>OY998242.1:65228867-65819166 GCA_963922005.1 Cornus suecica | reverse complement strand
TTTAGAATTTCTAGTTTCAAACCCTAGCTTCTATTATTGGATTCTTGTATTCAAAATTTGATTATGGAGTTGTCTATCTATAGCTCTTGCTTAGGACTCTATTGAAGCTTAGCTACCGGTTGAATATAACTTATTGTTGGCCTTGGAGGAGGTTGGGTTGATTCGGCTAACTCTTGGAAGCCTTACTTGTTCTAGGTGTTCTTGCTTGGATTTGAGGTAGGGGAAAAATGACTTGTCTTTGTTTTTGTACGAGGGTGTGTGCGTCTATGTGTATATATGCCGTATATATGTATACGAATTGGTCTTGATAGCTTAGCCTATGATTTAGGCCTTTGAGAACATGATATTGTGATATATATGCATGTTGTGTTTTATGGCTTATAAATATGAATTGTAAGCATGTATTGTGATGGCATAGGGTTGAGATCGAAAACCTTTATGCAATTTGGTTACACTATTTAGTGTCAAAACGTGGGTGTTGGGTTGTACGAGATGTGTAAACCTATGTACGTAGTCTTGTGTCGAATCGTCGCAACAACTGGCCAGGTATAGGTGTCTCCCACCTCCGGACTAGTAATCTGGGAATTTGGGATATAGGGTTGGTTGCTGCCCCATCGTGGTGGTAGGCGCCACTCTCGGATCTTCGTAGTATGGGAGTTGCTAGTGGGGCTCTCATGCGACCGCCTTCCTTGTTGAAGTGAGAAGTTTCAAAATCACTTGGGGAGAATCGGTGCGGTACTCGTTACTCATAGTATGAGTGAGTGCGTATTCGTTAACCCCGAATTGGGGCAAGCGCATATTATGGGGTGTGTTGAGTTATATTTATACTTGAACTATCCCATAAGTATGATTATGTTATTGATGTTGAAGCATGCTATAATTGTGGTAAATTATGTTGTGAGCATGTTGGGGAAACTCATTTGTTGGGTTTGATGGGATTCCGGATTGGCATGAGAGCCATGTGGGACAAGAGACCGACCTAGGGTTAGTGGCATGAACCTTGGTTGGGTTGAACCACTCGGACTACCGAGATGGAGGCAATGACGATTCCTCTACTGGGCTAGTGAGCTCACCCCACGCCTTATATATTTTTCAGGTGATGATCCCGTTGGCAGAGTTCCGTAGTATCTCCATGGACGTGTGGCTGTACGTCCGCCCTTTTGTGCATGAGACGGACCATACTTATTTTGTGGGACATTTAGTTGATAAACATGTATTTAAATGTTCTTTTTGTTCATGTAAGTTGAATTTGAAAAACTATTTTATTTTAACCCGGCTAGCATGTTAGCTGAGGTGTTATTCTCAATGTATATCCCTTGGAGCGCTATACGCGGGGATTATATTCTTTTGGGGCATTTTGGTGCCGAAACGTGGAAATATGTAATTTTGAACAAACTCTATCATGTTTCGCCTTAGGGCGCTATAATGAAAATATGGAACTCTTTTATTTGGAATTTTGAGTGTGAAATGAATTAATTGTCTTGAAATGTGATTATAAGGTATTCGGCCGAAAACGGCGTTTTTCTAAGTTTTCAAACCAATCCTTTCGTTTTGGATGGCAAAACCCGTTTTCGCCTACCCCCGTAAACCCGACAAAAACTTTATGTTTTAAACTGATTTGAAGTTGTTTGAAAGAAATTTTAGAATTTAGAGTCGGTGGTTTATTCAAAACGGAGACCGGGGGCAAGACAGATGATTTTTACGAAAATTCAAGTAAAAGATTTCGAGGAAAATAATTGTTTCTTTCTAGTTCTTGAGTTTCGGAAATTGTTTTTGTAGCATCCTATTAGTGTTGAGGCTAATTCCTTTATCCTATAAGTGTTCATGATGGTGTAGAGATAAATTTTCCCCTCTGCAGACTTGAGTTGAGTTTTAAGGTAGCAGCCTAAGTCTTCACCTTCATTTCCGCAAGCTCCTGACTGTTTTAGTCGACTATATTCTTGTTTCAGTCGACTAGATACTCCTTTGAGTCGACTAAGGGTTGTTTCAGTCGACTAAATGCACCTTGTAGTCGACTAAGGGCTATTTCAATCGACTAAATGCACCTTGTAGTCGACTAAGGGCTGTTTCAGTCGACTAAATGCTCCTTCTAGTCGACTAAAGGTTCCTTCAGTGGACTACAGCTCGCGCACACTTCGATCACCGTTCAGTAATTCGGTCATATATCGAGCTACGGTTGTCGGATGAAGGATTTATTTAGCTTTTTAGAAAGCTGACTTCAAGCTCTTGAGTTTAGGATTTTGAATCGCCTCATTTGAGTCATGCTTGAGTGAGAAATGGTCGACTGAAGTTGACGGTAGATTTTCGGAATTTGAAGTGTAGACCTGCTGCAGCGGCTTACGACGTCCGATGTTTGAAAATCCGTATTTTCCTCCTCGAACGTCGGAATGGACCCCGTTTGTTTCTATGGGTTGTCCTACGTCCAAATTATCGGGATAAAAATTTGAATGACCAGTTTAACCCTGAATTGACTGTTTTACCCTTAGTGAAAGAGTGGTACTTCAACTTTAGTTTTTGGGTCGGTGTTGTCTGACACCATTTTTGAAAATTCATACCTCCTTCCTCATGGCTTCAAGATAGGTCCCGTTTGTTCCTATGGCTTGTGCTAGGTCCAAACTTTGTGTTTGTAATTGGAACTTACAATTTCACCCTCCAAATGAGCATTTTACCCTTGGTTGAACATAGGGTGTTCCGATGTTTCGGTTAAGGTACCGATTGTTTCGGTTTACCTTCCTTCCGATCTCGTATGATCTATTTAACATCTTTGAGGTGTTTCGAGTCTCTTTTACCTTTGTACGGGTATTTGATGACTTAAAGGGATTTTATTTAATTTCTATTTCTTCCGCATTCACTCCCTTAGCTCTTAGGCTCGGGTTTTGGAGTCCTAGGAAATTTAGGGCGTGACAGTGGCGATCGTTTCAACATCAACGATGCAGTCACCTTCTACCATGGACAACTAACTCGGTATCTAAGATTTTCTAGCAAAACCCTATCCAAGTAATTTAGTTATTTCATTGTTTTTAATTGTAACAAGAGGAAACTATTGACCATACTGTGATGATTGTAGTAGTTAGAAGACCGTACTGATTTGCAATATAAAATTATATGTTTGTTATAAATTATTGTCTTAGATGGAATGGATATATTATTTTGCACAATTATTATTATTCACTATGGGCTGGAACTCGAATGCTTAATCATGGTTTTCTACACAATGGTGGTAATGAAACTTAAAACCCTAGGTTGACACAGGTCGTGCCTTGGAAACTTAATATAGACATGGTTTAGTTTATTTTCATGCATTATGAGTAAATTAGACTAATATATTTGGGATGTAATAGTTAGGTCAGTCATGAGACGGGTTGTCGCAATCCGGTTGATGGTACTCATTTTTTGGGTTGTATTTTGCTATTGGCAGTACGGCCTGATTCACAGTTATGGATCACCCTCGTATAGTTGATAGAGTGAGGAACTATATTATGCGGTTAGTGGTGGAGTGATGAAAACCCTAGTTTTCTCTCTCATCTAAATCACAACCAATTTACTTTGCTTTCTTGATAATTGTTAGTTAAAATAGATAATTTGGTCTTTGACTATCCTAAAATAATCATTCTCAGAAAATATAATTCAGTGTTTTTGAATTACTAAAGTGAACAATCACAATCTCTATGGGATCGATATCCCTTGCTTAAGCCATTTGTTATTCTATGGGATCGAATTGCGCTTGCGTAGGGTAAAACCTAGAGTCGTTAAGGTGTTATTTTTAACCACATACTTTGACATACCTGACGTTGTATCACCCCACCATAGGTTCTCTGAACATGATATAGCTATTATTTTTTACATGGAACTTGGAGATGCACATAAGACTTTGATAGATGCGACAACAACAGGTCAATTTACCTTGAAACCAGTAAAAGAACTCTTAGAGATGTTTGACAATATTAGTGAGAATATGATTCAATATGAATCTGAGTTGAAGTCTAGAGGTGGACATGATAGAAGATCTGAGAAAGCTTATGTCGTAAATCATGATGATGTGAGAGTTTCAATGGCATTGATAGGAAAGAAACTAGAAAGAATTAACAAGTGTCATTCCCCTCTTAGAGAAATGTTAGAAGTAGAAGTTTCGTATTCTCAAAATGAGTGTTAGGACATAATGACTGCTGATGCCAATGCATCGTGGAACTTTTCAAATAATGCTCCTTTCACTAATTCATACACCTAAAATGCCAGAAATCACCAAATTTTGTCCTATAAATTGATGGGCGTCAAATATATGCAAAATAACGTGGTCAAAAATAGCACATTAACGTCACTTTAGGTTTTACCCTTCTGCAAGCGTATAGATCAATTGTGTATAGTTTTGCTTGAGTAGAGGAATATCGATCCCACAGATACGAGGATTGTTCACTTTAATAATCTAAAAACATTGAATTATAGTTTTCCAAAAAGAGTTGATTTTTTTAAATTATCTAATATTACTTAAATTAATCTAAACATCAAATTAAATTGGTTTGTGATTCAGAGGAAGAGAAAACTAGGGTTTCCTCACTCCACCACTAACCGCATAACATAGTTCAAATCCTAATTTCAATTGCATGAGGGCGATCCATTGACTGTGAATCAGGTTGCACCGCGTCAGCAGTTTGACCCCAAAAAGGATTACTCTCAACTGGATCGCAACAACCCTTCTCAAGACTAAACTGATTAGTGCATGTCGACTACTAACAGAAAAGTAAATTAAATTAGTAAATTAAAGCAGTAAATTAAAGCATGAAAATAAACTAAGGCATGTCTATATCAATTTGTCAGGGTATGGCCTATGTCAACCTAGGGTTTTGAGTTTTATGACCACCATTGTGTAGAAAATCACAGATTAAGCATCCGAGTTCCAACCCATATTGAATAATTGTGATTGTGTAAGATAAATATATTCGAAAACTCTAAGACAAGAATCAATTCAAATATATAAACTTCTATCAAGAATAAAAACGGTCTCTCATCTAACACAATTATTGTAGTATAGTCACAGCTTCCCCTCTCTACAATTGAAAAAAAATCAGAACTACATTACTTGGCTTGGGTTTTGCGAGAAAACCCTAGATACCAAATTAGTTGATCATGGTTGAGGGAGTCTGCATTGTTGTTGTAGAAACGCTCTCCATGGCCTTCTTCTCCGAATATCTAGGTCTTTAATGGCGGTTCTCTTCAATATAAGAGAACTCTATAAATGAACATGTATCTCCAAAACAGAACTAAAATTAACCCTAAAAGCCTCTCTTTCTATACCCTAATCCTCTCATATTTATATACAAGTGAGGGAAACCCTAATGGTTGCCCTTTTCTGTAATTTCATAATACATCAATAATCTCATAAAATCATATATAAATATGTGTTTAAGTTTGTACGTATATGTCTAGAATCACCGATCACTTGAAATATCAAAGTAGGGACAAAACTGGAAAATTATGAACAACTTCGAAATAACTTCAGCATGTCGAGGGATCACGTGACCATCATGTGGGACCTACGCTCCTAACCTACACTTGGGCGTAGGTCTAGAGCGTAGGGTCCAAAACCATAGCATAGCTTAGGAGCGTAGGTTGAGTCCAATTTGCCCATTTTTCTCACTGGTGACGTAGGTATCATGCACTTTTGATGTAAAAATCCATCCTTTCGTATTTGAGCTAAACTGGTCGCCTTTGACTCCTGATGCTTTTCGGTGAAGTAGTAATGTTTGAAAATGACATTTTTGCCCTTCTAGTGAGATAAGGATGTCGTGAAATGTCCATTTTGCCATCCGGTAGCTCTTCTTTGCTCTGGCATACCTCTTGATTCCTTTCTCGAGATAGAAACGAACATAAACTCAGTTAATTCACTGAGATTAGCTCTATTTCTTCATTAAGCTCCTGAAACATGCTTACACACACAAACGAGATAAAAATACCAAGTAGTAGAATGCAAAGACATAACAAACGCAGGATAGGGGCGAAAAATGACCAATATTGAGCACCTATCATAAATCCACAAATGTGGATAACCCACCACCAAGGTTCTAGCAAGAATAATCATATAATCCAAAACCATGGTTCACTGAGAGACAAAAATCATAAAATCCACAACCAAGGTTCTAGCAGAGTCAAAAATCATTCGACTACCAACCAACAATCATGGCTCAAAATCCTCAGTCAAATTACCAGCCTAGATAGCCATCCAATAATTCTCAGGCTCTCCAGCCAGTCAATAATAATCAGGCCCTCTAACCATTCAATAATAATCAGGTTGTCTAACCATATAACTAACAAACCCATCCTCAAAGAAGCCAAACATCTCCACCCTATTTCCATAATGATAGGCTAGACCAGACCTTAATAGCCCTTCGAAACATGCTAGGCATTCATAGTTAAGCATTGGCACAATTGCACATCCAGATGGGCCAAATAACTAATCAGATGAATATAAGAGAACCAGGAAAATTGCTTAGTGAGCAGATAGCTAACCAAAGCAATAACAAGCACTGAAGCTTGGATCCTATGTTGAGACAGTCAAAGCAGTCATAATTTTAAGCAGTGGAAGAGAAGTGGATAGTAAGGCTGAAGAGCAACATGAGGAGAGGCTGAAGAAGCAAAAGACCAAAAAAGTTCAAAGAAAGGTAGAAGAAGAAGCTCAAAAGAAAGAGACTAAGAAAATTATAAAAGATCAACCTCAAGTGGATAAAGATGAAAAGCCAGAAAGGGCACCATATGAGGAGGAAGCACCTTCCCTCAACATCTTAGAGAGCGGACCAAAATGGTAAGAATAAAGATTTAGACATGTTGGAGACGTTCTGATAAGTCAAGATTAATCTGCCTCTCTTAGACATTATAGACCAAATACCACCATATTTTAAGTTCTTCAAGGACCTCTATACGCAAAAGCGGAAAAATAGAGTGAAGACTCCAAACAAAATCATGTTGACTTAATCAGTGAGTTCATTGCTTTTAAGTAACATAACGCCTAAGAGGAAAGATCCCGGTGCTCCCACTATTCCAAGTGTCATTAGTGACCAGGAAATTGGTAGAGTTCTTCTTGATGTGGGTGCGAGTATTAACTTATTACCATATTTCGTTTATCAATAACTAGGATTGGGAGAGCTCAGTCCTACCCTGGTGGAGCTTCAATGTACAAACAGGTCAATGAAGCAATTGAGGGGAGTTCTGGAAGATGTCATCATTCAAGTGGACAAGTTCTACTTCCCAATGGATTTCATAATTCTCGATACAGAACCTGTTCAAGACTTGAATAAACATATCTGAGTGATATTAGGAAGACCGTTCTTTGCCACAGCTAATGCGCATATCGATTGCGGGACAGGGGCAATGGATCTATCTTTCGAGAGTATGAAGGTGAGGATGAATGTTTCTGATATAGGTCATCAAATCACTACATTGGTCGAGTTCTTTAATGTAGAATAAGTCAATAAGACTTGTATAAAACTGGTATCTCAGAGTCAAGCAAGAAATGACATGGATGTTGTGATTCAAAGGTCAAATGCAAAGTTTGACATGTGGGAGGATCAACACCAATCTAATTTAGAAATGATCACTACATTTAAAAGAGCACTAGGGGAGGAGCCAAGAGATTCGTCTGAATCTCCATTTATGTCACTAGGGGCATTGGTGCCCTATAACTAACTTTATAAGATTGGGTTGTATAACGGAACTGATGGTTGAGAGAAGAGCTTAGTGACGAATAACCTAGATTTGGAGGCGAAGTTTGAAAACTGGGAGGATCAACAACAATCAAGTTTATAAGTTATCGCTGAATTGGAAGTTGTTTTGTACTCGCATCTAGAGAGATCACTAAGAGAGTCGGATGGACCTCAACTTATTCCTCCACGAACGTTGACGCCTGAGAGTACACTTCAAGAAATGGTGTTGTGTGGGTCAATGGAGGATCAAGAGGATGGTGTATTAAAAGATAAAAAGGGGGTGAAGACTGTTAGAGCAAATTATTTACCATGAACTGTCATAAAACCTTTCCAGATGAGCGAGTGTTGAGTATAAACATGGTAGACAAGTTGTATGCCTAGGAAGAACCACGATTAAGAAATGTGTGAGGGGATACAGAATTGTGCATATAAGGATGTTTGAATTTACATAGCTCGGACAAGAGTACATCCTGGTAAGGAAGTTTGTCTTAAGTTCCTTGAGCCTAGCTGGAAGGGACGGTGGTGTAATTCAAAACTAAAATTGTTTCCAGGTAATATCCACTTAAGAAGGGACGGACCATTTAGAGTTAAATTTGTTTACCCCCACGGAAAGGTAGGTTTTGGAAACGAGAGGTTAAAGAGGCATGATCGGCGGCTAAATATTTTTGAGGAAATTGATTCGGGACCAAACTTTTATGTATCTATCAGTTTAATGGAGAGTGATCAATTGGTGGAGGGAACATTACATAAGGTGTTGAAGTAGGATGTGTTGGACACATTGACCATACATGGGGTGAACTGAGTACATGATAGATGAGGTACTGTATATGGTGATTATTGTTCTAGATTTTATGTCATGGATAATACTACTTGTTCACAGGTGAGATAACTAAGAGAGTCACCTCCTATATTTTGTACTATGATTAGGGGAAGTGTTGCACAGAGGAATGGTGTTGGATAGCCCTTTGAGGAGTTGTCGTGTAAACGACATTAAACATTAGTCGTAGGTGGTGAAAGTTAGTTTCTAGTCTAAGTTTGTAGAATAGGATATCATTTAATTTATGTAATTTTATTTCTTAGAGACTGTAGTCCCTTAAGGAAAAGTCTTTGTAATTTTAATTCTTAGAGAGTGTAGTCCCTTAAGGACAAGTCTTAGCAATTTCATCTATTAGAGCTGATCGTCCCTTGAGGCCACGTCTTTGCAATTTAAATTAATAGGGATTGTAAGCCCTGAAAGCCAAATCTTTATTATTGTATTTTAATAAAAAAATTCATTTCTTGAGCAATATGTTTATGATTTTCGCATATGTTTTATCCAATTTCTTTCCCTTGCTATGATATTGGGTATGTCTTTTGTTGAGCATATTTACAGGTGATCCAAATCAAGTTTGGGGGAGGAGCTCAAGTGATTTATTGTGAAAGTCAAGAATCACGCTTCAAGGGTAACTGTATTATCTCCTTTGTATGATAAACCATGGGTAAATCGTCTCATTTATGTTTGGGGGTGACGATATAAAGTTACAAGGAATGAAATTTTTTGAAACATTTTAAAATTTTTAGAGAAGTTATTTATTTTCACGCATGAGTGTTTTGCATAACAATTTGATTGAGTTGTGTTTATGATGCATGAGTAGTATGTGATGTGATTTTCCCGCTCATGAGAGTGATGATTAAATCGAGCTAAGTGAAAGTGATGTGGTTTTACAAGGGTGAGTGAATTAGTGAAATTGGAACCGAGAAGGATGACCTTGACCTATAAACATAAGGACACATTCACTATGGGAAAAAATAGTTAATCTTTGACTATGTAGTTGAAATAATAATTTTTCTATATTAAAAGGAAAGAAGGGGAGATGTTATGGTTGAAATGGAGAAATTTGAAAATTTATTTTTGAAAATAAAATGCAAAAAGTAGTTCTTTAATCTGAGTAACCGGGCCTTGGTATCACCAATATCATTGTTCGCGTAAAAATGGGAGAAAACTAATGAGCATAAATCCCACTAAAGAAGCTCGGGCCCAGTTGGTCAGGACTAAAAATCCTCGCTGGAAAGTCCGGAGTTTAGAAGGACAAAAAAGGGATGGTAATTGAAAAGATGGAAAGATGAGTTTTTATTAAAAATAGAAAAATTTGATCAATGAAGTAAGAGAAGAGGAATTGAAATACAATGGTAGAATGTTCACAAAAACACGGAGGGTTGTTCGGATAAGGAGTTGAGAATAACGAATTCATTCACTTAAGTGAGAACCATTCACGACACAATAGTTACTGTTCGGTAGTGAGTGGAAATATTTGCATCTATATTGTCTTATGCATTGTATCAGGACTTGATTAATGAGTGTGTGAATGCTTAACTGCATGATGATGAAGAATGGAGAAGTTGTGGGTAATATGTTTAACCCTCACTAGACTTCACTCATCCATTAGGGGTAACCTAGGGGTTTAAAAAGCTTGTTACACGTGCTAAGTGTGATCGTTTTTTTGGTGAATATGTCTAAGCTTGTTACATATTAACCTAGGGGTAATATGTCTAAGCTTGTTACATATTAACCTAGGGGTCTAAAAAGCTTGTTACATATTAACCTAGGGGTAATATGTCTAAGCTTAATAAATAAATAGAGCTAATTTTGGTGAATTAACCAAGTACACATTCGTTTCTATCCAAGAGGAGAGTAAAAAAGGTGTTTCCGAGACAAAAATGGCCTCCGGATGGCAAAAACGGCATTTTCCGAAGTCGTGACTTAAACAAAAAGTGTCGTGGAATCAAGACGGTAATTTTAGCACAGTTGCGTAGAAAAGTGATTTTCATGAAAACACCTACGCCTACAGAAGAAAAAAGTGGCCAGAAAGTGAAGTTCTACGCTCAGGCTATGCTTAGGGTACGCCTAAGGCTTAGCTGCAGCAAGAATATTGTAATTTCTGCTACAATGTCCCATTTGCCCCCAATTTGATTCTATGATGGTCAACGACTCCCACACCTCAAAGTACGTGCAAAACATATATTATTCATTAGAGAGTAGGGTTTTGATTAATTGATGGTGAAATTACAAAAAGGAGAAACTTAGGGATTGCCTACACATTTGTCTACAAGGCTTTATATAAGAATTAGGGGTTCATTCAGAGAGTTCTTCCACGTTTACATTTAGTATTGCTACTGCCATTAAGGTGTGGAGATTCCATTCAGAAGGATGAACCATTCAAAACCTAGAGATCCAACGAGGAGGATTATGAAAGACGATTCTACACAAAAGATACAGTTCACCTCAGCCATGATCAAATAACTCGGTATCTAGGGTTTTCTAGTGAAACCCTATCCAAGTAATGTAGTTCTTATTTATTTTCAATTGTAATGACGGGAAACTGTGACCATACTATGATAATTGTGGAAGATAAGAAATCGTTTTTATTTTTAACACAAGTTTATATATTTATTCTGATTCTTGTCTTAGACTGCATGAATATATTTATCTTACACAATCATGATTATTTAACTATGGGCTTGAACTTGGATGCTTAATTCATGAGTTTTTAAATAATGAATTGAAACCCTAGGTTGACACAAGCCATGCCTTGGCGAATTGGGACAGACATGCTTTAGTTTATTTTCATGCATTTGGAGTAGATTCGAGTAATTTAATTCGCGTGTACTAATTAGTTCAGTCATGAGATGGGTTATCGCAATCTGGTTGACGGTATTCCTTTTTGGGGTCGTATTAAGCTATTTGCAGTATGATCTAATTCATAGTTTATGGATAGCCCTCTTAGAATTGTTACATTGATAGAACTATGTTATGAGGTTAGTGGTGGAGCTATGAAAACCCTAGTATTTCTCTCTCTTGAATCACAAACCAATTTATTTTACGTTTTAGAATAATTTAGTTAATTTAGATAATTTGGTCTTTGACCACCAAAACAAACAAAATTTCATAAATATAACTCATTGTTTTAAACTGTTAAAGTGAACGATCTTAGTCTTTGTGGGATCGATAGCCCTTACTCAAGTTGGTATTCTATAATTGATACGTGCGCTTGTGTAGGAAAACACCTAGCGTCCTTAAGGTGTTGTTTTTAACCACATATTTTGTACACACCTGGACCACATCAACGATCTATGAAAATAGCTTAGAGGTGGAGTGAATAGGATTTTTGTGGATTTATTGACAAATTAATATTAATTGCGAAAAAGTTAATTTAAATCAAAGATTAATTAAAGTGCAGAAAATAAAGCAATAGAGACTAATGATATTTTTACGTGAAAAACCTTGGAAAGACTCCAAGTAAAAACCACAGATAGGCTTGGGTATCAATGCACTATGAATAAAGAGATATATAGACTCTGCTCCGTACTCTGACGACTCTACTTTAGACTTAGAAATCCCTTCAGATCTGCCTTTCTCCACTCGACGTCTGATAACCTTGAATCACTCATGCTCCATGAAGCTCTCGCTCCCCTCCATACTCTGACGGCTCCGCTTCTCAACGGATCAATGAACCATGAAGCCTCCTACGTTGCAATCAATGGTGTGTAGATTTTTTAGAATCTAGGTCATTCAATCGTGCATAAGATCGTCGATGTAGAAGCACCATTGAATAAACCCTAAACAGGAGAGAAATAAAAGATGATCACTCAATGATTTTCTCTCTCTATCTTTATCTCTGTAGAAGAATATGAACTATGAAAACACTGCAGAGATCTCTCACCAAAACCTCTACTCAAATCTATAGAGACTCCTTCTATTTAAAGAGAGGACTTCAGGGAAATCCTAAGTTTACCCTTTCTCGTAATTTCACATCAAACTGAGAAAAACTCTTTGATCTGGTCTTTAATATGTATATATCACTTATATCAAAGTTCTGAGTTGCAGTCGCATCAAGAGAAATCAAATCGGGGTCAAAATCGAGATTTCACAACTTTAATTCGTAGCCCTAACTACGCACGGCCCGTAGGTGCCCTATGCGTGGTGTATAGACCTAGGCTACGCACGGTGCGTAAGACTTCCTACGGGTGGCACATAGACCTCTTTTGGTGCTCCGTAGATGGTCCGTCAAAATTGTATTTTGTAGCCACTTTTAGCTACTAAGTGCGTAGGTGGTCCATAGCATTTTTCATGGAAACCACTTTTGTTGGAAATAGTGCCATTTGAACCCTCTCGACTCAATTAGAATGATTCCTGAAGTTACGGCTCAAAAAAATGATGGTTTTGCCTTTCGGGAGGCACTTTTTACTCAATCTTGCTTCTTCTTCACTTCTCTTGTATTCTTCACTTTTTTAGGCTGGATTTGAATTTGACAAAGCTTTTTCAATGCCGATCGAACCTTCCCGACTCCATAATTCAGTTAACATGATATTTCACTCAATATGGTTATTGTCTAGAACATGCCAATCAAAAATAGTACTATAAATGTTCTTACAATCTCCCCCTTAGCATTTCTGACGTAAAATAATATTTTACAGAGCCTCACAAATAACAATATAATATCTATACCTATGAACACACACCAACAAACATAAACACAGAATATCATATTGTCGTCATGGCGATCTTCCAATCCAGCAACCATAACACTGAACATACCATGAAAAGCAAGTGTGGAAAACAGATATAAACCAACATAATGATCATAAAAGAAAACCATGACAACAATGCAAGGATAATGATCATCATGGAGTAAAACCACTCCTTCTTCCCCAGAGAATATACTCCCCCTTACTTACTATTTCTCCCTCTTAACCAAACAATCTCTCCCCTTCTCCCCCTTTTTGTCACTGAAATGACAAGCAAAGATATAACAATCAAGACTTAGGGAAATCCACAAAATGTAAACATTTGAAAAGATCACAGAGGAAACTCTAGAGAATCTAAGCCAAGCACTAAATACTAAGATAAAGTACTCTATAAGAATATAACTAGATTCTTAAGTAACAAAAATCTCTACAATGCATAAACTTAATACTAATGCATTAATGCAAAATGCAAAATAAAAAAACTAATTTTGTTCTTATAAACATGTGAGCAGGGCAGTAGAGACAATGAGTTAATCATTAACACATCATATTCACATATTTGACTTAGGTATTATACACATGACAGTGAAGAAAATCAACACAGTACCTGTAACACCCCGCTCCAACACTTGGTATGATATTGTCCGCTCTGGGCCAGCCCACACGGGTTTGCTCTTGGGCTCCTCCCAAAAGGCCTCATACCAATTGGAGACAACACTGCACATATAAGCACATATAAGGGTTGGAGCGGGGTGTTACAATTGGTATCAGAGCCAGAGCCTGGCCGGAATTAAGTGTGGGAGTATGCACATCACCCATGGGTCGCCAGCGAGGACGCTGGGTCTCAAGGGGGGTGATTGTGATGTCCCACATCGCCTGGGTAGAGGTCTGGGGATGTGCTTTTATGTGCAGTTTTGTCTCCAATTGGTATGAGGCCTTTTGGGAGGAGCCCAAGAGTAAAACCTTGCGGGTTGGGCCCAAAACAGACAATATCATACCAAGTGTTGGAGCGGGGTGTTACAATTGGTATCAGAGACAGAGCCCATCCGAAATTAAGTGTGAGATCATCACCCGTAGGTCGCCAGCGAGGACGCTGGGTCTCAAGGGGGGTGATTGTGATGTCCCACATCGCCCGGGTAGAGGTCTGGGATATGTTTATATGTTAAGTGTTGTCTCCAATTGGTATGAGGACTTTTGGGAGGAGCCCAAGAACAAAACCGTGCGGGCAGGGCCCAGAGCGGACAATATCATACCAAGTGTTGGAGCGGGGTGTTACAATTTGATGTCCCACATTTCCCTGGGATAGGTCTGGGGATGTACTTATATGTGCAGTATTGTCTCCAATTGGTATGAGGCCTTTTGGGAGGAGCCCAATAGCAAAACCATGCGAGCTCGGCCCAAAGCGGACAATATCATACCAAGTGTTGGAACGGGGTGTTACAATTGGTATCAGAGCCAGAGCCTGGAAAATATTAAGTGTGGGAGCATGCACATCACCCGTGGGTCACCAACGAGGATGTTGGGTCCCAAGGGGGGATTATTGGGATATCCCACATCGCCCGAGTAGAGGTCTGGGGCTGTGCTTATATGTGTAGTGTTGTCTCCAATGGTATGAGGCCTTTTGTGAGGAGCCCAGGAGCAAAACCGTGTGGGCTGGGCCTCGAGCGGACAATATCATACCAAGCGTTGGAGCGGGGTGTTACAATTGGTATCAGAGCTAGAGCCCGGCCAGAATTAAGTGTGGGAGCATGCACATAACCCGTGGGTCGCCAGCAAGGACGTTGGGTATCAAGGGGGGTGATAGTGATGTCCCACATCGCCGGGGTAGAGGTCTGGGGATGTGCTTATATGTGCAGTGTTGTCTCCAATTGGTATGAGGCCTTTTGGGAGGAGCCTAAGAGCAAAACCATGCGCCTCGGGCCCAGAGCGGACAATATCATACCAACTGTTGGAGCGGGGTGTTACAGTACCTTGTAGTTATAAGCAATCACAAGACAAGCTTTACATAGTCTTTGCATATATGAAAAATATTTAGGTGCAAGCTAACAACTAAGATGAGAACAATACTTACTAATTTTAATACTCTCCCAACTAACCGTGATGATACTTCAGTCCAAAACCTTGTCATGCCCCTAAAATTCCGGAATCTCTAATCCATAGAATCAGCGAATTTCCAAGGGATGCCTTCAGTCAAACGAGCAGTAGAGTCAACAATAACAAGGAAATACATGGAATAACGATTAAAAGTATACTACATGCCTAATCGAATACTAGAAACTCAATAGTATCCTCTGATACCAACTGACAACCCCTAAATTACTAAGACTCTCGAACTGGGACATCCAAGGAATCTAGGATGTGATCCTTAATACGAACGACCAACTAAGATATCATTAATGCTGAAAACCTATGGAATAATGATAAAAATTATATATTTCATACCTAAATGAATCATAGAACAAAGCAGTGGAATCTAAGGAAAATCCGGCATAGTTCCGTTTGTAAATGGAGTAATCAGACACACAACCATAACAGATTAACCTGCCAATAACAATTCGATAATATCAATGGCTCACAGGCCCAACATTCATCAATCCTACTAGGGCCGAGGTAGTGGAAAGAAACCAAAACCCCTACACAACCCTTTATAATCAACAGAGCCATAAATGCTCGAATAAGAATACAGAAATGCACATGGCAGTGCCGAAAAGATACAATGACATCCTGAAATAATAAATATAGGAAATAAAAGATACACTAATAAGGATATGCCAACAGACTAGCTCCCAAGAGAAATATATGACAATCCCACAAAACACGGGTAAAGAAGCTGACAGAAGATAACTATCGTCCCCAAACCAGCCGCGCTGCAACCGTAACCGCGTCACCACCCTGAGCAACTCCAAAACTTGTAACAAGGAAAACAATAGAAAACTGTCGTTGCACCGCATGCTGCCTGTAGCCATAACATTTCCTGGAACCTGGCATGGGAATGCCAGGAGGCGATGAAATATCCCTGTGAGCAAATAATCTCAGTGGAAAAACTATATCCTAACTACCACAACCTCTAACTGTTAAGGTAATGCTAAACTATCTAGCAAGATATATAGCCCAACAAATTCCAACTACGCAACCACAAGGCACGTACCCATATAGTACCCTAATTAAGTATATATATCGGGAATATATATATATGTACACAACATGAGTCTATACGGTACGACTAAGAATTATACTCTAAGTACCAACACCGGTAGTCTACACTATTGCTACCAATGTATACTAGGTACACGACAGCCAGGTCCAATGTAACAAATCATCAAGCGCTTACAATGTTAACCAGAAAATCCAAACAGAGGGAAAACACACTCACCTCTAATATCCTCAAGGATCAAAATCCACCACTAGTACTAAGGAATACTCATAACTCACTCCCCGAGAACACAAGAGGAAAATCACTCACATCCTTGTGTACTAACACAATCGTCATCTATATATATATATGTAGAATATATATATATAACAAACCACATCCCATTCCTAGAAAAAATCTACCTCTCAAGGCATGGATCACCTCAATCATATCTCTTCATCAATACCATAAATCACATCATCACATCATCACATCGACCTCATAATTCTATCATCAATAGGGTCAATTAAATCACTAACGCTCTTACTATGGATAAGGAACAATAAACGGTTGAATCTCGGTGAGTACCCGAACACTAATCTCATGACAACCACATAAGAGTCAAGGAACCAAACCAAGGGAAAAAAAGTCCTAATGATAAACCAACAAACAACCGAGACAACAACGTCAAGGTTAAGAAAACCACAAGTGCTTAGGGAGAACACCCGGGCAAAAGAAACCAATCCATTCGGCATTCATGCCCCTAACACGTGTAACAACTCAAATCACCTACGTGGTGACATTAACGACCAAAAAGAAGGAAAATGCAACACTATATGTGTGCACTAAACAACACCAAGCCTCATACCCGAGACTTAGAAATGATCCGAAGCAAAGGTGAAACAAGAAACCACCTTTCAAAACACTACAGGTGAAGATTTTTGAGAAAGAAGTCTTGTAACCTCAGAATCTCGAGAATTTCTATAAAATAGGTTTTCTTTAAAAATTCACACAGTGAAAATGACCGTCTTGCCACCGGTCTCCGTTATTCGCCTGTCCAGGCTACGGGGGTAGGCGAAAATGGGTTTTTCCTTTTAAATACAATGAGTTTGTTTTCAAAACTTGAAAAACTCCATTTCCGACAGACAAACAGAACAATGTGACTACAACTCCAAGGATTCCTATAATGTCCAAGAGGACAATGAAGGAAGAACAGTACGTTGGACTGACGAAAAATAACCATCCGTTTCCAACATCACAAAATCAACTAACAGCATGAGGAAGAGGGTCGACACCACGTCGTAACCGACGGCTCAAGGAGTGACATATAAGTCAAAGACATGTACTAGTATACAGAGTACAGTAAAAGAAATGCTTAGGAGAATAAACTAAGCACTAGAACCAAAACTGTTAAGGTACAGTACCTCGAGTACTTAATAAAATCACTTAGACCCCTTAATATCATAAAAAGAGAAAACTAGTGGCTGATACCACGAAACTAACTAGTTTCCATCAATACCTCTTCCAATTCATTATAACCTCAATTTCACATTTGAGAATAACTCTCTAGATTTCTGACAGAATCAAGAGACTATTGTCTCTCAGCCAGACATGTTCAATCACAACCTTGTCTAACCGCACTCAAAACCTCAAAATTATGATAAAGGATACATCCCTCTAAGTGGGAAAGAAACATCAAAGGTCAATAGTATGCAACCAACCAAAACCACAAGACTATCACCCACCTTCTCAAGGCCTCAACTCACCATTGATACTAAACAATCAACTAGGTTTACTATCTCATCACCCGCCTCCCTAAGGCATCAACTCAAAATTGACTATACAGTCCATTACTAACCTCAACTATCCACAGAGGTCAATACGCCAATATACTTAACCTCCCCCAAGGGCATAAAAGTATATAATCACAAGTATAAAAATATACATTTTATTATACTTAATAATTACTGCATGTAATCATATCTTTCACGTTATTCACTTTCAATTGAGCATTTTAATAAAATATGAATTCATTTCGCAATATTCATAACTAACATGCTCCAAAATCTACAGGTAATAATATCACATAATAGACCTGCTCCAACATCACATGTAATAATATCACATATACATGTTAAATGAAATCACATAAATGTTACGCAAATGCAATGTAACTCACACACCTCATGGTACATACTGTCCCACAACAGTACAACGAATACATACAATACTCATTTACACTGAGAAAGAGTACCGCACTGATTCTTCCCAAGTGATTTTTCTCTTTATCACTTCAACAAGGAAGACAGTTGCATGATACGACCAGTGATGAAAGATTCGTATACCGAATGCACGAGACGACCCGTGACTTTGAGAATGCGATGACTCACCCTATACCCCATTCCCGGACTCATTATTTTCGTAGGTTGGGAACACCCCCTGGGTAGTTGTTGCGACGATTCGACACAAGACTACTCACCCAAGGTTACACAACCGGGTGTAGCCCAACACCAATTGAGTTCTCAATACAAAAGGTGAACTCATGCACTACATGCACCAAAACAAATATGTATATCATCATATTTATGAAAACATTTGACTATCCGATATAAGTCAAACCTCCACATGGTTACACAACCCACATAGACCAACAGTCATGTACTCAACACGACACAGTGTATTCAATATGCATACATGGCCTCAACAAAAACCATGCCTCAACATAAATATGTAATGCATCATATTTATGAACAATATTCTCTAACATGCTTTTACAAACAATTATATCACATAATCATGCTTGCAATTAATCAAATTATACTTTAATTCACAAGTATAACATTTTCACTTCTTTTCAACATGCTTTTATTTTTCATTAAAGCAACAATCTACAAATGATAAGGGGAACTAGCATAATGTCTAAGTTCATGTCCCTCACTGCCACGTACCCCCTAACATGTTTTAATTTCGTAAACACAATCAAAAGGGGAAACAAATATTGTGTTCTAAGTTAACGTCCACCTTTTAAAAAAATTTCTAACCCATTTTAATTCTCAAGGGTTTAATATGCTACCTATTTCCTTTCAATTCAAATAGGTAGTAATTTTAATTTTGCAGGAAAATAATATAATTAATTTCTCAAATTAATTTCTAAGTCCTGCCTCAATTCTAACCCAATTATAGATATTTAAATTCATAATTTAATAAATCTAAATTAAAATAAATAAGGGTTTGCACACCCAAACCACATAACCGATAAGGAAGTGAGAATAAAATTTCACACCTTAATTTACGCTTAAAGAACAGCCCGAAATAACCCACTGTGAATAGTACCGGCGCCCGAATATGGAGCCCGCTGACCAAAGTCACCCGAATAATATTTCGAATATGCCAAAACGTATGTCTGGATGACCTATACGATATATACGAAGCCCATTAGCAATAGGTTAATCAATTAGGGTAAATATAAAATAATCCAAACAAAATTATAACCGATAAATGTGATTTCCCGACAAACCGTTCAACGGAAAAATACGAAATTTTAGTATGACGTATCTAGCACCAAGACGAAGCTACACTATAAAAATTGTGGTCATCCGATATCGGAAAGCTGACTAAATCACCAGCCGAAGTTTGGCCGAAAACCCTCTATCGCGCGAACTGCTGCTGCTCCACCGCGCGCAACTCCAGTGACCACCAGCAGCCACCACCTGCTTCGTCGACGACGACTACCCCCTTGGTTGTGCAGCCACTCCATGCCGCTCCAACACACCGATGACTTCAACAGGTCGCACACAGACGCGCGACCTCCCCTCTCATCCCCGACGTCTCTCTCTCGCTCTCGTTCTCTCTCTCTCTCCATGATCGGCGACGTGAGGGTGGAAGAAGGAGACGCAGATCTGTGGTCGTGAAGGAGAAAGAGTGATGGGGAAGAAACTCCACAACACGTGCATATACATATACATATATATATGTTAAATCGTAAAAGTGACCCTCCTAATATCTGAAATTACATAATAACCCCAATACTTTACCAAAACGTCCAAACGATCTCTAAATAAAACAGCGAAATATCCATGGGACGCTAAATGAATAATATAAGCCCAAATAAATACTCCGGGTTATAAAAACCCAAGAACCGGAACATCGAGAAAATAAAATAATACGCGTCACGACGGATCCATAAAGTACTAATACTTTAACCGAAATAATTGAATCAAAACCTTAACGTCGTACGACAGAACGTGTTGCCATCCAGTCAAAGCACTAATGCTAAATGTTGAAACAAAACCGCGTAGTCAGTAACAAGATTTCTCGAAGTCGTCAAAGAGAAACCGTAAAGTTGTTCAGTCGACTTTAAATGTAAACGCGAAAAATTTATAGGCACGAAGTACCAAGATAACCAGAATGTCATGAACAAGTGATGTCATAACTGAAATAAAATTGAAAAATAATTTCAGGAAAAAATATAATAATATGGGGTGTTACAACCCAAACTAGAAGTCAAATATTGAATTCGAACCTTATTGTTAATTAAGGGAACATAATTTAATCTTTTCCACCTTTTCACCATATCCCTTTTTGTCTTTCTAAGCTCTGGACTTTCCAGCGAGGATTTTTAGTCCCAACCAACTGGGCTCAAGCTTCTTTCATGGAATTTATGCTTAGTAGTCTTCTCCCCTTTTTACGCGAACAATCAATGCTTACTGAGGCAAGAGACCCGGTTACTCAGATCAAATAACTACTTTTTGCATTTTTATATTTTAAACCTTTCATTTTTTCCTCTTTTCAACATCACAACAATATTCATAAGCATGCAAAAGGTATTTCAATGCATAGATTAATCTATCATAGCTCATGAACTTACATATTACTTCAGATTATAAGAGAAAGACTAAAAGTTTCAACAAGTATTACAGTCATCTCCGAAGTAAAACAAGTACCCAAAGTTGATGAGTTCGAAAAATAATACTTAAACATGTCAAGTGAACAACTCATAACTTTAGGTCAGACTAACAACTCCAATTCCCATACGCATAATAAGAAAGTAAATATGAGAATATAGTGAAATATGGCAACCATTTATACCCTTAACCAAGCTCAACATGCTAAGAATTGTTTTTATTTAATTTTTTAATCATTTTTGTCACAATGATGCATGCATGTACAATCCTAATAGTAGCAAAACATGATGCATGCATAATAATAAAAAACAAAATACATAAATAAAAAATCCATGATAATGTATCAATTCTAGGATAAAAAGATAATACAAGATATTCCTAGAATGATATATAAAAAGCCATCTATCCTAATGATAACATGCCACTATATTTTCTAAGATGCACATGCTTTTGAAAATCTAATGGTTCGGTAGAGATGTTTGTGGACTAACAATCTGTGGATATATACTCAAGACCTTTCTCAAAATTAGAGTCATGCGCTCTATATGCAGTATGAGCAACCAAACAATGTAGTTCATCATTCCTAACCCACACTTGTTTAATTTTCGGTGCTCTATTTCCTAACCTAGATAACCTCTTCACTGAACACTCGAATTTGATTTTCAGCATTGGGTCTTTTTTGAGTTCTACGCTTCCACCCGAATGTGACCTTTCACTCCACAGTGATGATAGACTGGAATAAACCTTTGAAAACCATTATTCGAACCCTTATTGACTCTAGAGGTAAAAGGAAACTTACTCTCAATAAATTTTCTAACATAAGATTAAGCATTAAGATTCCTATCGGACTTACCTTGAGAAGAACTAGATGCTACATGGGATCCCCTTACAAAGGTTGTTTTAGAAACAATGTTTGAATTAGTTGTTGTTCCTTTAAACCCCAACCCCTTTGTATTTCCTGCAGATTTTCCCATACTCAACATATGATTTAGCTTTAGAGTTCCACTAGACCATTAATGGATAGTTGAGTTAACATCCTTCAATTCCTTTTCAAACTCCTCAATCCTTGTAGATTTCTCACTCAATTCAAATTTTAGAGTGCTTAATTCCTCATTGAGACCATCTACCCTCTTCAAAGCCTGATTCCTTTCTTGTTTAGACTTGGTTAACTCTTCTCTTAAGGATTGTCTCTCCGTATCAACATTTTTGAATTGAACCATAAATTTCGAGTCCCCACGATCTTCATTATCCTTAGAATCATCATCCTCAGACATTGCCCAGCTCCCAGCAACTTCACCAACCTCCTTACTTTATGCAACAAACATGGTGAAATTCTCAGACTCATCAGCCGCGTCAGACTCAACAGAGTCACTAGTTGTTCCATCATTTAATCCATCACTCCAAGTAACAGCCAGACCTTTTCTTCTTTTCTTCTTATTGGCACACTCAACAACATTGAGGTTTCTTATTTTTATGATCAATCTTGTTATTCTGATTTTGGACCTTCTTATTTTTAAAATCATATATTTTATCTCCAATTTTTTGTCCTTTAATCAATTCTTGACCATGTGAATATTCAAAAAACTAATGAAATTGTTTCATGATCATATCAATCTATCTTGATCTACTCTCAGCCTCTTCATCAAACTCACTAGGATCCTCCTTAGTGGTTTTAAAAGCTATGTTTTTCTCTTTTGTTCCGCTCGACTTCTTAGAGGATTGATCACGCATCTCCATCTCATATGATTTTAAATTCCCAACCAACTTTTCAAGTTTAATTTCCTTGAAACTCATGATTTCAAATATGACAGTAACCTTAGACAGAAAACATTAAGGTAAAGACCTAAGAATTTTCACTATGGTAGTCTCGGGAATGGGTTCTCCCAAATTGTGACAACTTATTACTATGTCAGTTAACCTAGCCTCAAATTCACCAAAACCTTCATCCTCCTCTATCCTAAGCTGTTCAAATTGTGAATTTAAAATTTGGAGTTTCAATTGCTTAACTTTTAAAGTTCCTTCATATGTTACTTGGAGAATATCTCAAGCTTCTTTCGAAATATCACATGTGGCAATTCTCTTAAACTCACTCAGAGTCACAGCGTTATACAATGCATTCAAAGCTTTTGAATTCCAAATAGCACTGTTTCTCTCAACAGTAGTCCACTCACTCTATGGTTTTACCCAAGATTCATTAGTTTTAACATCTTTCAAAGTGGGAGGTTAGTATCCTACCTCTATAGCAAGCCAATCTATCTCATCTAGAGATTTCAAAAATGCTCTCATCCTCACTTTCCAATAGATGTTGTTCGAGCCATCAAACAAAGGGGACCTAGATATGAAACCTCCTTCACGAGGTATCTCCATCGTCAAAGTTCAGAATCTAACCCTAGGTCGTTAACCTAAACTGGGCAACCATGCTCTGATACCAAATGAAATTACCTAGACGATGTATGAAAATAGCCTATAGGGGGGTTAATAGGTTTTTTGTGGATTTATTGATAAATTAATATTACTTGCGGAAAAGTCAATTTTAATCCAATTCTCTATCAAGATAAATCATGCAAAGATTAATCTAAGTGCAAAAAATAAAGCAATAAAGACACAATATTTTTACGTGGAAAACCTTGGAAAGACTACAAGTAAAACAACGAATATGCTCAGGTATCGATGCACTATGAATTAAGAGATATACAGACTCTATGAAGCTTTAGACTTACAAATCCCTCTAGATCTGCCTTTCTCCACTCAACGTCTGATAACCTTGAATCACTTATGCTCCACGAAGCCCTTACTTCTCTCTGTACTCTATCGGCTCCGCTTCTGAACGGAGCAATGAACCATGAAGCCTCCTGCTCCGATCTCCGCACTCAGACGGCTCCGTTTCTCAAACGGATCTAAGCAACTACGTTGCAATCAATGGTGTATAGATTTTTTAGAATCTAGGTCATTCAATCGTGCATAAGATCGTCGATGTAGACACACAATTGAATAAATCCTAAACAAGAGAGAACTAGAAGATGATCACTCAATTATTTTCTCTCTCTATCTCTATCTCTGTAGAAGAATATGAACTATGAAAACACTGCAGAGATCTCTCACTAAAACCTCTACTCAAATCTATAGAGACTCCTTCTATTTAAAAAGAGGACTTCAGGGAAATCCTAAGTTTACCCTTTCTTGTAATTTCACATCAAACTGAGAAAAACTCTTTGATCTGGTCTTCAATATGTATATATCACTTATATCAAAGTTCTGAGTTGCAGTCGCATCAAGAGAAATCAAATCGGGGTAAAAAACTATAGAGATCTCTCACCAAAAGCTCTACTCAAATTTAAGTTGAGGCAAACCCTAAGTTTACACTTTCTCGTAATTTCACATCAAACTGAGCAAAAACCTTTTGATATGGTCTTCAATATGTATATATCATGTATATCAAATTTCAGAGTTGCAGCCGTATCAAGAGAAATCAAATCAGGGTCAAAATCAAGATTTCACAACTTTAATTCGTAGCCCCAACTACGCATGGCCCGTAGATGCCCTGCGCGCGGCGCGTAGGCCTTCCTACAGGTGGCGCGTAGTCCTCTTTAGGTTGTCGATAAATGGTCCGTCAAAATATCATTTTCTAGCCACTTTTAGTTATTGAGTTCATAGGTGGTCCGTAGCATTTTTTATGGAAACCACTTTTCTTGGAAATAGTGTCGTTTTAACCCCCTCGGCTCTATTAGAATGATTCTTGAAGTTACGGCTCCAAAAAATGACATTTCTGCCCTTTGGGAGGTACTTGTTACTCAATCTTGCTTCTTCTTCACTTCTCTTGTATTCTTCACTTATTTAGGCTTGATTTGAATTTGACAAAGCTTTGTCAATGCTGATCAAACCTTCCCGACTCCACAATTCACTCAACATGACAATTCACTTAATATGGTTAATGTCTAGAACATGCCAATCACAAATAATACTATAAATGTTCTTACACATAATATAAATTTTCTTACATCTAGAATAACATATCTATGTTGGCACATAATCGACTAGTCTCAAAATCCTAAGACTCGGACGATTGTGGTAGTGGATGAGAAGTGGAACTGGCTCCAAGTCGCTCAAGGATCGCCTGAAACCCACGAGTCATCTTTGCTCGGATCTCGGTCTGATCCCGAAGAATCTGTTCTTGACAAGCCACCATATCAGCATACTGCTCCCTAGATAAAGTAATTGTCTCCCTTTTCCTAAGTGCCTAAGGTATCTCTTCATCAGTAGCCTTATCATCATCATCACCTCCATCTATTGCACCATCCTCAGTGTCAGAATCATCCCCCTCCTCAGCGTCTCCAGCGACCGCCCCCTCAAGACCTCGACTCATCTTGCCGTAAGAGCAGCTAAAGACGCTATATGCTATCGGTTAATCAATGGCATGCTCCTCCTCTACCTCAGTCAGCTGAATATCAAGATGTTGTATAATGTTGGTGATAAGAGAAGGAAATGGAAATAGCCACTTCTTCGTCTTCATCGTTGCCAGGTCGGAGAGGTCCTGCCACATGGTCCACATAATGTGAACTATAATGCATGGAATCAAGTCCTAGTGATGGGCATGGAAGCAATACATCGCCTCCAAAATCATACCCCTCATCTTTGTGTCATGGCCGCGAGGATGAACCTGGTCATAAAGCACAGTGTCAAGAAACCACAATCTCTGACTAAAGTACCTCTTCACCAAATATGTCACATTCTTTGGGTCCCCATAGTGCCCTTGCCACATCCGCTCCATGCTAGTCTGAACGTAGGGGAACGACTCTGAAGGAGATGAAAATTTAGCTTGTAAATCTTCCGGACACTATTCGGAATGGCCCATACTGCTACAATGACGGTAGTATCAACCGAGAAAGTCGAATCCCTCACCCTCATCGACAATCCGGTACCCACATCATAAACTAGGTTACAATAGAACTCCCGAACCATCTCCAGGTAGTATACGTGTAACACCGATGTCAACAAAGGTATCAACTTCCGCTTCTCCAACCCCTTCACACTTGATCTGGACTTTTATTCGTATCGGATATTGGCGTAATTGAAGGTACGCTTGAGAAAAAAGCCCTTACTTAGCCCCAACTCCCTTGCCACTTTACGCATTTCGGCCTCCCTTTAGGCTGCTCGTGCTTAAATCTCAGCAATTGTTGCGAATGATTCTCCCCCTCTGTAGTTCTGCTCCTCTTCTTGGGCACCATTTGAATGATTTGAAGTGGATTTGAGATGTGTATAGGTGTATATGTATATAGGTTGAAATTGGAGCAAAAGGAAGGATTTTAGCTTGTTTTTGGGTAAGATAATTGGTAGATTTTCGTCGGATTAGGGCTAGGATGAAGATTTGAAGCTTGATTTGAGCAAAAATAATCGAAAATTAAGGATTTAAGGGAAAAATGAAGGTATATATATATGCGTATATATATATATATATGGAATGATATATGCAATTTGGGAGGATTTTGAAGTTTGATTCTTGTTGGATCGAGAGCAATGAAGGTATAAAAAGGATAGGGTGTAGGTTCTTTGAGAGATAATAAGAGTTTTGAGTGATTTGTGAAGAGAAAGAATGAGCCCTGATATGAACTACAGAGTTGCCCGGTTCAGTTCGAATTTCAAGTCACCAAGTACTCAATAGTTCATAGTTGCTCAAAAATTTCTTTCAAACTCTTTTTTTAATTTATGATTCATACATTCACTCAAATACTTACTTCTGTCATTAAACTTAATAAAACATAAATTAACTAAAATTCACTAAGATTAATTAAACAAAAAGTAAGATAATTAAATTATTACATACTTGTCTAAGAAAATGTTGTTGGCACAACGTTCATAGATATTCTAACCGTTATCATACGTGGGCTCTACCAAATCGATAGATTCCACACATCCTAACTCAGGGTTGAATTCAACGCATCTTTTAAGTCGTTGACCATTTACTTTACATCTTTTACCTTTATTTGGATCCTCTAGTTCCACTGCTCTGTAAGGAAACACAGTAATTATGTTATATGGCACATCCCATATCATAAGCATCATTACGAATCTCCTCCAGTTCATTGAGTCCAAGTTTTCATTTTGAGTCTGCTTCTTTTAAATCAAAATTTAGTCATTTAATGGCCCAATATGCTTTATGTTCTAATTTAACAGGAAGATGACAAACTTTTCCATCGACTAATCGATACGGTGTAGTTCTTATTGGTGTTTTATAAGCCATCTTATATGCCTATAGTGCATTGTTTAATATGGTTGACCAGTCTTTTCTATCAATTTGCACTATTTTTTCTAAGATTTGCTTAATCTCCCTAATTCTGCTTGACCACTTGTTTGAGGGTGATAAGACATACCTACCTTGTGGGTAATGTTGTATTTAAGGCATAGGCTATTCATATACCGTTTACATAAATATTTTCCGTCATCACTGATTATTGTGTGTGGTATGCCAAATCTAGATAAAATATTAGACTATAAAAAATCAATTACGGTTTCATGATCAGCTTTTGCCAAAGCTACTGCTTCTATCCATTTTGAGACATAATATACCCCAACAAGTATATATAAATTATTATTTGACATTGGAAATGGTCCCATAAAATATATCCCCCATACATCAAATACATCAATTATTAAAATTGGTGATAATGGGATCATATCTCTCCAAGAAATTGAACATAATCGTTGGCATCTGTCACATGTTTTACAATAATTATATGAATCTTTAAACAGGGTAGGCTAATAAAATCCACTTTGCAATACATTAGTTGCAGTCTTTTTAGCTCCAAAGTGACCTCTACATGCTAATGTGTGACAAAATTTTAAGATACTTTGTGTTTCATTCTCAGGGACACATCTTCTAATGATTTGGTAAGAACAATATTTAAATAACTCAGGATCTTCCCAAATATAGTATTTAATTTGACTAAAGAATCAATCATTCTCTTGTTTGGACCATCCTGTTGGTATTTTATGTGTAGCTAAATAATTGACTATATCAGAATACCATTGGAAACTGTTGATTGTATTGACACTACATATGATATCCAATTTGTCCATTTTAGTTTGTTCAGATGGTTCTTCCAGTTCTGGGGTTGCTACTTCTATTGGTATAGAATCGGGTGGTTTATTCGAAGTGATAGGTAACAACTCTGTTGGTTCTTTCCATGATTCTCCGTATAGTGATTTTTCGATAGCTACGATGTCCTCAAAATTAGATTGTAATTGTTTATCCTAATCAATATTTGTGAAATCTTCCTTTTTAACTTCTACCTGTTATACTTTTTTCATCCTTTGGTCAATACTAAAACAGTCATCTACTATTGAACAATGATCGTCATTCCTAAACACATTCAATCTTAGGTTTATATTTCCAAATGATAAATCCATTACTCGTGTTCTACAATTAATGCACGCATTAGCTGTTGCTAAGAATGGTCGTTCTAAGATTACAAGTATGTGTTTCATTGGACTATGAATAGGTTTGGTATCTAATATTATGAAATCGATAGAGAAATAGAATTTGTCTACTTGAACTATCACATCTTCAACTATCCCTCTTGGTTGTTTGATTTATTTATCGGCTAATTGAAGTACAACTGTAGTAGGGTTTAATTCTCCTAATCCCAATTGTTGGTAAATTGAATATGGTAATAAATTGACACTGGCACCTAAATCAAAGAGATCCTGCCTTACTTCTTGATCTCCAATTATACATGATATTGTAGGTGCTCATGGATCTTTATGATTGGGTGGTGTATCATTTAGAAAAAAAAAAGAACTTACTTGTTCAATTAGCACTATTTTTTTAGGTGCCTTAGCTCTGCTTCTATGCTTTTGCGTACATAAGTCTTTCAAGAATTTAACATAAGGTGGGATTTGAGATATGACATCTAATAAAGGCAAGTTGATTTTTACTTGTTTAAACACTTCTAAGATTTCATTACTTTTATTACCTTGTTTGCCATATTATTTTGATCATCGGAGACGTTGAGAGAATGGTGCTTTTGGTTCATATTCCTTCTCTGTAGGTTTTTCAGGTATTTTCTTAATAGATTCATATATTATTGGATGTGATGTTTCTTTAGAAGTATTTTCCAAGACTTCTTCTTGTGCTAATCTTTCCTCAAACTTTTCCTCAACTCTATTGTCCACTATGCTACCACTCCTTAAGGTTGTGTTTGATTGAAAATTTTCATGCGTAGGGTCTTTTAAAGTTCCTAACTCAATCATATGTTGCCCATTAGGATTCATCACTGGTTGACTCTGTAGCGTCCGGTATTTTTACGTGCAAATTTAAAATTTTATTAACACTTAAGTGCTTATGTGATTATGTGTTTAATGTGTTTATGTACTTAGAATGACATACATATTTTATGTGATATTAAAAAAATTGGAAGTTGCATGTTCTAATTTCATTTTGAGAATAATGAAAATTGTTGAAAATGATTTCGGGAGAGAAATGACCGAAGGGTAAATTGGTATTTTCATATTTAGAGTACTTAGTGAAAAGTGTATAGATTTGGTTAAGTGTTGGGGTATGAGTGGTATGTTGGTAATTAGAGAGGATGATAAGGGGTGGAAGGGTAATTAAGAGTCATGATGGCACTCTTGTAATTAATCCTAAGTTGTGAAGATATTGGTCATTTCCTATTTTTAGGTGGTGTCTAAATTCTAGTCATTGATCTTCTTCTCCCATCTTTGTTCTCAACCCTTGGATCATAGGGCCTTGTTTGGTTGGCACTTAAATACAAGAATGCATTATTCTTGGTCTTTCACTTGACAAGACTTCATGTCAACCCTTGGATCAACTATTCATTTTACTTACTTTATTATCAACCATTGGATGGTGATAATTGTGAGTGGAGAATCTTTAGACCCTTAGGGTTAGCCCACTTTGCAAGACTTTAATGCTCTCACAAACTATTGCTCTCTCTTCCTCTTATTGCTTGTTGGGGATAGCTCTTGGTGGTGTTTTTTAACACTTCATTCTAGGGTTTGTTGCAAGAACCCTAGTTTTCATGTTATGAATTCTTTGAGTTGGAATTGATTTTGCCCTCATTTTGTTCATGTTTATGTAAGGTTGATTTGGATTTCATCTATCAAGTGATTTCCATTGGTAGTAGCTCTTGATTTTTATCTTATGAAGAGATAGTGGTGAGTTCCCTATCTTGTACTTTTAAGAGTTCATTTCTCCATGAAATCCTAAATTAGTTATCATTATTAGGGTTTGGTTAAGTCTAGTGGTTTGAGCCACTTTTGTATAATTTTTGGTTATCGTTGACACCATAGTAATCTTGTGATTCATGAATGGTGTATTGGTAGTTGGAAGTTATTCTATTAAACACTTGGAGTGGTAGCTTGAGTTGGACCTCCTTTGGGCATTATTGAGTAGGCTTGCTTGGATTGAGGTAGGGGGAAAATGAATTATTTTTGTCTTTATATGAGGGTGTGTGCGTCTATATGTATATATGCCGTATATATATATACAAGTTGAGTCTTGACAACTTAGACAACGATTTAGGCCCTTGAAAGCATAAACTTGTGAAATAAATGCTTCTTGTGTTTTATGGCTAATAAATGTGAAAATTGTAAGCATTGTGATCAATTGAGGACAATAGGTTGCCTAATGAAATGAGCATGTATTGTGATAGAGCATGTTGATAATTATTGCTTATAAATGTAAAATGTTAAGCATTGTGATAAGTGGATCTAATATAATGCAAATTGATATAAACATGTATTGTGATGGCATATGGTCGTGATTGAAAACCTTAATGCATTTTAGATACACCATGTAGTGTCAAAAACATGGGTGTTGGTTTATACGGGTCATGTAAACATGTGTGGGTAGTCTTATGTCGAATCGTCGCAACAACTGGCTAGTAAAGGTGGCTCCCACCTCCGGAACAAATAAGCCCGAAAATGGGGATATAGGATTAGTTGTTTCCCCAACATAGAGGAATGTTCAACTCTTAGATCTTAGGGCACGGGAGTTGCAAGTAGGGCTCCCATGCAACCGCCTTCCTTGTTGAAAGTGATAAGGGTCAAAATAACTTGGGAAGAATCGGTGCGGTACCCTTTCTCATTGTGAATGGGTAGAGTGCGTATTCGATAACCTGTATTGGGCAAAATATATGTTACGAGGTGTGTGGAGTCATATTTCCCCTAAACTATCATAAGTGTGATTATGATTTTGAAGTTGAACCATGCTATAATTGTGAATAATTATGATGTGAGCATGTTAGAGGAATTGCTTGTGGGTTCGATGGGGTTCTAGATTGGCATGAGAGTCATGTGGAACAAGTGACCGACCTTGGATTAGTAGCATGAGCCTTGGTTGGGTTGTACCACTCGAACTACTGAGATTGAGGCGATGATGCTTCCTCTACTGGGATAGTGAGCTCACCTCACGACTTACATATTTTTCAGGTGACGATTCCATTGGGAGAGTTCCTTAGTCACTCCGTGGATGTGTGGCACTTTGTCTGCCCTTTTGTGTGTGGGTGGCGAACCATACTTATTTTTGTTAGGCCTTAGTTGACAAACATGTATCTATATGTTCCTTTTCTTCATATAAATCAAATGTGTTCAACTACTTTATTTTGACCCGGCTAGCATGTTAGCCAAGGATTTTTTATCGATGTACATCCCTTGGAGCACTATGCGCAGGGATTATATTCTTTTGGGTGCCCTTCGATGCCGGAAGTGTAAAGATTATTTCATGTTATGAAAACTATGTCCTATTTTGCCTTAGTGCAGTTTAACTATTAAGGTTATGAATCCTTTCATCTTGATTTGAGACGTGAATGATATTATTGAATTTGGTTATTAGGTGTTCGGCCGAAAACAACGTTTTTCTAGGTTTTTAAACAAACCCTTTCGGTTTGAATGGAAAAATCCATTTTTGCCTACTCCTGTAACCCCAACAAACTTTCTTGTTTTAGAAATGGATTTAAATAAACTCATTTTCTTCAAGATTTTGACTTTTAGAAATCGACGGTAGTTAAAACGGAGACCGGGGGCAATACGGAAGATTTTACGAAACTTACGAAAATCACTTTTATACTAAATTTACGTTTTATGCAATTCCCAAGGTATCAGGGACTATTTTTGGGTTCCTCCAATGAAAAACTCACTCTTCAAATATTTATGATTTTTCCAGACCGACGGTGCGAAAAACGAAGTCATATCCCAAAATCTCGCATTTTTGCTGTTTGAAACTTCCATTTTCATCAAAAATTCAGAATGTTTGCACAGTCACACCTCGGTGGAGGGTCACCGAGTACTCGATAGGTACAACTCGGTGGATCCTGATTTGTGCACACCTTGTTATTTTGTTTCCGATCCCTCCCCTATGTTTCACCACTCCTTGTACTATGCTTGTGGCATGAATTAGGGGTCTAGAGGGGTGATATTTGTTTGATTGAAGGATTGGTTTAGATCCACATTTCGTTCCCCGTATTTATCTTTAGGGTTTAGTGTACGGTTTACATCACCCTTGGGTTTCTTAGGCTCCGCTTAGGAGTAAGGAAATTTGGGGCATGACAGTTTGGTATCACAGCGTGTTCTTTCTTTATGGGATGATAGGCGTGATAGTTTGGTATCAGAGGGGCATTATCACTTTTCACTTATTGGATTTTCCTACTTGTTATTAGCTAATGAGTTAGTTCTCGTCTCTTGTTCGTCATTGACTTATGCGTGTGTCGGCATGGCTTTGTGGTTTTGTTTGGGGTACTATGATTGTACTGTTGCCTTACATGTTTGGTTGTTGTAATGTAGAAAGCATGCCGCCACGTAGAGGTCGAATGCGTGTTCTTAGAGGGGAACCAAAATTACCTTAAGTGGGTGATGCTCCGAGTCAAGTACCTTCGGTTGTGAATGAGAATGTGCCCGAACCTCCCAATGTTGGGGAGAGTGTACCGGTTGCACCTTTTATAAGCAGTGACCAGTTTATGCATGCTTTAGCAGCGGCTATGGCACAGGTTCCTCAGAGGAAGAATGTTGAGGATGAGGGCTAACGTGCTAAAAAAGCTCTCCGAGATTTCTTGAGGTTGGACATACCTACCTTTGTGGGTGGTCCGGATCCGTTAATGGTCGACGATTGGTTGGAGCAGATCACCAACGACTTTGATATATTGAAGGTGGTTGATTGTGAAGTTCGGAAAAAATACCCGGACTTGTATTTGACTATAGGTATGTCTTGATTTCGAGGACAGAATCTCCTAAGTTGTGGAGGTTGTAGCGTCCGGTATTTTTACGTGCTAATTTAAAATTTTATTAACACTTAATTGCTTATTTGATTATGCGTTTAATGTGTTTATTTGCTTAGCATGACTTACATGTTTAATGTGATATTAAAAATTGGAAGTTGCATGTTGTATTTCATTTTGAGAATAATGAAAATTGTTGGAAATGATTTCGGTAAAGAAATGACCGAAGAGTAAATGAGTAATTTCATATTATGAGCAGTTAGGGGAAAGTGTATAAATTTGGCTAAGTGTTGGGGCATGAGTGGTATGTTGGTAAATAGAGAGGATGACAATGGGTGGAAGGGTAATTAAGAGACATGATAACACACTTGTAATTAACCATAAGCGGAGAAGAAAATGGTCATTTTACACTTTTATGTGTTGTCTCACTCCTAGTCATTGATCTCCTTCTCCCATCTTTGTTCTCAACCCTTGGATCATAGGGCCTTGTTTGGTTGGCACTTAAATGCAATAATGCATTATTGTTGGTCTTTCACTTAGCAAGACTTCTTGTCAACCCTTGGATGGTTTTTTATTTTCATGGCTTTATTCTCAACCCTTGTATGGTGAGAATGGTGAGTCGATAATCTCTACAAATCTTAGGGTTGCTCATTTTTGCAAGACTTTCATTCTCTCATAAGTTTTTGCTCTCTACTTTCCTCATTGCTTGTGGTGGATAGCTCTTGGTAGTGTTCTTGAAATCCTTGGTAAGTCTTCTATCCATTCCAGGGTTTTGTTGCTAAGAACTCTAGCTTTCATATTCATGAATTTCTTTAGGTGTACACTGATTATAGTCTTCTTTTGTTCATGTTATAGAAGGTTAGGTTTTCTTTCAAACTATTAAGTGAGTTCCATTGGTAGTAGCTCTTGAAATCATCTTCTGGAGAAGCTAGTGGTGAGTTCCCTAACTTTTACTCTTAAGATTCCTTTCTCCATTAAACCGTAAATTAGAAATCATTAGGGTTTGAATTGATTCTTGTGCTTGGAGCCATTTTTGAGTAACTTTTGGTTTATTGTGACACCATATTAATTGTGTTGTTCATATGGTATGTTGCTAGTGTTGGAAGCTATCCTATTGAACACTTGTAGTGGTAGCTTGAGTTGGACCTCTTTTGGGCATTCTTGAGTAGGCTTGCTTGGATTGAGGTAGGGGAAAAATGAATTGTTTTCGTCTTTGTACGAGGTTGTGTGCGTCTATGTGTATATATTCCGTATATATATATATGAGTTGGGTCTTGACAACTTAGACGATGAATTAGGCCCTTTAAAGCATGATTTTGTTATAGGAATTCCTATTGTGATTTATTGCTTATAAAATGTGAAATTGTAAGCATTGTGATAATATGCGTACAATATATTGCCTAATGAAATGAGCATGTATTTTGGTAGAGCATGTTGAGAAATATTGCTTATAAATGTGAAATTGTAAGCATTGTGTTAAGTTGGATACAATATAATGTAAATTGAGATAAACATGTATTGTGATGGCATATGGTTGTGAGGGAAAACCTTGATGGATTTTGGGTACACCATGTAGTGTCAAAATATATGGGTGTTGGTTTATACGGGTTATGTAAACATGTGTGAGTAGTCTTGTGTCGAATCGTCGCAATAACTGGCCAGGGGGTGTTCCCAACCTACGGAACTAATGTGTCCGTGAATCGGGTGTAGGGTGATTTGTCTCATTCTCAAAATCGTGGGTCATCTCGTGCATTCGATATACGATTTTAGTCACGGGTCGTCTAATTCAACAACCTTCCTTGTTCAAAGTAAGAAGTATCAACATCACTTGGGAAGAATTGATGCAGTACTGTTTCTCATTATGAATGGGTAGAGTGCGTATTTGTTAACCTGTAGTGGGCAAAAAGTGTAATATAAGGTGTGTATAGTCATATTGCACTTGAACTATCATATATGTGTGATTATGATATTGATATTTAAACATACTATAATTGTGAATAATTATGATGTGAGCATATTGGGGGACTTGTTTGTTAGGTTCGATGGGGTTCCGGATTAGTGTGAGAGCCCTATGGTACAAGAGACCGACCTAAGGTTACTCGCATGAACCTTGGTTGGGTTGTACCACTCGGAGTACTGAGATTGAGGCGATGACGCTTCCTCTACTGGGCTAGTGAGTTCACCCCAAGATTTATATATTCTTTCTAGGTGATGATTCCATTGGGAAAGTTCCGTACTCTTTCCGTGGATGTGTATCATTATGTCCGCCCTTTTTGTGCATGGGTGGCAGAACCATACTTACTTTTGTTGGACCTTAATTTGATAAACATGTATCTATATGTTTCTTTGGTTCATGTAAGCGAATGTGTTAAACTATTTTATTTTGACCCGGCTAGCATTTAGCCGAGGTGTTATTATCGATGTACATCCCTTGGAGTGCTATGCGCGGGCATTATGTTCTTTTAGTGCACTTCGGTGCCGGATTGTGCAAATATGTATTTTGTGTAAACTATAGCATGTTTCGTCTTAGGGTGTTGGAATGTCAACTTTAATCATTTCATTTGAAGTTGTGAGTGTGAAGTGGATTATTTTCCATGGAATGTGATTATTAGGAGTTCGGCCGAAAATGGTATTTTTCTAGGTTTTCAAACAAATCCTTTTTGTTTTGAATGGAAAAACCCATTTTCACCTACCCCCGTAGCCCCGGTCAAATTTCTTGTTTTAGAATTGATTTTAAACTCATTTTATAAAGATTTTTATTTTCTTTTAAACCGGTGGTAATTAGAACTGTAACACCCCATATTATATTCCCAATTTTCTGAAATTATTTTTCCGATTTAATTTCGATTGTGACGTCACTTGTTCATGATGTCATGGTTATTCTTGGTATTTCATGTATAAATTTTTCGCGTTTACGTCAACACTCGACTGGACGACGTTGCAATTTCTCCTCGATGATTTCATGGACTGTTGTTGGTGATTACGTGACTTGACTCGACGTGACGGTAGTGTTTCGGACATAGTGATACATTGACGTGATGTTTTATCTTTCAGACGTGGCTAGAGGTTTACGTGGGCTTTAGTGCCGATTACGTTGATTCGTTTAGGCGTTTAGCTTTAGTGCTTCTACTGAGTGGCGATATGTTTCGTTGACCGACATTTAAGGCTCCGACGATGTTGTGCGAGTTTGACATTTAGTGCATTAGGGGTTCGACATTTTGTTTTCCCTTGTAATGGTATTAGTATGTGTTTCATTTGATTGACGTGCCTTGTCTGATTGACGTGCTCTGTGTTTGTATATACATGTTTTGTTTATTTGGTATGCTTATTTCTTCATGTTTCTATGTGCTCTTATGTGTTGATGTGGCAGTACTTGGTTATTGTTCTGGATTCTTTTCGTGCCCTAGTTATTTGTAGTTATTCGATGGGTCTTGTACGTGCCCGGTATTCCGATTGTTGGATTTTGTACATTAAATTATAAATCTTCGTTGGTATTATTTATTGAGCGATCCGTAGATTTTCCAGTTACGTGTATCATCATTTAGGGATTTTCTTATGATTTCCCTTTATTATTATTTGAGGCTAAATGATTCCTTTTTGCTTTCCGCACTTGAGGCGGCGGGTTCTGAGTTGTCATTAGCAAGGATTTTCAATTATTAATTGAGCGGATCGAGAATTGGGATAGATAAACTAAGACCAATCTTTTGTCGGAGTCGAGTTCAAAAGTGTTCTGTGTTCCGACGGTTATGTTTTGTACCCGGAGTGTTTATTTCGACTTATATTATTTATTAGCTATCCGTAAAAGTTTTGAGTTCGTGTGATATTAATTGCTGGTCGATCGGTTATTTATTTCAGATTATATATATATATGGATTTCATACCCCAGATTATTTATTTGAGTTATATTATTTATTGGGCGTCCCATTTATATTTACGGGCTCGTGTGATTTTATTTGGGGGTACATTTTCGGGATTTATTATACATATATTGTTAATTGGGAGAATATATATATACATGGAAATTATATATATCTGTAATGGATAAATGGTGTGTGGCTAAGAACCATCGAGAGACTTCTACTTCTTCTCATTCACCTTCGTGTCCGGTCTTCTTCATCACTACCATCAAATAGCTCTAACGACCAGAGAGGGAGCTTCGGTGAGAAAGAAATATAGAGAAATAGAGAAAGATGAAGAGACGGGCTGGAGAGGGAGATGGCACTGCCTGAGGCACGATCTGTTTGAGGCGTCGTCGGAGGTTGCAGCGACCTGACGACGGTGGTGGTTCTGGTGTCGCACAGTGGCATGATTGTGGTCGTTAGCAGAGGAAGTATCGCGACTAAGAGAGAGGTTGTCGATTAAGTGGTCTTTCGCGACCTAGGGCTAGAGCTGAGGTCGTCGGCCTTGAGCGACGACGATGGACGTTGGTGGCTCTTGGTGGTCGCGTGGTGTCAGGTGGTGGTCGCGAGCTGCAGGCGATGGCTGGTGGTGGCGCAGGTGCAGTTCGCGCAACAGGGATTGTTTCGGCCGAAACTTTGATCGGCAATTTGGTTGGCTTCCCGATGTCGGTTTGGGCTGAAATTTTGATGAAATCTTCGTATCGACGCTAGGTACGACATACTAAAATTTCGTAATTTTATATTAAGCGGTTTGTCCGAAATTCGAATTATACGCTCAAATTTTCATTTGGGTTATATTAGATTTATTCAAAATTATTAACTAATTGCTAACGGGCTTTGTATATATCGTATAGTTCGTTGAGACCGACGTGTTGGTATATTCGAAATAATTTTCGGGCGACTTTGGTCGGCGGGCTCTATATTCGGGCACCGACACTATTCACGGCGGGGCTGTTTGTAAGGAATTAAAATAGGTGGGAATTTACATATATATATATATTCTTAAATATATACATATCTGACACTCACTAATAGTGCGTAGAAAATGTTAATTAATCTCCGTTGTATGTTTATGGGTAAATAAAAATGTTTAATTAAATTTCTAGTGATAGACGGAAATCTAGGAATTTTATAAAATTTATAAAATACCCATAAATGGATTAAATGATGTCGGAGTTGGAAATTCCTTTGGAGAAATTCAATAAATTATTTCTCGGATTTAAAATAATTATAAACCTATTTAAATTAAATTGATATAGGCGGTTTAGTACCCCTTGAGTTCGAAATAGGTTTATAGAAGGTGTATGTGGACGTAGATCCGGTTAATTGATTATTTCCCCTATTATTTATATTTTATTGAAATTAAAAATATGTTAGGGGATCCACATGAACTAGGGATGTCAAAACATAGACCTGGTTCTAGTCCCTTGTGGTTGATTTTCTCGTAAATTATAAAGAAACTAAATTGCGAATTTAAATTGTCTAATTGTCCTTGAGGTAATTTAAATTTTGAAGCATGCTTTGTATGAGATTGCTTAGCTTTTATGCTGCTTTATTGAGTATATTGCATTCATGTGGAGGCATTTTGCATTCATATAGCACCATGGTATATATATTGTTTCAGTGCGAGTTGCATGACTCAATTATATCACGTACATGTATGGATCGTTTGGAAAGTCGCAACAACTGGCCAGGGGGTGGTCTAGCACCCAGGGAGCTAGTAACTCTCAATTCTCTAGACATTTGGGGGTGAGGGCTTGGGCCTCACTTGTCGGTTCCGGACGGACTTGTGGTCTCCGTACTCCATTTCGCGACACCCACCATTCCTATTGTGGGGTTCCTGGATATTTGTTTAACCCTCATGCAGTTAGGGTTGCACTGTAGTTACATTGACATTCATATTGAGCATTTATTTAACATGTGCTTATCTGTTAAGATTAACTTTTATTATTGCTTATTGATTTTGAGCAGGTTATATCTGAATTTTAATTAGAGATTTGTATTATTCTCTTGGGCGCAAGGGCGCGGTGTTTGTGATTGATATTTTAACCGTGGTTAAATTACAATGAAAATTGTGAATTTCCTAGTGTAAAGGAAATCGTGAAAACTTAAAATTAAAAGATGAAAAGTGAAAGTGACCTTGGGGCATAAGGGTTCCCCGTATGTTGGGCTCTAGTTTAGCTGTGTAGCAATATATTGAGACTTAGTCAAAATTGTGATCTTGGCCACATAGGCCTTTGTGATTGGTGATTAGTATCATCAAAGGATGATTGATAGACCTCTTCGGAAGTGTGGAGTATTGTTCGGGTAAAGGTCGGATCGAGCTCATTAGTTTGACCATGTTCCCTTGGCTTTTGTAAGTTTGAGAGCTTATCGTCCATTCTTCCACTTTGATAGTGTATGAGTTATAGACGGTTCTTTGACGTCTCTATTGAAAATCTCTTTCCGTAAGTACTCTTGTGAAGTTAGTGAATTCTGGGCATGGTTTGCCCCGTTCTTGAAACATCAGTTATGGTTCGGATCTTTGGAGTCAAATATTCAAAGTTTTGAAAACTTAAAGCTTAGGGATTTTTATAAAACGTATTCTTCATTTACCCCGAGACTTGTTAACTATTTTTGGAAAGACAGAAGTTTAAATACTTGATTTATAAAATATGTTTTGATTTCTGAGTATCGAGAGTATCAGTAGAAATATATTTTTGAAAGAAATTTCAGAAAATTCCATTTGAAATTGTTTTGTAAAATCGGTGAATTAGGGCACGAGTTACCCCCTGTTTTAGAAATCTTGATGTTATTTCCGAGATCTCGGCATCGTTAGAGGACGATAAATCTCGGTTTCTCCTAGCTTGTTGTCTGGGATTCCTTCCTGTGCCCGGTTTTGTTTGGGCATTCTTTCAAGATTATTTTTATAAATTTTTAAATAAATATTAAAGGTCTTAAGACCAGATTTGAAAGAAGTTTAAAAGTGATTTTAAAATGGTTGTCGGTTTGAACTCCAGTAGTTCTTTTTTCTCCTATGGTTATTCCTTGGGTATTTCAGGGCCTCAGCGGTTAGTGCGGTCCTTATGCTTATCTTCTCTGATGCTCTTCCTGTCATATTTCAGGTATGTGACATATTGTTGATTTATGCACACATAGTGCGGTTTCTAGTACTCTAGTTGGGTTCAGAGGCATTGGAACCAAATAAGATTTGACCGGGTCCTAACTTTTTTTTAAAAACCGGTTGAATCCTTTGGAGTTCAACATTTTTCTTTAAAAACCCGATGACCATGGCATCTGTTTGGGACTAAATGACTCCAATAACCCTTTCTAGTGCATAGATAGGCAGTGTGAGTTAGAGATAATTCGGTTGGTTACCGAATCTAGTGTGGGGATAGTATCTTCCCTCTTTATGTCTCTTCGAGTGAACGGGTTGGTTCACTGGTTATTGTAAGTAGAGGAACTGAATTGAAGATAGAAATGTGAGAGTGACTTCCTCTCTAGGAATTATTTGTTAGCGATGATCGAGTTGTGGGCATGGTAATGATGTTTCCCTTTCGGTAGTCCTAGTGAGAGATCTATTTACCTCCTAGGAACCTTGAGCAGCGTGCTAGGTGCACGGTATGGTAGATAGTTAGTACTTATTGTATCCCTATATGAGAGTGGAGTTCAGATTGGTTGTCTATACTCCTAGGTGGCAAGCTTAGTTATTTACAGGACGTTATATATACGTATATATGTATTGTTTACATTTTCGTGGATCTATGGTGCTTATGATATCCGTAATGTACTTGAGGTTAGTGATGAGGTTATTGATGGGGTCTCGGATTGGCGGGGTGCCATGTGAGACGATTGACTGACCTAGGATAGATGTATGCACACGGGATGGTTAACGTTTTCTAGATGGCTATGAGTGTGATGTTTTGATATTATGGTGAACGCGTGGTTTTGCTACCCCCACAACAGGTTGCAGGTTTGCAGGTGGATGCAGCACGACATGCTCGGCGGCGACGATACGGGTGATTCGGGATGGTAGTTTTGTTCTTCCTTCCGTAGTCATACTTGTATATTGTATTATTTTTTTGGGAGTCAGGCTGTTGGCAGATTCCTTTGTGTTGTATCTCTAGTTTGTGTATTTATTATTTTTGGGGTGCCTTTGTATCATTTCGGCACTACCATATGACTTTTGTATTCTTATTTGAGCTTGGTGGTTCAGTCGGCATTTGTTGTTTTGGGGTGCCTTTATACATTTACGACATCGCCATGTGGCTTTCTTTATAATTTCATTTGAGCATTTGGGGCTCTATTGATTTTAGAGGGGTTGTGTAGAGGAATTGGTGTTCCTTTCCACTACCTCGGCCCTATTAGGTTTCTGGAACGTTGGGCTACGTGCCATTGATTCTATTTTTTTATTATGGGCAGGTTGTTCTATCATGTTGATTTTGGGTTGTCCGGATGTTCCATTAACAAACGGAACTCTACCGGATTTTTGTTTGAATTCTTTACTTAGTTTTTATCACTCAGGTGGCATGGAATACATTGAATTCATTCTTATTCCATGTGTGTCATTGTTGTTATTGAATTTAGTGGTCGTTTTTAGTGACGTCATACCTCGGGATTCCCTGATTCTCGAGATTGGTATCTCAGGAATAAGACGGTTATTTTTTCGGATTTTCAAGAAAGTTTATTTAATAAAAATAAACCGAGTTTAGATGATATTTTCCCATTTCTAAAGTTCCTAAACGAGTTGAGGACTTGGTCGGATGATTCCTGAGACTTTAAAGTTGTTTGGAAGTCATTTTGGGGGTTTAAGGGGAAAGACAGTCTACTGGCCCTTTAAGGTAGTCGACTAGCTAATCAACCATTTTCTGTCAAAAATCGTTGACAAAGCAAGTCGATTGCCTCTTCAAAAACCAGTATACTAGGTCACTAAGCCAGTCAACTGGGTGGTTCTGTTCAGCCTCGTTTTGACCCTATTTTACTATTTCGCTCATATCTCGAGCTACGAGTGTCAGATGGAGGTGTTCTTTAGCTTTTTAGAAATATGACTTAAAGCTCTTGATTTTAGGATTTTGAATCACTTCATTCAAGTCAGTGTTTAGGGCATAATGATCATTTGAATGTGACGGTATGTTTTGAACTTTGGCACGTCGCGACGGCCGATTTTCAAAAATTTCGTAGTTTCCTCCTCGTACCTTCAAATTTGGTTCCTTTTGCTTCTATAGATGATTTTAGGTCTAAACCTTGTATTTATACATTGAAATTATTATTTTACCCCTGAAATGACCATTTTATCGTTAAGCGAACACGGGTGTTTAAATGGTCCGTTTAAGGTGCTGTTTGTTTTCTTTCGCTCCTCTTTCCATCCTGAGTTATCTTGTTGACATATTTTAGGCGTGAAATGATGTTTTTACTCCTGTGTGGGTGTTTGATGACTATAGAAAATATGGGGCGTGAGAACTTGGTATCAGAGGGTGTTCTTTATTTATGGGATGAAGGATGAAGGTCATTATCACTTTTCGCTTATTACGTTTTCCTACATTTTATTGGCTTATGAGTTAGTTCCCATCTCTTGTACGTCGTTGACTTATGTGTGTGTCAGCATGGCTTGTGGTTTTATTTGGCGTACTATGATTGTACTGTTACCTTACATGTTTGGTTGTTGTAATGTAGAGAGCATTCCTCCACGTAGAGGTCGACCGCTTGTCGTTAGAAGGGAACCTAGAATTGCCTCCAGTTGTGGACAAGAATGTGCCCGAACCTCCCGATGTTAGGGAACGTGTACCGGCTGCACCTTTTATGGATGGTGATTAGTTTGCACGTGCTTTAGCGGCAGCTATGGAACATGTTCCTTGAGGCAGAATGTTGAGGATAACGCCTCGCGTGCTTAAAATGCTCTCCAAGATTTCTTGAGGTTGGACATACGTACCTTTGTGAAGGGTCCGGATCTGTTATTGGCTGACGATTGGTTGGAACATATCATTAATGGATTTGATATATTAAAAGTTTTTAAGGATGATGTACGTGTAATGATTGCATCTTTTCGACTTACGGGTGATGCAAGGGGTTGGTAGAAGTCTATCATTAATACGAAGGACATTCCGATTATTACATGGTTGGACATTAACACATGTTTCTTGGATCGGTATTTTCTACCACTTGCTTGGATGAGCATGAGGGACCGATTCAATGAGTTGCTTTTAGTGTGGGCAGTCGAGCGACATTGCCAAGTATTGTCCTTAGTTGAGCAGTGGCACTCCTATGAGTGGGACTGGGTAGCAGTCTAGGGTTACACAGCCAACAGGTCAGTCTGGGTATAGAGCACCGTAGCAGCCAGTACCAACAGCTTTGTGTTCTCAAGCCATGACTTCAGCATCTACTATTCAGTAGACACCACATTCTCAAGGTCGTGCTTATGTAGTCACCATAGCTGATAGTGTTGTAGGACCTTCTATTATGAGAGGTACATTTCCTATGTGCAGTTATTAGGCTCATATTCTTATTCATTCTGGAGCTTCGCATTCTTTTATTGCTTTTGCTTATGCATTTGCTTTGGGTATACGTGTTTCAATTCTTCATGTACTTTTATGTGTTGACACACCAATTGGTGGTAGCGTGTATCTGTCTAAAGTGTGTCGTGGATGCAAGATTGTGATTGATGGGCAATCATAAAGATTCGACTTCATTCTCCTAGACATGATGATAATTGACGTCATCTTGGTCATGGATTGGTTATCTACCTTCCGTACGTAGATTAACTGCTTTAGTGGTCATGTGTTGGTGTGAACGCCTAAGGGCGAGCGTTTCCACTTCTTTGGCAATCGAAGGGACTCTTTCACTTCTTCTTATTGTTTATGAGGTAGTGATCTATCCAGTTTCCTCTTGGAAAGTTTATTGCTTGACGATGAGGTTCATCGTCATATCGAGGTACCTCATGTAGTGGGCGAGTATTGGGATGTTTTTCCCGATGACTTGACTTATTTCGCTCTGATTCGAGAAGTGGAGTTTGTTATTGATCTTGTACCGGCTATCGATGTTATTTTTTTGGCACCATATCGAATGGCACCGGCAGAATTAGAGGAATTAAATAAGCAAATTGATGATCTTAAGGCAAAGGGTTTTATTCTGCCTAGTGGTTCAGATTGGGGTGCTCCAGTTCTTTTTGCTAAGAAAAAAGGTGGTTCACTACGGTTATGCATCGATTATCGTAGGTTGAATCGAGTAATGATCAAGAGAAATATCCATTTCCACGGATTGATGACTTGTTCGATCAACTCAAGGGATCTAAGTTCTTCTCCAAGATTGAATTGAGGTCCAATTATCATCAATTACGGGTTAGGGATATTGATATTCCGAAGACCTCATTTCACACTCGCTATGGGCACTTCGAGTTTCTTGTGATGCCTTTCGGTGTGACTAATACACTTGCGGCATCCATGGGGCTTATGAATCGTATCTTCCACGAGTTCTTGGATAGATTTCTGGTGGTGTTCATAGATGACATTTTAGTTTACTCTACTATGGAAAGTGAGCACGAGGTTTATCTTAGGACCGTTCTTCAAATCCTAAGAGAGCACCAATTGTATGCCAAGTATGATAAATGTGAGTTTTGGCTTCAATAAGTTAGATTTTTAGGGCATGTTGTTTCCGGAGGAAGCATTTTAGTTTATCCTTCTAAAATAAAGGTGATGATGTGTTGGAAAAGGCCAGAAAATGTTTTTGATGTTCTTAGTTTCCTTGGCTTAGTGGGTTACTATCGGCGATTTGTTAAGGACTTTTCTCGTTTGACGGACTTGAATTTATGACAGCGTCGATCAATCAAGTACATGGAGGGAAAGCTAATGTAGTGGCGAATGTGTTGAGTCGCAAGTCACAGGCATCGTTATCTAGCATTTTTATTCATGAGTGGCGGATGATGGAGAAAATTGCAGAGTTGGGTCTTCAATTCCGTGATAGTCGGGAGTCACTATTGACTTTGTTTAGTATGGTGGCATAACCTTCACTTGTGAGTCGTGTGATTGAGGCTCAGGAACAGGATGACAACATTGCTACCGTTCACAGTCATATTACTAGTGGCGAGGTCATTGATGATTGGGTTTTACGCTCCGATGGAGGTTATCATTTTAGGGGTTTACTTTATGTACCACAGACCTTCCTTGAGGAAGTTTTGCGAGAGTTTCATAGTTCCCAACTTGCTGTTCACCCGGGTGGCACAAAGATGTATCATAATCTTCGGTGTCATTATTGGTGGCAAGGGATGGAGAAATCAGTTGCGGATTTTGTGAGTCGTTGTCTTACTTGTCAATAGGTTAAGGTTGAGCACCGAGGACCTGCCGGGTTGTAAAATCCATTACCTGTTCCTAAGGGGAAATGACAGCATATTTTTATGGACTTTGTGACAAGGTTACCAAAGATGATGAATAAGAAGGATGTAGTGTGGGCGATCGTTTATCGATTGATGAAGAATGCACGTTTTAGGCGTGAAATGATGTTTTTACCCTTGTGTGGGTGTTTGATGACTATAGGTCATTTGTTCTCGTTTCTTTTTATTTCCGCATTCACTCCCTTAGAGCTTAGGCTCGGGTTTCAGAGTCCTACAAAATTTGGGGCGTGACAATATAGTGTCAAAAACATGGGTGTTGGTTTATACGGGTCGTGTAAACATGTGTGGGTAGTCTTATGTCGAATCATCGCAACAACTGGCCAGGCAATGTGACTTCCACCTACGAAATTAATAAGCTATAAAATAGGGGTAGAGGGTTGGTTCCTTCCCCATCATGGTGGAATGTGCCACTCTTGGATCATAGGGCGCGGTAGTTATAAGCAGGGATTAGTAGCATGAGCCTTGGTTGGGTTGTACCACTCGGACTACCGAGATTGGGCGATGACGCTTCCTCTATTGGGATCGTGAGTTCACCCCACGACTTATATATTTTTAAGGTGACAATTTCATTAAGAAAGTTCCATAGTCTCTCCGTGGATGTGTGACACTTTGTCCACCCTTTTATGCATGGGTAACGGACCATACTTATTTTTGTTGGGCATTAAGTTGACAAATATGTATCTATATGTTCTTTTTGTCCATGTAAATCAACTGCGTTAAAATACTTTATTTTAACTTGGCTAGCATGTTAACCGGGGAGTTATTATCGATGTACATCCCTTGCAGCGCTATGCACGGGGATCATATTCCTTTTAGTGCACTTCGGTGCCGGAAGTGTAAAGACTATTTCATGTTATGAATACTATGTCCTATTTTCCCTTATTGCAGTTTAACTATTAAGGTTATGAATCCTTTCATCTTGATTTTAGATTTGAATGATATTATTGAATGTGGTGATTAGGTGTCCGGCTGAAAATGGCATTTTTTTAGGTTTTCAAACAAACCCTTTTGGGTTGAATGGAAAAACCCATTTTCGCCTACCGCCGTAACCCCGATAAAATTTCTTGTTTAAAAAATGGATTTAAATAAACTCATTTTCTTCAAGATTTCTACTTTTAGAAACTGGTGGTAGTTAAAACGGAGATTGGGGGCAATACGGAAGAGTTTACGAGACTTACAAAAATCACTTTTATAATAATTTTGTGTTTTACCCGTTTCCCGAGGTCTCGGTGACTATTTTTATGTTGTGCCAATGAAAAAATAACTTTTCTAATATTTATGATTTTTCGGGGCCGACGGTGCGAAAAACGGAGTCATATCGCAAAATCTCGCGTTTTTGCATTTTGAAACTTCCATTTTCGTCAAAAATTCCAGAATGTTTGCATAGTCACAACTTAGTGGATCCTGATTTGCGCAACACCTTGTTATTTTGTTTCCGATCTCTCCCCTATGTTTCACCACTCCTTCTACTATGCCTGTGGCATGGATTTGGGGTCTAGAGGGATGATATTTGATAGATTGAAGCATTGTTTATCCCTTGGGTTTCTTAGGCTCCGTTTAGGAGTAAGGAAAGTTTCGACGTGACAATTTTATATTAGATCTTGTTCTTTCTTTATAGGACGACGGGTGTGACAGTTTGGTATCATAGGGTCGTTATCACTTTTCGCTTATTGTGTTTTCCTACTTGTTATTGGCTAATGGGTTAGTTCTCGTCTCTTGTACATCGATGACTTATGTGTGTGTCGGCATGGCTTTGTGGTTTTGTTTGGCATACTATGATTGTATTGTTGCCTTACAAGTTTGGTTGTTGTAATGTAAAGAGCATTCCACCACATAGACGTCAACCGCGTGTTGTTATAGGGGAACCATAATTACCTCAAGAGGGTGATTCTCCGGGTCAAGTACCTCCAGTTGTGGACAAGAATGTGCTTCAACCTCCCGATGTTGGGGAGCGTGTACCAGCTGCACCTTTTATGAGTGTTGACCAGCTTGTGCGTGCTTTAGCAGCGGCTATAGCACAGGTTCCTTAGAGGAAAAATGTTTAGGAGGAGGTCTCACGTGCTCAAAAAGCTATCCGAGAGTTCTTGAGGTTTGACATACCGACCTTTGTGGGTGGTCCAGATCTGTTAGTGGGCAACGATTGGTTGGAGCAGATCACCAATGGCTTTGATATATTGAAGGTGGTTGAGGATAATGTATGCGTCATGATTGCATCATTTCAACTTACGGGTGATGCAAAGGGTTAGTGGGAGTCTATCATCAACACGAGGAACATTCGGACTATCACATGGGTGGACTTTCACACGTGTTTCTTGGATCGGTACTTTCCACATCTTTTTAGGGTGAGCATGAGGACCGGTTCAATGAGTTGGTTCAGGGTGATTTGACAGTGATCGAGTATGAGCTTCAGCATACTAGCTTGTCTCGATTTGCACCAAAGATGGTGGTGGATGATGAGATAAAAGGTAGACATTTTGTGAGGGGCTTGAAGGGAAATCTTAAGTTGAAGATTTATGTGCTTACTATGCCAACGTATCGCGAGGCCATTACAAAGGCATTACTTTTTGAGGAGGATGCAAGAGAGGGTCGACTAGCTCGTGAGGCTAAGGACAAGAGCTTCGGAGGTTCTTCTTCTTCGAGTTTTGGGAACAAGAAGTGGCAAAGTGAGGTTACTTCAACTCAGGGACAGTCTGTTCATTCTTCTAGGGCATCTTTAGGTTTTAGTCGCTGAGATATTGTTTGCTATAATGGCCGTCAGTCAGGACACTGGAGGCCTAATTGTCCACATCTTCAACAGGGGCAGAGTAGTGGTTCAATGCGTAGCAATGCCTATTTTCAGTGTGGGCTGATGGAGCATATTCCCAGGAACTATCGTTAGGGACAGACTGGTGGCACTCCTATGAGCAGAACTGGACAACAGTCTAGAGCTACATAACCAGGAGGTCAGTCTCGGTATAGAGCACTGCAACAGCCAGTACCAGCTGATGTCTATATAGACGGGGTAAAAATAGTTGTTAAAAATAACCTCTTATTACAGTGCTAGGTTTTACTCTATACAAGCACACGTATCAATTAGAGAATAGCAACAGCTTGAGTAAGGGATATCGATCCCAGAGACACTTAATAGTTTAAAAACACTGAATTATATTTCTGCAAAGTTGTTTGGTTTGGGTGGTCAAAGAACAAATTATCTATTTTAATCTAAAATTCTTCTAGAAAGCAGAGTAAATTGGTTTGTGATTAAAGAGAGAGAGAACACTAGGGTTTCAATCTCTCCACCACGAACCTCATAATGTAATCATATAAATGCATCAATTATAAGAGGGAGATCCATAAACTGTGAATCAAGTCGTACCACAAATAGCTAAATATGACCCCAAAAAGGATTACCATCAACCGGATTGTGACAACCCATCTCAAGACTGAACTGATTAGTGCATGCCAGTTAAATTACTCTAATCTACTCCTAATGCATACAAATAAACTAAAGCATGTCTATCTCAACTCGCCAAGGCATAGCCTGTATCAACCTAGGGTTTCAAATTTAATGACCACCATTACGTAGAAAATCACAAATTAAGTATCTGAGTTCATGCTCATAGTGAATAATTGTGATTGTGTAAAATAAACTTATTTATGAAGTCTAAGACAAGAATCAAAATAAACAAGTAAACTTGTTTCAAGAATAAAACTGGTCTTTCATATACTACAATCATCACAACACGGTCACAGCTTCCCCTCGTTACAATTGAATACAAAGATAGAACTACATTACTTCGCTATGGTTTTGCTTGAAAAGCCTAGATACCGAATTAGTTGCTCATGGTAGGAAGTGACTGCATCGGTGATGTAGAGACAACTTCCATGGTCTTCTTCTCCAAAACTCTAGGTCTTGAATGGTTCTTCTTTTCTACTACAGCTCTTCTGAATGTATACTTGAGAAAACTCAATGAACGAACCCCTTCCACTGTTGTATAACTCTGTATTTATAGACATGCCGAGGGAAACCCTAATGGTTGCCCTTGTTTTGGTAATTTCACACTAAAACTAATATAAACCCTAAGTTCTGATATATATGTGTGTATAAACATGTATGTAGAAGTCTAAAGTCGTATATGTACCGTGGACTGAAAACAAGGACTAAATTGGCAAAACACAGCAGAAAATCTCCAAATATTTCGTAGCTACGCTCCAAGCGTAGGGTCCTACGCTCTAAGCGTAGCTTGGTTTTTTCCAAGCATAGGATGAAGAATAATTTTGCAGTTTTTGGCCACGTTTTGAGTCTGAAAGCGCAGGATCAAGCGTAGGGATTTTGGTGAAAACCACTTTTCTCCGCAAATGAGCCAGAATGACCATCTTGAACCCACAATACTTTTTTCTTGAAGTGACAGCTTTAGGAAATGACATCTTCAGGAAATCACGCATTGATGAGTTCACACACATGTCAATTAAGTCATGATACAATGCAGAAGATAATATGAATGCAAATATTCTCACTCACTATCGAACAATAACTATCTCGAGTTTCGTATCATAAATGGTCCCCACTAAAGTAAATAACTTCGTTAATCTCTACTCCTAATTCGGACAAGCCTCCGTGCTTTTGATCATCCACCTATGGTATTTCAATATTTCTTCTCCTACTTCATTGATCAAACATTGCCTTCTAAGAACTGAAATATTTTCCACATTCATCCCTTTTTATTTTTCTAAGCTCCGGACATTCCAGCGAGGATTTTTAGTCTCGACTAACTGGGCCCGAGCTTCTTCCATGGGATTTATGCTCATTAGTTTTCTCCCCTTTCAATGCGAACAATGATATTTGTGATACCAAGGCACGGTTACTCAAATTGAAGAACCACTTATTGCATCATATTTTCTGAAAATAAAATTTCAATTTAGTCCATTCGTCTTAAGAACACTCCATTTCCCCTTTTATTGTGGAAAAATTATTTTCAACTACATAGTCAAAGATTAACTGTTTTTCCCATAGTGAATGTGTGTATGTATGTGCTTATAGGTTAATGTCGTCCTTTTCAGTTTCAATTTCACTAATCACTCACCCATGTAGACCACGTCACTTTACTAACTCAATCTAATCATTACTCTCAGTAGCGGGAACATCACACACATACTACTCATACATCATACACATAATCTCAATTAATTTGTAAAGCAAAACACTCATGCGTGAAAAGAAAGAAAATTTCTCAACAAAACTCAAAAATTTTCAAAACAAAAATTTTAAAACAATTTTCATTCCTTGTTACTATATATCCTCACCCCCAAACTTAAATGAGACCATGACCTTATGGAAAATATAATATCGGAGAATTGACATAGTTACCCTTGAAGCGCAATTTTGAACATCCACAATGAAGTGCGCAATCTCCTCCCCCAAACTTGATTTGGATTACCTGTAAATATACAGAACAAAGAAAACATACCCAAAATCATAGCAAAGGAAAAAAAGTTCAAAAATATCTAGAAATTCACACAAAATTTTGAAGGAATTAGAAATTCTCTTTTTCGGATTTTTATTGATTGTTTTTAACGATTTGGCCTTAAGAGCCTACAATCCTATGAATAAAACAAATGTAAAGACATGACCTTAAGGGTCTACCGTCTTGAAAATAAAACATCAAAACAAAGAAAAACGAAACAAAACAAATCAAAACCTAATTCTAAACCCTAGCCTTTTTTAGGATCCATTCTCCTCACTTCCTTCATCACTAGCCATGACTCTCCTTAACCATATCCGGTAGTCCCCTGTCTCTTTCAACTTATTAAAGTCTTCCTCCAGATATATCTTCATAAACGTCCACCGCATCTCACCCATCTCCTCTATCCTATCACCCAATTGTTCTGCAATGATCTTCGATAATAGAAATGGGTATGGAATATAATGTTCAAATTCATCTACACTAACCCACTCTCTACTTATAATTGCTTAGGCAATAGACATCTCAGCCATTATCAATGTCGGAATACACACCCTATACCCATGAATAAAGGGATACAATGTTCTAAGCATCGTGTGTTCTCATACACTGGTTCGAGTATTTGTTCAAATTTGAGCCGCAGTGACCCAATCCAAATATCGCAGATCCGATCTCAACCACCAATTTTCACAAGTCTTATCTCCTGGATCTAACAAGGCAAAAACTCCCTAACCATCTTCCCATCCTTATATGGCAAAAACTCAAATCCTGTCGGTCCCAAAATCTTCATATTTTCATAGAATCTTCGAACCAAGACCGGATACAACTTTTCTCCCGCCGGGTGCTCTAAACTTCGCAATCCTTGTTCCCTAAGGATTCTCCAATAGGGTACAGTCAATATTTGGCTCATCCTTTCTAAACGAAACTCTACTTCAAATTATAGTATGCACATCAGAAACGAACTCGCTGTGGTTCTTTTTCCCTTCCGGCGTATTGCTGCTTCATTCGAACTCTTCGCCTCTACATAGGTTCTTCATCCTCCATGAACTCCTCCGGCTCAGAATATATCTCATGATCACTATCTATACTCACACCCCTAGGATAGAAAGAAGAAAAAAAAAAGAATTGAATAAGAGAATCTAGCTATATTGCTTAACTCTTGTGAATTGTATCTTTTCCATGGGTGTATTAATAGATGGATGTCTTAGGATCAAAGAGGAAAAGGATTTGGATCCCTTATTTGAATGAGAAAGTGGAAACAACTCATGATCCAACTCCAACTAGTATTTTCATTTCACTTCCTTGTCGGACTAGGATTTCTCTAAAACCTCCTATCTAAAGCCTAAAAATACCCTATACTAAGTCCAAGTATAAGTATAGATACAACTCAGGCCAAAACAGCCCGCAAACGGGTCAAATTTTGAAATTTCAAAAACTCACCTCGTGGAACCCTACGCTGAAAGTGTAGGTTTGGCCCAAAAATATATATATATATGTATTTCAAAGACATACTTCCGTGATTAATTCATATACCTGTGATAAACAAGCACACCCCGAAACATATACGCACATATATCCTCATAGTGTGGTTGAAAAGTTTGAACAAACTCAACATACTCAATGTATGCATACAAATCTCGAGACACGAATAACTTGACAAAACTAATCACAAAAGCTGTCATTTTATAATAACTAAAATACCAAAAACATTTAGAGAGCAATCATTAAAACAGTCACATAAAGCACCTATCACTGTCTATCCGCTTTACATTTCATCCCTAAAAGCTAGAATAATACAAAATTCATAAACAATAACAAAAACAAAAATCTAGACTAAGACTAGACTACACCTCATCATTTGAGGGTGGTGGTTGTGGTGGTAGCTGTATGCCCATGTACTGCCGCATACCATCAATCATATGGAACAACTGCCTATGGTCATGCCTACGGGCTCATATCTCTTTAGGAAGTGTGTGCTCCAACCACTGGATCCGTGCTATGATAGCATAGAATTGGGCCTGAGACAATGTAACAGTACCACACGTAGGGGCCTGTGGCATGAAAACCTCCTCCTCAACTATCATATGTGGCATCTCAACATCATTCTCCACCTGAGCATGGCCATCCTGGGCCTATACACCCTGATCCCGTGCCTCGGCCTGGGAATCCTAATCCGGTAATGGACCAAACCTTGGCCTATGAACCAGTACCACAGCTCCATGCAGTATGCTCCAACTACGTGACCATATCCCAGTAGAATATGGGGCAGCATTCTAGTACTATTTGGCTTCCCTGCCTCCATCTTAATCCCAACATCAAACATCAACTTCATCACCAGGCATGGAAATTGTATATGAAATCCACTCTGTCCCACCTTGGTGCTCTGCGCAAATGAATGTAATATCGGAACAAACCTACAATAAAATCTATGGAATAAAAATCCACCTCTCGAGCTTAAAAGGGAAATGTAAAGCCAGAAATGGTGCATAGCACATAGTAACATATCTGTGGGGAAGAATCTGAGAATGAACTATCACGTCCCAACACCATTGCATCGGGTGATAGTTCGACTTCTTTGTACCAATCCTCTGGTGATAAGCCCATTCCCCCTCAGTCTGTAATATGACCAAGTCTGTAAGAGGCGGGAGTACCTCTAGCATAGGTGGGAACTCAACAGCCAACTTCGGTAGACACTCATCTGGAATGCCCCAAGCAGAAGCAATGGTCTGGGGCGTAATCTTGAACTCAGTCCCCCTGACCACAGTTTATAATCGCATCCCTCTTCTATAATACCACATATGGAGCTAAAACTCACTAATAATGTCCTCACAGATATGTAGAGTGGCTGGAGTAAGAATCGGTAACAAGCGGCGGGCCCTTAAATGGCATATGGTCCATGCAAGGACTGGCTATAATCCCTCAAACACTGCCACCACATAAGTGCACTCCTGCTTATACTTCTTCCGAATCGCCAATCACATCAACTTGTCAGCATAGACTGTGGGAGGCAATATCTGATGAGTAATCAACATGCCTAGCTCACCCTCACCCTCTACTGGTGGCTTAGGAAACTCCACATCTTGCTCAGCCTTATCTATATGCTCCTCCTCTTGAGCACCATGATCACTGTCAACATCATTATCCATCTCCTCCGCCTGTGGCTCAGGCACACGGAGCGAAGATGGTACTCTTAAATAATTTGGCTCAATAGTCAATCATCCATATGGCAAGTCCATCTGACGGCCCCGTGTAGACGCCACAGGCTCATCAGCCTCAGATAACGAAGGAAATGACGTATCAACATATCGGGGTCTCGATGCATGAGTAACCCAACATAAACCCTCTGAAGGATCCGGAGGTGGTGACCTCGACATCTATCTCTCTGGTGAATCTGCTAGAACGGCAGCTTGAGCCACCCGTCTCGCCGCGCCCTTGGTTCGTGTCGTACCTATAATACGGGATTTAAAAAAATTAAGTGATAATGTCCCGAACATCAAATAAAACTCAAAACTAAATCTAAATGGATCTAATATGATGATTAAACAAGCCCTCATCTCAAAAATTCGATATTCAATCTGGAACCGAAGCCGATAATATCATCTTTTGGAAATCGTATCAAAACATTATTTTGATCAGACTCGTTCGTCAATAGTAGTTTAGAATAGTAATAATAGTCAATTGAAAGCAAAATAATGGAACAAAACTCACTGAATCGAGCAAAACAATGAATTTCCCAAAATTAAGTTTCAGAGACTTTTCGAGTTCTTCACGAGAATCCGGATGAATCACACACTAATCTGACGTTTCGCCGTCAAGGAATGATGAGAAATAGGATGAGTAATCAGTAAAAACAAACCTCGGGTCAAATGGTGGAGAAACGAGGGAAAAATGAGAATTTGAAAAATGAACAGTCTCGGGTCTGTTCTGTAACAGAGACCCGTCACTACACTTGGAGTGTAGCTTGGCCTACGCTTGAAGCTTATGCCACCAGGCCTGAATTTATCTAACCTTTAGGATTTCTGCATTTATGCTATCACACTCTCCACACGCACTCACCTTGTCCCTTCTTGACTAAATTGATCTTCACTTTGGACGAAACTATCCTTCTCGAGATGGTGACAGTTCTACAACTCGATCTTACGACTCAATTTTACAAGAACTGCTCTAAACATTCTACTGGTACAAAATTGGATCAAAAGCTATCCTTAATCACCTAGTACCAATGTTTAACGTCATTGGCGCGACGTTGCCAACTTTCAGTAATCGGGCTCAAGCTCTTCTAGCTCGTGTGGCGGATCAGGCAAATCCATCATCCCCACAAACACACTTAACTGACTGGACATCAATGTAATGCTTCAATCTCTGACCATCCACAACGAACTTGTTTCCGGTGTCTGGATCATCAAGCTCTACTGCTCCATGGGGGACAACCTTCGTAATTGTGTACGGTTCATCCTATCTTGACTGAAGCTTACCAGGAAACAACTTTAGTCTAGAATTAAATAGCCAAACTTTCTGCCCTTGCTCAAATAATTTCTTTCTAATATGTTTGTCATGAAAAGCTTTCATCCGAGCCTTGTAAATTCGAGAATTCTCGTAAGCATTGTTTCTCAACTCAAGTTCTTGAAGTTGGAGTTTCCATTAAGCACCGGACTTCTTTATATCAAAGTTCAACCTTTGAACTGCCCAATATGCTCAATGCTTTAGCTCAATAGGGAGATGACACGCCTTACCACAAATGGCATCCTATATGCTGTCCTATAAACCCACAGTACATCATTTAACCTTTGAGGCCAATCTTTTAGATCCGGACACATTGTTTTCTCCAAGATATTCTTGATTTCCCTGTTTGAAACCTCCACTTGTTCTTATGACTGAGGGTGATATGGTGTACCAATCCTGTGATTGACGTTGTATTTTCGACACAGACCACCGAGAAAACGGTTATCAAAGTGTTTTCCACTGTAATTTATTATCACCCGTGGCACACCAAATCTTGCAAAAATGTTCGATTTCATAAATTCCTCTACTATCTCATGATTAACATGTATGGTAGCTATCATTTCTACCTATTTCAAAACATAATCAACCCCCACAAGTATGTACTCTTTCTTATCCGCTTTTGGAAACGGTCCCATAAAATAAATTCCCCATACATCAAACATTTTCACAACTAAAATAGGGGTTAAAGGAATCATATAGCATCAAGATATAGAGCCCAATTTCTGGCATTGCAGACATGTTTTACAATACTAGAAAGCATATTTGAATATGGTAGGCTAGTAAAACCCGCTCTGCAACACCTTATAGGCTATTTTTTTAACTCCTAAATGCCCTTCACACTCTGGCGTGTGACAAAATGTCAATATGCTCTACAACCCACTCTCTGGGACACATTTCCAAATAATCTGATCCGAGCAATACTTGTGCAATTGTGGATTATCCCAGATATAAAATTTGACATGGTTGAAGAATTGGTCTTTCTCATTTTTAGACCATCCTTTTCGAATTCTACCTGTGGCTTTTATAATTGACAATGTCAGCATACCACGGTATCTGTTCCATAACATCCACATTGAACATATGTTAATCCAGGAAAGAATCCTTAAAATGAGTAGTTTCCTTTATAGATTCAACAATGATCCTAGACAAATGATCAGCAACTACACTCTCTGAACCATTCTTGTCTTTAATTTCTAAATCTAGTTCTTGCAACAACATAATCCATCGAATTATTCTTGGTTTAGAGTCCTTTTTAGTCAGCAAATGCCTCAGCATGGCATCATCCGAATAAACAACAACCTTGGTGCCCAATAGATATGATCTTAATTTATCCAAGGCAAAAATAACTGCCAGCAACTCCTTCTGGGTTGTTGTGTAGTTCATCTAAGCTTCATTCAGAGTCCTATTGGCATAGTAAACAACATACGATAGCTTGTCCTTTCTCTGTCCTAACACTGCTCCAATAGCATAATCAGAAGCGTTACACATGAGCTCAAATGGCAAAGACCAGTCTAGTGGACAAATAATCGGGGTTGTGGATAGTAGAGTACGCAACTCCTCAAAGGCATGAAAACACTCTTCATCAAAGAAAAATGTTATATCCTTAGCTAGTAAGTTTCATAACGGCCAAGATATTTTGCTAAAATCTTTAATAAACCTTCTGTAAAACCCGACATAACCTAGAAGAGAGCGTATCTGTTTAACAGATGTAGGGGGAGGCAACTTCAAAATTAATTTGATTTTTTCTTTTTCTACCTTTATCCCTTGCTTCGATATAATATGGCCCACTACTATCCCCTCTTGAACCACGAAATGGCTCTTTTCCCAAGTCAAAATTAAATTCGTCTCCTTGCATCTTTTAAGCACCAATGCTAGATGTTTCAAATAGTCTTCAAAGGTTTCCCAAAAAATTGAGAAGTCATCCATGAACACTTCAACAAATTTCTCTACCATGTCAGAAAAGATAGACATCATACACCTTCGGAATGTTGATGGCGTGTTACATAAACCAAAAGGCATCCGTCTATAACAAAACGTGTTATAGATGGATCTGATCAATAAATGGCAAAGGGAAATGATCTTTCCTGGTGTTAAAGTTGAGCTTCCTGTAGTCAATGTACACATGCCACCCTACGGTCATGCATTATGGAATTAGCTCACCCTTTGAATTAGGTACTACTGTGATACCTGACTTCTTTGGCACCACCTGAGTGGGACTCACCCATGTGTTATCAGAGATGGAGTATATGATACCAGTATCTATCAATTTCACTACCTCTTTCATTACCACCTCCTTCATATTCGGATTCATTCTTCACTGCATTTCCCTTGATGGTTTTGCAGCCTCCTTATGATGTATGCGATGCATGATAATCGAGGGATCAATGCCTTTCAAATTAGCAACGCTTCATCCTATTGCCTCTTTGTTCTCACTCAAGACCTTAATCAGACTCGATTCCTATTGTTTTGTAAGTTTTGATGATATAATCACAGGAAGAGTCTCGTCCGGTCCTAAGAAGACTTATTTCAAAATTTCAATCAATTCCTTGAGTTCCAAGGTAGGAGGAGTTGTTAAAGATGGAATCAATGAAGTACTTGACACTATAGGAAGTGGAAAAATCAGCTCCCGCCGTGGTTGAGTGTATAAAATAGTTTCTATTTTAGCAAACTCTTCATTATATAGCTTCAATTACGCATCCCAGTCATTAATTTCCTCATCCGGCAATTCTCTAGTCATAAAGGACTCTAGCTCATCTTTTTCCAGAATTTGAACCAAAAAATCTTCTATGATGTCATCAAGCTCATCGCACTCATTAATCTGGAATCAATCCCCTGATTCAAGCAATTGGTGACTCCCTTCGAACACATTCATTCGTACCTTCATATTTCCAAAGGTCAGATCCATGGTGTCGGTTCTGTAGTTGATACATGCATTTGTCGTAGCGAAGAATGGTCTTCCTAATATCACCGGGATGTGTTTCTTTATGTTAGGGACAGGTTCCGTATCCAGGACTATAAAATCTACTGGGAAGTAAAACTTACCAACCTGAACAATAACATCCTCTAGAATTCCTCTTACATGCTTGACTAATCAATCAACAAATTAAAGCATGACCGCAGTGGGACTAAGCTCTCCAAACCCTAGCTGTTGGTCGACTGAAGAAGGAAGCAAGTTAATACTCGCACCTAGATCAAAAATAGTTCTACCAATTTCTTGGCCATCGATGACGCATGGAATAGTAGGAGCACCCAGATCTTTTCTCTTAGGTGGTGTATCGCTCAAAAGCAATGAACATACTTGCTCAGTCAATAGTATTTTCTTTGGACACTTTGCTCTATTCTTTCGCTTTTGTGTGCAAAGGTCCTTGAGAAACTTAGGATAAGGTGGTATCTGGGCAATAACATCCAAGAAAGGTGAATTGATCTTAATTTGCCAGAATGTTTCCAACATATCAGAATTTTTAAGCTTCCCGTACTTGATTGACTCTCTAAGACGCTAAGGAAATGGTTTTGCCTCCTCGTAACTTGCCTTTTCTGGATCGTCGAGTAATGTTTTATCAACATTGTGATCCACTGGTGGTTGGTCTTTCCGAACTCTTTCATCCTCCTTTCTTTCAGCTTCATTCATTTGTCCTTCTTCAGCTTCCTTCCTTTATGTTTGTTTAGTCTCCTTTATTTTCTGCAACCTCTCTTCATGTTCCTCCTCAACCCTACTCTCCACTTCCCTTCCACTTCTCAGAGTCGTGATTGCTTGAACTGACTCATGAGGTTCAGTAGTGAAGGATCCAAGTTCCAGTGCTTGTTACGGCTTTGGGTTGGCTATCGACTGACTCGGTAATTTTTCGGGTTCTCCTACATTCCTCTGATTAACCATTTTACCCACTTGGAGATGTAGTTGTGCCAATGATTGAGTATGAATGCCTATCATGTTATGAATATCCATTATGGTTTGCTCTAGCCTACGATTTTGCAAACCGGGTGGAAGAGTTTGCTTCTTGGAGGCTGGGTCTGGTAGTTATATGGTTGCACAATTTGATTATTATTGAATGGTTGAAGAGCTTGGGTATTATTGAATGGCTGGAGAGCTTGGGAATTATTGGAATGTTGTTTGGGTTGGTAATTTGACTGAGAATTTTGAGATATGATTGTTGGTTGGGAGTCGAATGATTATTGACTCTGTTGGAACCTCGGTTGTGGATTATATGATTGTTGTCTCTCAGTGAATTGGATGCTTGTCCTCGTTGGAACCTTGGTAGATTTATAGGATAGAAGAGGGTGATTTCTGGCATTTGAGGTGTATGAATTAGTGAAAGGAACATTATTTTAATAGTTCCACGATGCATTGGCATCGGTAGCCATTATGTCTTGACACTCATTTTGAGAATACTCAACTTCTTCTTCTAGCATCTCTCTTGGAGGGGAATGACTTCACTAAAGAAACCTGTCAATTCTTTCTAATTTCTCTCCTATCAATGCCATTGTATCTCTCACATCATCATGATCTACGACATAAGCCTTCTCAAATCTTCTATCATGTCCACCTCTAGACCTCAACTCAGATTCATATTCAATTATGTTCTCACTAATTATCAAACATCTCTAAAAGTTCATTTGCCGGCTTCAAGGTGAATTGATCTTGTGTTGACGCATCTATCAAAGTCTTATGCGCATCTCCAAGTTTCATGTAAAAATTCTTAGCTATATCCTGTTTAGAAAATCTATGGTGGGGACACTTATACAAGATTTCATTATATCTCTCCCATGCGTCATGAAAATGTTACCCGGGCAATTCCCAAAATCTTTTGATCGCATCTTGTGCTTCTGATGTTTTTCCTATAGGATAATGTTTTTCTATGAATTATTTTTTAAGGACTTCCCATTCAATTTTAATCATTTTAGCCAATTTCATGTACAATCTCTTGGCTTTCTCCTACAACGACCATGGAAATTATTGAACTCGCAAGTCATTTTTAGACAAATTATCATACCAAACAGTAGAGGCTACCTTTAAGAAATCATTTATCTGCTAGTATGGGTCCTCAATTCTAAGTCCAAAAAATTTAGGAAGCATATTAATAATGCTTTTCTTTATTTCAATATGCTTTACACCTTCTTCTTCTGGAAAAAAAAGCATAAGAATCATACGCATTAGGGGTATAGTATCCTTTTAGGGATATCTCTAGTGCCCTTTGTTGGTTGGGTCTTTGGTCACCCATCATTTTTTCTTCACTGATTTGGTTGGTGCCTTCCTCTAACTATCACTGGCGCTCTTCAATAGCTAGACGTAAACGATGGAGAGTCTTTTTGATCTCAGGATTGTACTTGACTAACTCAGAACTAGGATTAGAACGGGTCAATCTATCGGTCATACGCTACGTTAACGACTATTTTTTTTTCTTTTTAAAATTTTATGAAATAAAAACTAACTAAATTAACTACTTCTAAATTACATTTAACTATGTGCAAAAAATAAAGCTAAAGTTAAATGCAAAAAATCAAGGTGAACCTAAAACTCACAAACGGTTCCAGACGCAACTTCAGAAGCTCCACTCCCTTTATGCTTTTCAGAGTACCTGTCAATCACACAAAAACCTAACTTTAGCTACAACTATAATAACGAAATGTAAATACACTAATAAAGCTATTGAGCAAAGCTTAGTCCCCAGAAACGGTGCCAAAAACATGATGCGATGTCTAGAGGGGATAAAAATAGTTGTTAAAAATAGCCTCTTATGACAGTGCTAGGTTTTACCCTACGCAAACGCACGTATCAATTGGAGAAGAGCAACAGCTTGAGTAGGGGATATCGATTCCACATAAACTAGATTGTTCAATTTAATACTTTAAAAACACTGAATTATATTTTTGCAAAGTTGTTTGGTTTGGGTGGTCAATGTCCAAATTATCTATTTTAATCTAAAATTATTCTAGAAAGTATAGTAAATTGGTTTGTGATTCAAGAGAGAGAAATTTAGGGTTTTCATCGTTCCACCACTAACCTCATAATATAATCATATCAATGCATCAATTGTAAGAGGGCGATCCATAAACTATGAATCAGGTCATACCGCAAATAGGTAAATACGTCCCCAAAAAGGATTACCACCAACCGGATCACTACAACCCATCTCAAGACTGAACTGATTAGTGAATGTCAACTAAATTACTCTAATCTACTCCTAATGCATGAAAATAAACTAAATCATATCTATCTTAACTCGCCAAGGCACTATCTGTATCAACCAAGGGTTTAAAATTTAATGACAACCATTTTGTAGAAAATCACAAATTAAACATCCGAGTTCATGCTCATAGTGAATAATTGTGATTATGTAAGATAAACATATTTATTAAGTCTAAAACAAAAATAAAAGTAAACATGTGTTGGCCTTGAAATTTATTCTCGGACAATAAATCATATTTTGATATTAACAAAACATTTAAATCGTGTTTGATACTAATGAATTATCGAGTTCATGTTTTCAACAAAAGACAGGAAAACGACTCGGAAAGAAAGCTTGAGTGAAAGCGAAAAGCCGAGAGAGAAATTGAAGCACGGAAACGGAAAATCAAATATTCAACGGCAAAAGGCGAAAGTCGAAGACTCAAGACTCGGGGTAGATAGGTCGGGGTGCGATCATTGTAACAAGGTAATTTTATCTGTCGATATTATCGTATAAGCTCAAGTCTAAAATGAACCGAACTGAAATGGAAACAAAAAATGATTTACCGAACTCAAACGGAAAGAAAAATAATTTAAACAAGTATTTTTCAAGTCATAGTCGACTAGAAGAATCCTTTGTATTCTCTATTAGTCGACTAAAACAATCAGGAGCATCAAGTTTTCATCCACTTTGAAGTAGTCGACTAAGGCCTAAAGTAGTCAACTAAAACTACACGTTTCAGTCGACTAGAACTCTTTGAGTCGCCTAGACTACATCAAGTAGTCGACTAGAACTTCATCTAGTCGACTAAAAGTGTCCATCTAGTCAACTAGAGACTTCAAGTAGTCGACTAAAAGCTCCTAAAATTCTGCAGTTTTGACAGAAACATTTTCCATGTTTTGAGCAATATGTTTAAAGCTTTCGAACGGCTATTGTCTCTTCCAAATACAATATTCATTCTCAAAACCCTAAAGCCTCCATATATAATGAATGAGATGTGTATTTGAAAGTTAAGAGATTGATCTTGAGAGAAAAAAAAGTCTTCATCTTCATATATACATTCTTCTGAAAAAGCCATTGAAGGCTAGAAGCAAAATACAGATTTTCTGCAAAATCCTTGAAGCTTCAAAACTCTAGTATTTCTTTTTATTCTCCAAACATTATTAATTTATATATCCTTTGAGAATACATATCTAGAGCTATTGAGAAATCACCAAAAACACTTGAGCTTATATTGATTTATCTTCCATAAAAACCTTTGGGTTTTTAAGTGTTTTTGTTTGAGTGATTCAATTGATTACATACGAATTTTGTGATCTCGGACAAGTGATATCCAACGATTTTTCAAGAGAGAATTTTCCTCTTGATTGTGAGGCAAGCTCGTGAGGTTTGTGTTGTAAAGGTTTGCCATTCCACCTGTGAAGGAAGGGCCATTGTGAAAGGATCGGGAAAAGTCTCAAGAAGGGGTTCTTGAGCCAAAGACTAGGAGTTACCGAACCTCGTAAAAATCATGGTGTCAATCTCTCTATCTCTATCTCTTTACTTCATTATTTTGCATGCTATAAATTACTTCAAAATGATGTATAATATAATTAGCCTTGCGATAATTTATTAGATAAATCGAATTAAATTTTTCTCTTGACTATTGAAGTAATTGAATAATTGTTATAGCTTGTTCTACTTTTGAAAAGGGTTAGAAATATTTTTGAACACCCTATTCACCCCCCACCCTCTAGGTTAATTAGTGACTAACAATTGGTATTAAAGCCTGATCTCTATCCATTTTTAGACTTAACCATCTTAGAGAACGATCATGGCCTCATATTTAGTCACTCATGTTGATGGACAATCTAATAATAGGCCCCCATGGTTTGATGGTTCAAATTATAGTTATTGGAAGACTAGAATGGTAGACTTTCTTCAAGCTATTGATTATCAAATTTGGCAAGTTATTGTTGATGGACTTTTCACTATAACAAAAGTAGTAGATTGAAAAACTATCCCTAAATTGCCCAACGAATGGGATAATGATGAGCGTAGGCTTATGTCATTTAATGTTAAAGCTAAGGTAAATCTAAATTGTGCCTTAAGTCCAAATGAATTTAATCGTCTCTAGTTGTTCCACGACCAAAGAAATGTGGGATAAACTTAAAGTAACTTATGAAGGTTCTACTCAAGTTAGAGAATCTAAAAATGATATACTTATGCATGAATATGTATTATTTGTCATGAAGGAAGATAAAAATATCAATTCTATGATGTCTCGTTTCACTAACATTTTGAATGGACTAAAGTATCGTGGTAGAAATGTTCCTAAATCCGATGCGGCACGCAATGTCCTTAGAAGCCTTCCGGCAAAATGGGATGCAAAAGTAATGGCAATCAAAGAAGCTCATGATCTCAACACCATGAGTCTCATTGAGATCTTCGGTTCTCTTCTCACTTGGGAAATCACGTTAAAATCTCGTGAAGAAGACACCAAGCCAAGAAAAGGCGTAGCTTTGCAAGCCTCTACTAAAAGTAAAGTCAGTGAGCCGAGTGAAGAAGAAGTGGATGAGGACATTGCATTGTTCACCCAACAATTCAAATGTTCTCTTCAAAGAAAGAAAGCCAACGGTGGTAGATTCATAAAGAAGAATGAGCAAAGGGGCGAGCCTCGCAAGACAGGAGGAACCATTACATGCCTACATAGAAAGGAGAATGTTATACCAAAAACGATTTGGGTTCCAAAAGGAACCATTGCATCTCTCTCTAACCCTAGTGGATCCAAGATAAATTGGGTACCAACTACTTAAATTTATTTTGTACGTATGCTTGAAGTCCGCCTTAAAAAACAAAAATTGGTATCTTGATAGCGGATGCTCAAGGCATATGACGGGATACAAATCAAAGTTCATTTCTTTAAAATCTTATCAATGAGGAAACGTAACTTTTGGAGACAACTCTAAAGGTAAAATTATAGGGATTTGCTCAATTGGTATATCTTCTTCTCCTTCTATAGATAATGTGTTTTTGGTTGATGGTTTGAAGGATAACTTATTTAGCATTATTAAATTGTGTGACAATGGCTATGATGTTATTTTTAGAACCAATGCATGCTTAGTTGTGAAAGATGGGAAACAATTATTCAATGCTAAAAGAAACAAAAATTTGTATGCATCATACTCTTTGGATTATCTTGAAATTGCATGAGAAGAGTGACACATTGATTTAGAGAAAAATTATTTCAAAAGGGTGACTCTTATGAAAATATCTTTTTATTGTGCTTTCAAATATTCAAAGAATTTTGAAATTAAAAAGAAATGTTTATTCCTATGTGCTATAGCTTTACAAATATTGAAAAAGGGCATATAATTTATTTTTGCTATTCAAGGGAAGTTATATTGGTTTTCTTCTCAATTCTTGACAATTGAACATGAATGATGCATATGGTTGTTTTCTATGATTCATATATGAAATAGAGTTTCATTCCTATTATTAATTTCATATTGATTTATCTACTTGTTAAATAACCATGAGCATATCTTACTATTCGAATTGACAAATGCACTTCATGATAATGTTCTTGAATGATAAATTCAATTGAAGCATAGTGATTGTAGAAGATCTTCCATTTTGTGCTAATGTGCTCATAATGAATTATGCTCATAAATGTGCTAACACAAATGGATCCTAGAGCAAAAAGGGTACCAAAGAAAGGTACTTGAGTGTGTTTTGTAGGTGTGGATTGATTCCTTACTCAAGAACAATTGAATCTTCATTTGTGATGCTACAACTCAAAAGGGGAGATGAAATCAAGGTCTCTCACAAAATGAGTGGACGATACAAATCATCTACAAGAAACTCTAAGTAAAATGGGTAAAGCTAGCACCATGGTACACATTTTTTAACCTCCATTACTAATGTGCTTCCATTGATGAGATTAAACATGACATACATATGTTTATTCAAGTATGTTGAATCATTATTGATATGTCATGGAATAAATTTGATGATCGGTAATGAGGGTGATTGGCTACTTGGTGCATGTAATTGAATAAGCTTTTGATGAATTCTCGATAGTAGCTTGTATTGAAATGACGTGGTTATATGAAAGAAAGTCTTGATCATGCATAAAATTTAAAGAATATAGTCATGTCCACCTCTAGACCATCAAAGCTATTTCACTTGAATTTGGTTGATTACTTGAGTAACTATGTATTGATATTTGTTCATGGGTCTTCATGATTTTTGTGCTTTATCTAAATTCTGTTGATATAACACATTGCACATTAAATTAAGGTGTTTGATTTTGAAGTGAAATTAAGACGGACTTGGGATATATGTTTAATCAAATAAGTCCACACTAGTAAACCTCAAGTGAGCCAATTTTCCTTGAATGATCTATCTAATGCAAATGAGGATAAGGAATATGTAATCAAATTCTATGTGGTAAAATGATTCATCATCCTCTATTATATAACTTCTTAGTGATCATTCTAGAGGTATTTGCATAAAGACTTTCATAAAAATGATATTCATGATACTTAGCCTTTGTTGTTTCAAATTGAAACCTTGGTTGAAGCTATTTAATAAATGCTTGGATCTTTATTATGTAAAGGAACTATAGGTTCCTCTTTGAAGGAAGCATGTTGAAAAGATGGAGATATTGTTCTCAAATGTTGCTATCTTGAATGTTTATTGAAAAACATGAATCATGAGTCTTATGTGCACATATCATGAAAGACATACATTTTTATTATTTTTGTATTATTATTATTTTCTCAATGATATATAATATTTTCTATATCTTAAAATTTTATATCATTATCATACATGCATACTCTTGTATATTTTATAATGCATATTAATGTTGCAATCTATGTCTAATAGTGGTGACCCAAGGTTTTGACTATTATTATCCCATGATCTTAATCAAGAAGGATATAGATTATTCTTTGCACATGTGAATGGAATTAAATTTCTAAGAATGCCACATGCCTCTTTGCATAAAATGTTTTTATCTAATGCATTATTATATGATTTTAAAATGAAATTTTCTTGTAGAGAATCACAATGCTTTGAAATGTATAGGTTTTAGACAATGGGTTTTAAAACTATCATAACCGTGCTTAACTTGAAATATGCTCCAAGAGGGTGTTTTGAATGGCTTTAAGTGATTTTCTTATGTATGAAGGTTATTTTAAAACTTTATTGATAAACATTCTTTTTGTTGTTTATCATTTATAACTTATCAAATTTGGTTATAAGTTTCACATTGGAGTATTATGTTTACCAATATGTGATGTGTTGTGCAAAGAAGTTTATCACAAACATGCAAACTATTTCAAAATGAGCATGATAAATGTACTTATTTCCTTCTTTGGTAAAATCCATTGAAGTGTCATGAACATAACTTCAAATACTTTTTGACACTTCAGTTTTGGGATTATATAGTTTCATTGGTTGACTACTCTTGGACTTAGATGATTAGTAACATAAATAAGAGTATATATTATTTGTTAATTTTTTTATTATCTTGGTTCATCTCTTATTATTTTAGATAAGTATTTGTACCATATATATAAGAGATATATTTTATGCACTTGATAAAAATACATATCATTACCATTACATTAAAATTTTCAAAGACGTGCATTTATGAGAAATATTGAGCTCATTTTCATAATTATAATTTTCTTCGTCAATATTCTAACCATTTTTCTCCAAGAGAACTCATTGTGTAAAATTCATAGAGAAATGGAAATGCCTTTCAATATTAATGTGTTAGCATTTGTCTTGTGTATTTTTCACTTGCTTATCTTAGAATATTCATTTCTTAATCATCATCATGATTTTTACTCTATTCACATTACATTCTATGATTAGATTTTGCATATGTGTTTATTATTTTTCATGTGGTTAAGATGAATGTATTGTTGACTTATTCTTAAGTGTTCATATGTAATTTTAAGTGAATCTTCATACATGACTATGTGATTTTAAATGATTTAGTAATTTAGTGTTTCTTGTTTGCATATAGTATGTTGAATACTTATGATTTGAACTTTCATTCAAACACACACACACTTGAACATTAAGTCACTTTTCATTTGAGTCATTCACTTGATACATGTACTTATTATATGAAAATGGAGTGATTATTCGAAACAAGCAAGATTAGTAGCTCAAGGTTACAATCAAGAGGAAGGTATTGACTACGATGAGACTTTTGCACCCATAGCTAATTTAGAAGCAAATAGAATACTTCTTGCATTTGCATCATCTTTACATATATGTTGATGACATTATATTTGGATCAACAAATGTCTCTCTTTGCATAGACTTTCCTACAATTATGCAAAATGAATTTGAAATGAGTATGATGGATGAGTTGAATTTTTTTGTAGTTGCAAATCAAGCAAAGCTTGGATGGCTTATTTATTAGCCAATCCAAATACACTAAAGATTTGCTAAAGTGGTTTCGTATGGAGGAAACCAAACATGCCGTAACTCCTATGATTACCTCTTTAAGCTTGATAATGTTGAACATGATAAATGAGTTGACATTACCATAGAGGCATAATCGGTAGTTTGCTTTACTTATTTTCAATCATGTGCCCATTAAATGCGATAATACAAGCGCTATCTGTATATTAAAGAATCCTATTCATCTTTCACGAACCAAGCACATCGAGATTATGCATCATTTCTTACGTGACCATGTTGCTAAAGGCGACATTGGATTTGTTTTTATTAACACTAAAAATCAATTAACGGATATTTTCACAATGCCTCTTCCGGAGGAATTTTTTTAAAAATTCATAGAGAAATTGGGATGGCATCTGATGTTGATGTATTAGCATGATAAATGTTTTATTCAACTGTCACTTCGCAACATTTTATGTTGCCAAAGGGGGAGAATTTAGTTGCTTTCGTGTATTCTGCTTTCGTGTATGCAAGTCATGTTTATATGTGGCTCTTATGTGTGGATCCATGCTAGTGTATGAAATTGAAAAAAATATATTTACTAAGGGGGAGCATGTAATGCACACATTGAGGGGGAGCATCACTTGATACTTCACCAATTATGCGCAAACATGAAATGTTTTGTCAACATCAAAAAGGGGGAGATTGTTGGCCTTGAAATTTATTCTCAGTCAATAAATCATATTTTGATATTAAAAAAATATTTAAAGTGTGTTTTATACTAATGAATTATCGAGTTCATGTTTTCAACAAAAGACAGGAAAACGACTCGGAAAGAAAGCTTGAATGAAAGCGAAAAGCCGAGAAAGAAATTGAAGCACGGAAACGGAAAATCAAATATTCAACGGCAAAATGTGAAAGTTGAAGACTCAAGACTCGCGGTAGATAGGTCGGGGTGCGATCATTGTAACAAAGTAATTTTATGTGTCGATATTATCGTATAAGCTCAAGTCTAAAATGAACCGAACTTAAATGGAAAGAAAAACGATTTACCAAACTCAAATGGAAAGAAAAATAATTTAAACAAGTATTTTTCAAGTCATAGTCGACTAGAAGAATCCTTTGTATTCTCTAGTAGTCGACTAAAACAATCAGGAGCATCAAGTTTTCCTCCACTTTGAAGTATTCGACTAAGTCCTAAAGTAGTGGACTAAAACTACACATTTCAGTCGACTAAAACCCTTTGAGTCGACTAGACTACATCAAGTAGTCGACTAGAACTTCATCTAGTCGACTAAAAGAGTCCGTCTAGTCAACTAGAGACTTCAAGTAGTCGACTAAAAGCTCCTAAAATTCTGCAGTTTTGACAGAAATATTTTCCATGTTTTGAGCAACATGTTTAAAACTTTCAAACGGCTCTTGTCTCTTCCAAATACAATATTCATTCTTAAAACCCTAAAGCCTCCATATATAATGAATGAGATGTGTATTTTCAATTTAAGAGATTGAACTTGAGAGAAAAATAAGTCTTCATCTTCATATATACATTTTTTTCTTTAAAGCCATTGAAGGCTAGAAGCAAAATACAGATTTTCTGCAAAATCCTTGAAGCTTCAAAACTTTAGTATTTCTTCTTATTCTCCAAAAATTATTCATTGATATATACTTTGAGATTACATATCTATAGCTATTGAGAAATCACCAAAAACACTTGAGCTTATATTGATTATCTTCCATAAAAACCTTTTGATTTTTTTGTGTTCTTATTCTTGAGTGATTCAATTGATTACATATGAATATTGTGATCTCGGACAAGTGAAGTCCAACAATTTTTCAAGAGAGGATTGTTCTCTTGATTGTGAGGTAAGCTCGTGAGGCTTGTGTTATAAAGTTTTCCATTCCACCTATTAAGGAAGGGTCTTAGTGAAAGGATCGGGAAAAGTCTCAAGAAAGGGTTCTTGAACCGAGGACTAGGAGTTACCGAACCTCGTAAAAATCACGGTGTCAATCTCTCTATCTCTATCTCTTTACTTCATTATTTGCATGCTATAAATTACTTCAAAATCATGTATGCTATAATTAGCCTTGTTATAATTTATTAGATAAATCGAATTGCATTTTTCTCTTGACTATTGAAGTAATTGAATAATTATTATAGCTTGTTCTACTTTCGAAAAGAGTTAGAAATATTTTTGAACACCCTATTCACCCCCCCTAGGGTTTTCATCGTTCCACCACTAACCTTATAATATAATCATATCAATGCATCAATTGTCAAAGGGCGATCCATAAACTATGAATCAGGTCATACCGCAAATAGCTAAATACGACCCCAAAAAGGATTACCATCAACCGGATTACGACAACCCATCTGAAGACTGAACTGATTACTGCATGCCAATTAAATTACTCTAATCTACTCCTAATGCATGAAAATAAACTAAAGCATATCTATCTTAACTCGCCAAGGCACTGTCTGTGTCAACCTAGGGTTGAAAATTTAATGACCACCATTTTGTAGAAAATCACAAATTAAACATCCGAGTTCATGCTCATAGTGAATAATTGTGATTATGTAAGATAAACATATTTATTAAGTCTAAGACAAGAATCAAAATAAAAATGTAAACTTGTTTCAAGAATAAAACTGGTCTCTCATCTACTACAATCATCATAGTATGGTCATAGCTTCCCCTCCTTACAATTGAATACAAAGATAGAACTACATTAATTGGCTAGGATTTTTCTAGAAAACCCTAGATACCGAATTAGTTACTCATGGTAGGCGGTGACTGCATCGGTGATGTAGAGACTGCTTCCATGATCTTCTTGTCCGGAACTCTAGGTCTTAAATGGTTTTTCTTCTCTACAGTAGCTCTAAGGAATGTATATGTGAGAAAACTCAATGAACGAACCCCTTCCTCTGCTGTATAACTCTGTATTTATAGACAAGCCAAGGGAAACCCTAATGGTTGCCCTTTTTTTGGTAATTTCACACTAAACCTAATAGAAACCCGAAGTTCTTATATATATGTGTGTATATACATTTATGTACAGGTTTGAAGACGCAGATGTATCATGGACTTAAAATAAGGAGTAAATAGGCAAAACCCCGCAGAAAATCTCTAAACTTTCCACAGCTACACTCCAAGCATACTGTCCTATTGTCACGCCCCGAATTCCTATGACTCCGAAACCCGAGCCTAAGAGCTAAGGGAGTGATTGCGGAAGTAAAAAGAAATGAGAACCAACGAAATTCAATCATCAAATACCCACGAAAGGGTAAAATGATCTGATACCACGTTGTCACACCCCTAAGATTCCCGAAACTCAAATCTAGAGAATCAACGAATCTCCAAGGGATGACGCTAGTCAAGCGACTACTAGAGTCAACAACAACAAAGAGACACGTGGAATAACAATAAAAATATACTCCATGTCAAGTAGAATGCTAGAAACTCACTAGCATCCTCCAATACCAACTGACACGCTCCTAAATTCGTAAGACTCCCGAACAGGGACATCCGAGGAATCCAGGATGTGATCCTTAAAACAAATGACCAACTAAGACATCATTAACCAAGAAAACATATGGGTTAATGGTAGAAATGGTATATTTAATACCCAAATGGATAATAAACAAAGCAGCGGAATCTAACGAAAATCCGGCAGAGTTCCGTTTGTAAATGGAACATCCGGACAACAACCACAACACAAGAACCTGTCAATAGCAATTCAATAATCACAATGGCTTCCAAGCCCCACATTCATCAATCCTAATAGGGCCGAGGTAATGGAAAGAAACCAAAACCCCTCCAAACCCTCTAACATCAACAGAGCCACAAATGCTCGAATAAGAATACAGAAAAACGTCTAACTGTACAGAATAAATACAATGCATCCTGAAAGAATAAATGCAGGAAAACAAAAGATACATCAATAGGGATATGCCAACAGACTGGCTCCCAAAAGAAATACATGATGATCCCATAACAATGGGTAAAGAAGCTGACAGAAGAATACTAGCGTCCCCAAACCTGTCATTCTGCAACCGTAACCGCATCACCCAACGCAACTCCAAACCTGTAACAAGAAAATCAAGGAAAACTGCCGTTGCACTGCATCCTGCTCATAGCCGTATATTTCCTGCAACCTGGCGTGGAATACCAGGGGGCGAATGAAATTCCCCTGTGAGCAAATAAGCTCAGTGGGAAAAGATACTCTAACTACCACATCCCCTGATAGTTTAGGTAAAGCTAAACCGTCTAATAAGATATAAATAGTCCAACTAGTCCCATCCACGCAAACCCAAGTCACATGCTCATATACTATCGTAATCGAGTATACATAAGTATATAGGGAATATATATATATATATACACATATATATATATATATATAAATACACAACATGAGTCTCTAAGACTCGTACTCCAAGTACCCAACACCAGTAGTCTACACTACTCTCACCAACGTACGCTAGGTACACGACATCCAGGTCAAACCTAACAAATCATTAATTACTCACAACACAAATCAGAAGATCCGACAGAGGAGATCACACTCACCTCTAACATCCACAGGAATCAAAATCCACCACTAGTACCAAGGAAGGCTCAAATCCCACACCCCGATAACACAGGAAGGTAAACACCCATGTCCTTACATACTAACACAACCATCCTCAATGTATATATATATATATATATATATATATACAACAAATCTCATCCCAGTCCTAGAGAAAGTCTACCTCTCAAGGGCTAGATCACCTCGATCATATCTCCACATAAACACCTCAATTGCTATCTCCAACAATGTCAATAAATCACCAACACTCTCACTAAGGATAAGAAAAACCCCGTAAGAGTCAAGAACCCAATCAAAGGAAAAGAAATACCAATGCTAACCAATAGATAACCGAGACAACAATGTCAAGGTTAAAACACCACAAGTGAACAAGGAAAGAACACCAAGAGGGAACAAGGAAACCAAAAACGAATGGCCGAGAGTGGAAGTAATAAAAAGATGAATCCCATAGATTCAATAGTTTTTAAGAAAAAGGTTTTCAAACTCGAACCAATCCTTTTGGTATCCATGCCCCTAACGTAAGAAATACTCATATCACCTAGGTGGTGATGCCAACAACCCAGAAAAGGGAAAGGCAACACTATATGTGTTCACTAAACAACAACAAGCCTCAATCCGAGACTTAAGCATGATAGGAAACAAAGGTGAAACAATGGAACACCTTTCAAAACTCTACAAGATGAGATATTAAGAAAGAAGTCTCGAAATCTCAAAATCCCAAGAAAATAATAAAATGGTTTTACTTTTAAGAACCACATAGTAAAAATGACCGTCTTGCCCCCGGTCTCCGTCAATTGCCATCACCGGCTTTTAGAGTTAAAAATATTTCCAAAGAAGATCCTAAGATCGTTTTATAAGTGTTAAAACTTTTCATTTCCACTCGGGTAGGCGAAAACGGGTTTTTCCTTTTAAAAAAAAATAAGGAGTTTATTTCAAAACTTAGAAAACACCGTTTTCGAAATGATAGTCAAATAAGAGAAACACAACTCTATGAATTCCTGTAATGTCCGAGAGGACAATAAAGGAAGAACAACACGTTGGACTCACGGAAGACAACCATCCGTTCCAACTCCACCATATCAAATGACACCACGAGGAAGAGGTTCGGCACCACACCGTAACCGACAACTCAAGGAATGACATACAAGTCAACGACCACGTACTAGTGCACAAAACACAGTACCAGGAATGCTTAAGGGAAGGGACTAAGCATAAGAATCAAGACTGTCAGACTACAGTACCTCGAGTACTTAATGAATCCCTAATCATAACCCCTTCTCATCAATCAAAATCTCACACAACTCATCACTCGCCTTCTCTAAGGCCTCAATTATCAATTGACACAAAATCATCCCTAACCTCAAATCTCCAAAAGAGTTCACACAACTAACCACGATCACCAAACTACTAATCACAATCACAAGGCTACTAACCACAATCACAAGGCTGTTAACCACAATCTCTAAGGCCTCAACTCAAGTCAAGTCTACGGTCCACCACTAGCCTCCGCTAGCCACATGAATCACTATGCCAACACGCATAACCTCCCCCAAGGGTACTAAAGTATACAACAAGTACAAGGATATACGTTTCATTATACTTATTAATTATGGCATATTATCATTTTCTTCCACATTAATTACTTTCAACTGAGCATTTATAAAATATGAATTTAATTTACAATATTCATAAATAGCATGCTCCAACAACACATGTAATATAGCACATATACATGTCAAATGAGATCACATAAACAGTGTGCAGTGTAATGTGACTCAACACTCCCCGTGATACTCACACACAACACACCCTTCCCAAGGGCAACGGATACAAACTCTGTCCACTCATCATAGTGTAGAGTTACCACACCGACCTTTCCCAAGTGATTTTCTCTCTATCACTTCAACAGGGAAGACGGTTGTACGAGAGCCCAACATGCAACTCCGTACGCCATGACTACCCTTGAGTCAAGAACATGAGCCTCTACCTGGACTCCTAACTCACATTTGCCGGCTTTTTAGTTCCATAGGCGTGATACCTCCTGGCCAGTTGTTGTGATGATCCGACACAAACGTCTACTCGTGCCCCACGCACAAAGGAAGTAGACCACACCAAATGAACTCTCACTGCCAATGGTGAAACCGTGCACTACATGCACCAACACCCATGTGCTCACACGACATGGTGTACAATCAAATCATATCTCAATCATAAATATGTAATACATCATATTTATAAAAATACCCACATGGTAATATAAGTCTCAAAATCTCTTTTCATGCTTTAAATACAATAAAGCAATTAAATCATATGAAAACAGTTTCATATACATTTCATGTTTTCAAAATATATTTTCTTTAATTCCTTAGAAAATATTTCAATTTCAAGTAACATGTCTTTTTAAAATAATTTAAACAATTATTTCACGTATACCAAAAGGAACCTAGCATGTCGTCTAAGCTTTACGAATCTCTACTAACCCATTTAAATTCGTAAGGGTTTCTAAGCCATCTATTCTTTAAATAAGAATATTATTTAATCACATAGGAATAATTTAATAAATTTTCTTAAATTAATTCCTAAGCCCCATTCTGATCCTAAACAATTTATAGATATTTAAACTAGTAATTTAATATATCTATAATAAATTAAATAAGGGTTTTGCACCCCTAAACTACTTCAATAATGCGGAGTGAGAAATATAATTTCCCACCTAATTATACGTTACCGAACAGTCCGAAACAGCACAGTGCCGGCGCCCGAACACGAAGCCCGCCGACCAAAATCGCCCAAAAACTATTTCGAATATATCGAAATGTCCGTCTCGACAACCTATACGATATATACGAAGCCCATTAATAATCGGTTAATTAATTGGGTTAAATCTAAAATACCCCAAACGAAAACTATAACCTATAAATGCGATTTTTGGGCAAATCGTTCATCCTAAATTCACGAAATTAATATATGATGAATACTACGTATATACGGAGCTACTCACCGAAAATCGACTCAAACCAATCACCGGAAGGTCGCCGAAAAATTGACCGAAGCTCCGGTCGGACTCCCCTGTCGCGCGAACAGCACTGGCCGTCCCTGGCGCCACCACCTACGCGACCACCACCCAGCTCGCCGACCCTTGCCTTGCGCCACCAGCCGCCGTCAACCACAGCCAATGCGAACCGCCGCCGAACCGCCGCTGCTACGCACTGCAACCAGTCGCGCAGCTCAGCCGACTCTTACTCTCTCCCGATCGTCTCTCTCTCTCTCTCTCACCCTCTCGCCGGCGACCATGGTGGCCGCCGCCCATGGAGAAGACAAAGTCCGTGTGAAGGAGAGGAGGAAGAGTAGCAGTTGAATAAATGGGCTCAGTCTTGTAGAAGAGGAAGCAGATACGGGTCAGTCGTGTATACATATACATATATATCTAACCTAATTGCAAAACTAACCCTTCAAGTATCCGTAATTGCAAAAGCAACCCTTTAATTATCCTAAATTGCGAAATGAACCCACTTCATTATATATATATATAATTAATTATATATATATAATAAGTCCCAACAATTACCGGAAGTCTCCAAATAATATCGTGTAACCCCGAAAGTCCACGGGACACCCAATAACCAAATTAGTTCGAAAGAAATATACCGGTTTAGGAATCCAACAACCGGAACACCAAGAAGGTAATTTAATACGCTTCACCCCCGATTCGTAAAAGTACTAACACCGTAACCGAAATAATCGAAACGATACCGTGTAGTCGAGAATAAGAATTCGCGTAGTCGTCAAAGAGAAACCGTAAAGTCATTCAGTCGACTTTAAAACTAAACGCGAAAAATTTACAGGTATCAAATACCAAGAATAAACAATACGTCATAAACAAGTGACGTCATTACTGAAATTAAATTATAAATAATTTCAGTAAAAGGAATAATAACACGGGGTGTTACACCTATGCTCCAGCGTAGGGATTTTGGTGAAAACCAATTTTCTTTGCAATTGAGCCAGAATGACCATCTTGATCCTATGATACTTTTGGTTGAAGTGACGACTTGGGAAATGATGTTTTTGCCCTCCGGGAGCCTATTTTGTTCGAAAACACCTCTTTGACTCTCCTCTTGCATAAAAACAAACATGAACTTGGTTAATTCAATGAAGTTAGCTATGTTTCTTCATTAAGCTCCTGAAACATGCTTAAACACATATACGACATAAAAATACCAAATAATGGAATGTAGAGACGTAACAAATGCAAGATAGGGGCTTAAAATGGACAATATTAAACACCTATCACTAGTAGCTCTGGGTTCTCAGGCCATGACTTTGGCATCTACTATTTAGCAGGCACCACATTCTCAGGGCCGTGCTTATGCAGTCACAATAGCTGATAGTGTAGCAGGACCTTCTATTGTGAGAGGTAGATTTCCAGTGTGCGGTTATTGGGCTCATGTTCTTATTGATTCTAGAGCTTCGCATTCTTTTATTGTTTCTACTTATGCATCTGCTTTAGGTATACCTGTTTCATATCTTCGTGTACCTTTATGTGTTGCCATGCCGATTGGGGGTAGTGTTTACTTGTCTAAAGTGTGTCGTGGATGCGAGATTGTGATTGGGGGACGATAGTTAAGATATGACTTCAGTCTCCTAGACATGATGAGCTTTGACGTCATCTTGGGTAGGGATTGGTTATCTACCTTTTGTGTGCAGATTGACTGCTTTAGAGGTCGTGTGTCGGTGTGCACACCTAAGGGCAAGCGTTTCAACTTCTTCGGCAGTCGAAGCAATTCTTTCACTTCCTCCTATTATTTATGGGGTAGTGATGTATCTAGTTTCCTTTTGGCAATTTTAATGTCCGATGATGAGGTTCATGGTCATGTCAAAGTACCTCATCTAGTGGGCGAGTATTGGGATATTTTTCCAATGACTTGACTTATTTGCCTCCGATGCTCTTTCTTTAGCACCGTAGGAAAGGCACCGACAGAATTAAAGGAATTAAAGAATCAAATTGATGATCTCAAGGTGAAGGGTTTTATTCATCCTAGTGGTTCAGATTGGGTTGCTCGAGTTCTTTTCGCTAAGAAAAAGATGGTTCACCACGCTTATGCAACGATTATCGTAGGTTGAATCAGGTGACGATCAAGAACAAATATCCATTACCAAGGATTAATGAATTGTTTGATTAACTCAATGGATCTAAGTTCTTTTCTAAGATTAACTTAAGGTACGGTTATCTTCAGTTACGGGTTAGGGATATTCATATTCCGAAGACTGCATTTTTCACTCATTATGGGCACTTCGAGTTTCTTTTGATGCCTTTCGGTGTGACTAATGCACCAGAAGCATTCATGGGGCTTATGAATCGTATCCTCCATGAGTTCTTGGATAGATTTGTAGTAGTCTTCATTTATGACATTCTACTTTACTCTACTACGAAAAGTGAGCACGACGTTTATCTTAGGACCATTCTTTAAATCCTAAGAGAGCACCGATTGTATACAAAGTATGATAAATGTGAGTTTTTTCTTCAAGAAGTTAGGGTTTGGGGGCATATTGTTTTCGGAGGCGGCATTTCAGTTGATCCTTCGAAAATAGAGGCGGTGATGAGTTGGAAGAGACCGAATATTGTTTTTGAGGTTCGTAGTTTCCTTGGATTAGCGGGTTACTATCGGCGATTTGTGAAGGATTTTTCTCATTTGGTGGTTCCTATGACATGCCTCACGTGAAAGGGTATCAAGTTTGTGTGGGATGACAAATGTGAAAAGGCATTCCTTGAGTTGAAGACACGATTGACTACAGCTTCGGTGTTGATTATTACCAAGCGCAGTGTAGGTTATGTGATCTATTGTGATGCTTCCTACGAGGGACTAGGATGTGTACTTTTATAGTCCGAGAGAGTTGTGGCTTATGGGTCTCAACAGTTGAAGACTCACGAGTGGAATTATACTACGCATAACTTAGAGCTTACAACGGTTCTTTCTGCACTTAAGGGATAACGACATTACTTGTACAATGAAAGATTTGAGGTTTTCTCCGATGACAAGAGTTTGCAGTATATCTTTACATAGCGGGACTTGAATTTGCGAGAACGTTGATGGGTTGAGTACATGGATGACTATGACTTTGCACTCTAGTATCACCCCGAGAAAGCTAATGTAGTTGCAGATTCGTTTAGTCACAAGTAACAGGCATCATTATCTAGCATCTTTATTCGTGAGTGGAGGATGATGGAGGACATCCCAGAATTGGGTCTTCAGTTTCATGATAGTGGGGAGTCACTAGTGACTTAGTATGGTGGCACAACCCTCACTAGTGAGTCGTGTGATTAAGGCTCAGGGACAGGAAGACAACATTGCTTTGGTTCGCACTCGCATTGCTAGTACCGAGGTCATTGATGATTGGGTTTAGCACTCCGATAAAGGTTATCATTTCAGGGGTTTAGTTTATGTATCACAGACTTGCCATGAGGAGGTTTTGCGAGAGTTTCATAGTTTCCGACTTGCTGTTCACCTGGGTGGCACGAAGATGTATCATAATATTCAACGTCATTATTGGTGGCAAGGGATGAAGAAATCAGTCACAGATTTTATGAGTCGTTGTCTTACTTGTCAACAGGTTAAGGTTGAGCATCGAGGACCTACCGGTTTGTTAAATCCGTTACCTATTCCTGAGTGGAAATGGGAGCATATTTGCATGGACTTTGTGACAGGGTTACCAAAGACAAGAAATCAGAAGGATGTGGTGTGGGTGATCATTGATCGATTGATAAAGACTGCATGTTTTCTACCTATCCGTGAGACGGATAATATAGAGGTTCTTAGTAGGTTGTACGTGAAGGAGATTGTTAGAGTTCATGGGATTTCAGTTACTATTGTTTTGGATCGGGATCCACTATTCACGTCATAGTTTTAGGAGGCTTTTCAGAAAGTCTTGTATACGCAGTTATGGTTTAGTACCGCTTTCCATCCTCAGATGAACGGTCAGTTAGAGCGTACCATTCAGATTCTCGAGAACGTGTTTCGTGCTTCTGCTGTTGATTTTTGAGGCAATTGGGAAGATCATCTTCATTTGGCGAAATTCGCGTACAATAATAGTTATCAGTCCAGTATTCAGATGGCACCTTTTGAGGCTATGAATGGTAGAATGTGTTGTTCACCAACTTGTTGGGTTAAGGTTGCTGATGTTGCCCCTTTTGGGACCCGATATGGTTTATGAGGCAACCGAGAAGATTAGGATTGCGCGACAACATTTGGTTACAGCACAGAGCCGACAGAAGGGCTATGCGGATCAGCGTAAGCATCATTTGTTCTTTGAATTTGGTGATCAGGTGTTTCAAAAGGTCTCATCTCGGAAGGGATTGATACGATTAGGGAAGAGTGGCAAGATTTCCCAATAATTTATTGGACCTTTTGAGATTATTGATCGTATCGATGAGGTAGAGTATCGTGTGGTGTGTCCACAAAAATTGTCAAGGGTTCATAATGTTTTTCATGTATCTATGCTTCACAAGTATGAGTTGGATCCATCGCATGTCTTGAGTTGGGTGGATGTCGATGTTGCCGAGGACGTGTCCTATGAGGAACGGCATGTGAGGATCTTGGATGCTCGAGAGGAAGTTTTGCGAGGCAAAACCATCCCATTAGTTAAGGTCTTATGGCACCATCGCGGAGTCGAGGAGGCAACTTGGGAGCGTGAGCATGAAGTTAGGGAAAAATACCCGAACTTGTTTTCTACTATAGGTACATCTTGATTTCGAGGACGAAATCTCCTAAGGTGTAAAGGTTATAGCGTCCGGTATTTTTATGTACAAATTTAAAATTTTATTAACATTTGGATACTTAAGTGATTATGTGATTATATGCTTAGCATTACTTACGTGTTTTATGTGATATTAAAAAATTGTAAGTTGCATGTTGTATTTTCATTTTGAGAATAATGAAAATTGTTAAAAATGATTTCGGGAGAGAAAATACCGAAGGGTAAATTGGTATTTTCATATTTAGAGTACTTAGTGGAAATTGTAAAGATTTGGTTAAGTGTTGGGGTATGAGTGGCATGTTGGTAATTAGAGAGGAAGACAAGGGGTGGAAGGGTAATTAAGAGGCATGATGACACTCTTGTAATTAACCCTATGTTGTGAAGATATTGGTCATTTCCCATTTTTAGGTGGTGCCTAAATTCTAGCCATTGATCGTCTTCTCCCATCTTTGTTCTCAATCCTTGGATCATAGGGCCTTGTTTGGTTGGCACTTAAATGCAAGAATGCATTATTCCTTGTCTTTCACTTGGCAATACTTCATGTCAACCCTTGGATCAATTATTCATTTTCCTTGCTTTATTCTCAACCATTGGATGATGAGAATTGTGAGTGGAGAATATCTACAACCCTTTCCAAGACCTCAATCCTCTCACAAACTCTTGCTCTTTCTTCCTCTTCTTGCTTGTTGGGGATAACTCTTGATGGTGTTCTTGAACACTTTGGTAAGTCTTCTACTCCACTCTAGGGTTTGTTATAAGAACCCTAGTTTTTATATTATGAATTCTTTGAGTTGGTATTAATTTTTCCATCATTCTATTCATATTTATAGAAGGTTAATTTGGCTTTCATCTATCAAGTGAATTCCATTGGTAGTAGCTCTTGAATTTTATCTTCTGAAGAGCTAGTGGTGAGTTCCATATCTTGTACTCTTAAGAGTTTATTTCTCCATTAAACCCAAAATTAGTTATCATTAGGGTTCGGTTAATTCTAATGGTTGAAGCTACTTTTGTAAACAAATTTGGTTATTGTTGACACCATAGTAATCTTGTGATTCATGAATGGTGTATTGCTAGTTGGAAGCTATTCTATTGAACACTTGGAGGGGTACCTTGAGTTGGACCTTCTTTGGGCATTCTTGAGTAGGCTTGCTTGGATTGAGGTAGGGAAAAAATGAATCGTTTTTGTCTTTGTAAAAGGGTGTGTGCGTCTATGCGTATATATGCCGTATATATATATATATATACAAGTTGATTCTTGACAACTTAGACAATGATTTAGGCCCTTGAAAGCATGAACTTGTGATATAAATGTTTGTTATGTTTTATGGCTTATAAATGTGAAAATTGTAAGCATTGTGATCAATTGAGGACAATAGGTTGCCTAATGAAATGAGCATGTATTGTGATGGGGCATGTTGATAATTATTGCTTATAAATGTAAAATGTTAAGCATTATGATAAGTGAATCCAATATAATGCAAATTGAGATAAACATGTATTGTGATGGCATATGGTTGTGAATGAAAAGTTTCATGCATTTTGGATACACTATGTAGTGTCAAAAACATGGGTGTTGGTTTATACGGGTCATGTAAACATGTGTGGGTAGTCTTGCGTCCAATCGTCGCAACAACTAGCCAGGAAAGGTGACTCCTACTTTCGGAACTAATATGCCAGAAAATGGGGATATAGGGATGGTTGCTTCCCCATCGTGGTGGAATGTGCCACTCTCGGATCTTAGGACGTGGGAGTTGCAAGCAAGGCTACCATGCAACCGCCTTCCTTGTTGAAAGTAAGAAGAGTCAAAATCACTTGGGAAGAATTGGTGTTGTACTCTTTCTCATTGTGAATGGGAAGAGTGTGTATTCATTAACCTGTATTGGGCGAAGTGTGTGTTACGAGGTGTGTGGAGTCATATTGCACCTTAACTATCATATGTGTGATTATGATTTTGATGTTGAACCACGCTATAATTGTGAATAATTATGATGTGAGCATGTTGGGAGAATTTCTTGTGGATTCGATGGGGTTCCGGATTGGCGTGAGAGCCATGTGGAACAAGAGACCCACCTAGGATTAGTAGCATGAGCCTTGGTTGGGTTATACCACTCGTACTACCGAGATTGAGGTGATGATACTTGCCCTACTGGGCTAGTGAGCTCACACCATGACTTATATATTTTTCAGGTGACGATTTCATTGGGAGAGTTCTGTAGTCTCTCTGTATATGTGTGGCACTTTGTCCGCCCTTTTGTGCATGGGTGGCAGACCATACTTATTTTTGTTGGGCATTAAGTTGACAAACATGTATCTGTATGTTCCTTTTGTCCATGTAAATCAAATGTGTTAAACTACTTTATTTTGACACAACTAACATTTTAGCCGAGGAGTTATTATCGAGGTACATCCCTTGGAGCGCTATGCGCGGGGATTATATTCTTTTGGGTGCACTTCGGTGCCGGAAGTGTAAAGACTATTTCATGTTATGAAAACTATTTCCTATATTCCCTTATTGCGGTTTAACTATTAAGGTTATAAATCATTTCATCTTGAGTTGAGACGTGAATGATATTATTGAATGTGGTTATTAGGTCTCCAGCGGAAAACGACATTTCTCTAGGTTTTCATACAAGCCCTTTCGGTTTGAAAGAAAAAACCCATTTTTGCCTACCCCCGTAACCCTGACAAACTCTCTTATTTTAGAAATGGATTTAAATACACTCATTTTCGTCAAGATTTCAACTTTTAGAAACCGGCGGTAGTAAAAACAGAGACCGGGGGCAATACAGAAGATTTTACGAAACTTACAAAAATCACTTTTGTACTAAATTTACATTTTACACATTTCCCAAGGTCTCAATGACTATTTTTGAGTTTTGCCAATGAAAAACTCAGTTTTCTAATTTTTATGATTTTTCGGGACCGACGGTGCAAAAAACGAAGTCATATCGCAAAATCCCGCGTTTTTATATTTTGAAACTTCCATTTTCATCAAAATTTCCAGAATTTTTGCACAATCACAACTCGGTTAAGGGTCACTGAGTACTCGGTGATCGAGTACTCGAGGTACAACTCGGTGGATCCTGATTTGTGCACACCTAGTTATTTTGTTTCCGATCTCTCCCCTATGTTTCAGCACTCCTTCTACTATGCTTGTAGCATGGATTAGGGGTCTAGAGGGATGATATTTGTTAGATTGAATGATTAGTTTAGATCCACATTTTTTTTCCCGCATTTATCTTCAGGGTTTAGTCTACAGTTTACGTCACCCTTGGGTTTCTTAAGCTTAGCTTAGAAGTAAGGAAATTTGGGGCATGACAGACTCGGTAATTTACCCTCTTCTCTTTGATTAAGTGTCTAACACCCCGTGTTATTTTTTTTTTCCTGAAATTAATCATAATTTCATTTCGGTTATGACGTCACTTGTTCTTGACGCATTGGCTATCCTTGGTATTTCGCATGTTAATTTTTTGCGTTTAGTTTTAAAGTCGACTGGACAACATTACGGCTTCTCTTTGATGAATTCGGGAATTCTTATTCTCAACTATGCGGTTTCATTTCACAACTTAACATTAGTGCTTCGACTGGATGGCGACACGTTTTATTGGATCGGGCTTGTTAGGTGTTCCGACGTTTGGGTTCCTACCCCGGTATATTTAATTCGGATTGTTTATTGGGCGTCCCGTTAATATTTCGGGTTTGCGATATTACATTTGGGTGTTCCCGGTATTTATTGGGATTTATTGTATATATATATTTAATTATAATTATATATATATTATTTTGGGGTTAGTTTGTAATTTTGGATAATAGGAGAGTCATTTGTGCAATTAAGTTATATATGTATATACACATGTATATCCGTATCTGTTGAACGAACCGACAGTCTCCATCTCCTTCACGCGTCTAAGCCTCCATCTTCTCCTTCTCCCCTCCTCATGCGGAAACCACGCCATCTTCTTCACCCTCTTTGTCGCCGGAAATAGAGAGAGAGAGAGAGAGAGGAAGAGTCGGACATGGAGGCAGGAGGTCGCACGCAGAGGCGCGACCTGTTGGTGTTGGATTGCCAGAAGCACAGCGGCGGTCGACGACGACTGGTGGGCGTCAGCAAGGGTAGCAGGTAGTGGCTGTTGGTGGTCACTTGAGTTGCGCGCGGTGGAATAGTAGCAGTTCGCGCGATAGAGGGTGTTCGGCAGGAACTTTGGCTGGCGATTTGGTCGGCTTCCCGATTTCGAATGACCACGAGTTTTGGAGGTTAGCTTTGTATCGATGCTAGGTACGTCATACTAAAATTTCGTAATTTTCCGTTGAGCGATTTATCCGAAAATTGCGTTTATAGGTTAGAATTTTTGTTTGGGTTATTTTAGATTTACCCAAATTGATTAACCTATTGCTAATGGGTTTCGTATATATCGTAAAGGTCGTCGAGGTGGATTTTTCGGTATATTCAAAATATTATTCGGGTAACTTTGGTCTGCAGGCTCTGTATTTGGGCGCTGACATTGTTCACGATGGACCGTTTTGGGCTGTTCTGTAAGCGTAAATTAAGGTGGGAAATTTTATTCTCACTTCCATATCGTTGACGTGGTTTAGGTGTGCAAACCCTTATTTATTTTAATATAGATATATTAAATTATGAATTTAAATATCTATGATTGAGTTAGAATCGAGGCAGGACTTAGAAATTAATTTGAGAAATTAATTAAATTATTTTCTTGGGAAATTAAATAAATTCCTATTTGAATTGAAAGAGAATAGGTGGCTTAGTAATCCCTTGAGAATTAAATGGGTTAGTAGAATTTTGTAAAAGTTAGACATGAACTTAGAACGCTATATTAGTTCCCTTTTTACTGTGTTAGGGATATGTGAACGTGAGGGACGTGAAAACTTAGACGTTATGCTAGGTTCCCCTTATGATATGTGGATTATTGTTTTAAGGGAATTAAAAGCATGTTTAAATGAATGAACTTGTATACCTGTGAATTGAAGTATAAGTTGACGAATTACAAGCATGATTATGTGATATAATTACTTGTCGTGGTTTATTACTTTAGTGTTTTAAAAGCATGTTAAAGAGATTATGAGATTCACGTTGGTATCATGTGGATATTTTCATAAATATGATGCATTACATATTTATGTTGAGGCATGATTGTTATTAAAACCTGGATGCATATTGAGAACATCGTGTAGTGTCAAATCATGGTGTTGGTATATGTGGGTTGTGAAATCATGTGTGGGCGTCTTTGTGTCGAATCGTCGCAACAACTGGCCAAGAGGTGTCTCCCACCTATGGAACTAAAAAGCCAAAAAGGTGATATAGGTTGGTTGTTGCCCCATCGTGGTGGTATGCACCGCTCTCGAAGTCGCAACTGGGTTGTGCATCCGTTATTCGGATCTTTGGAATAAGGTTAGTTGTTGCGCCATCGTGGTGGTATACGCCACTCTCAGCATGGGAGTTGCAAGTAAGGTTCTCGTGCAACCGTCTTCCTTGTTGAAAGTGAAAGATAAAATTCACTTGGGAAGAATCGGTGCGGTACTCTTTTTCCCATAGTATGGGTGAGTGCGTATTCGTTAACTTGTGATTGGGCAAAGGGTGGTGTTGAGTCATATTGTATTTGCGTAACATTTATGTGATTTCATTTGACATGTATATGTGATATTATTACATGTGATGTTGGAGTAGGTTATTATGTAATATTATTACCTATGTATTTTGGAGCATGTTAATTATGAATATTGCAAATAAATTCATATCTTTATAAAATGCTTAATTGATACTGATTAATGTGAAATAAAATGATTACATGCGGTAATTAATAAAGTATAATGAAATGTATATTTTTATACTTGCGATTATATACTTTTGTACCCTTGGAGGAGGTTAAGTATATTGGCATAGTAACCTCTGTGGTTAGTTGAGGTTAGTGATCGACTGCATAGTTGATTTTTGAGTTGATGCCTTAGAGAAGGCGGGGTTAATAGTTTTGTGATTGTGGTTAGTTGTGTGACATCTTTAGAGATTTGAGGTCAGTGATTGATTCTAGTATCAATTGAGATTTGAAGAATGGGTTATCATTTGTATTTAAGATTTCGATTTGGGTGAGAAGAGGTTATGGTTGAGGGATTTTATTAAGTACTTGGGGTACTGTAGTGTTGTACACTGGTACGTGATTGTTGATTTGTATGTGAGGGGTCGGCTACGGCGTGGTGCCGAACCTCTTCCACGTGTTGTCATTTGATTTCGTGGGGTTGGAAACGGATAGTTGTGTTCCGTGAACCCAATGTTGTACTATTTCTTCCTTGTCCTCTTGGACATTATAGGAAACCATGGAGTTGTGTTCACTCTTATTTGGTTGTCTTTCGAAAACGGTGTTTTCTAAGTATTGAAATAAAACTCTTGAATTTAAAAGGAAAAACCAATTTTTGCCTACCCCCGTAGCAACTAAAAGTTTTAGTACTTCATAAAATGATCTTAGGATCTTATTTAAAAATATCTTTAACTTCTAAAATCCGGTGATGGCGACTGACGGATACCGGGGGCAAGACGGTCATTTTTACTGTGTGGTTTCTTAAAGGAAAACTATTTTACTACTTTTCTTGAGATTCTGAGGTTACGAGACTTATTTCTCAAAAACTTCAACCTTTAGAGTTTTGAAGGGTGTTTTCTTGTTCACCTTTGTTTCGGATCATTTCTAAGTCTCGGGTATGAGGCTTGAGTTACTCAGTGCACACATATAGTGTTGCCTTTCACTTCTTCTTGGTTGTTGATGTCACCACCTAGGTGATTTGAGTTTTTCGTACGTTAGGGGCATGGATGTCGAATGGATTGGTTCGATTTTTAAAATATTTTTCTTAAAAACTATTGAATCACCGGGATTCATCTTTTTTATAACTTTCACTCTCGGCCGTTCACTTTTGGTTTCCTTGTTCGGGTGTTTTCACTAAACACTTGGGTGTTTTTAACCTTGACGTTGTTGTCCCTGTTATATATTGGTTTAGTATTGGGACTTCTTTTCCCTTGCTTTTGGTTTCCTTGTCCGGGTGTCTCCCTAAACACTTGTGGTGTTTTAACCTTGACATTGTTGTCTCGGTTATCTGTTGGTTAGCATTGGGACTTCTTTTCCCTTGCTTTGGTTCCTTGACTCTTATGTGATTGTCATGAGCCTAGTGTTCAGGTACTCTCCGAGACTCGACCGTTTAGCGCTCCATATCCATAGTGAGAGTATTGGTGATTTATTGACCCTGTTGGAGATGGTATTTTGAGATTTTTCGTATAGTGATATGATGAGGTGATTCTATTCTTGAGGTATAAATTTTCTCTAGGAATGAGATGATGTTTCTTATATATATATATATATTGTACATATATATATATAGATGACGATTGTGTTAGTACGCAAGGACATGAGTGATTTTCCTCCTTTGTTCTCGGGGAGTGAGTTATGAGTATTCCTTGGTACTAGTGGTGGATTTTGATCCTTGTGGATATTAGAGGTGAGTGTATTTTACCTCTGTTTGGAGTTTCTAATTAGCGTTGTGAGCAATTGATGATTTGTTAGATTGGACCTGAGTGTCGTATACCTAGTGTATGTTGGTGAGAGTAGCGTAGACTACTGGTGTTGGTACATGGAGTACGAGTCTTAGTTGTACGTTATAGACTCATGTTGTGTACTTATATATATATATATATATATATATATTCCCGATATGTATACTTATTTATGGTAGTATACGAATACGTACCTTAGGGTTGTGTAGCTGTATTTTGTGGGCTATGTATCTTGCTATATAGTTTAGCAATACCTAAACAATCAGAGGATGTGGTAGTTAGGATATCATTTTTCCTACTAAGCTTATTTTCTCACAGGGGTATTTCATCGCCCCCTGGTATTCCCACGCCAGGTTGCAGAAAATGTTGCGGCTACGGACAGCATACGGTGCAACGGTAGTTTCCTTTTGTTTTCCTTGTTAGAGGTTTTGGAGTTATGCAGGGTGATGCGGTTTCGGTTGCAGTGTGACTTGTTTAGGGACGATAGTTATCTGTTGTCAGTTTCTTTACCCATTTTGTATGGGATTGTCATATATTTCTCTTGGGAGCCAGTCTATTGGCATATCTCTATTGGTGTATCTTTTATTTTCTGTATTTATTATTTCAAGATGTTATTGTATCTATTCGGCACTACCATGTGCATTTCTTTATTCTTCTTCGATCAATTTTTGCTCTGTTGATTATAGAGGGTAGTGTAGGGGTTGGTGGTTTCTTTCCACTACCTCGGCCCTAGTAGGATTGATGAATGTTGGGCCTATGAGCCATAGTTATTATCGAACTGTTATTGGCAGGTTATTCTGTTGTGGTTGGGGGTCCTGATATTCCATTTACAAACGGAACTCTGCCAAATTTTCGTTAGATTCCGCTACTTTGTTCTATCATTCATTTGGGTATGAAATATACCATTTTTATCATTATTCCATACGTTTTCATGGTTAATGATATCTTAGTTGGTTGTTTGTATTAAGGATCACATCCTGGATTCCTTGGATGTCCCGGTTCGGGAGTCTTAGGAATTTAGGGGTGTGTCAGTTGGTATCAGAGGATACTATTGAGTTTCTAGTATTCAGTTAGGCATGGAGTATATATTTTTATTGTTATTCCATGTATTTCCTTGTTATTGTTAACTCTAGTGGTTGCTTGACTTACGTCACCCTTTGGAAATTCGCTGATTCTCTAGGTTGGAGTTTCGGGAATTTTAGGGGCGTGACAAAGTGTGTTAGCTATTTGTTCCATCTGTACTTCTAATTTCGAAATAGCTTATGAATGTTTATGTAGTAGTTGGGCATTAGCTTCTAAGTTAGAAAGGGTTGTCAAAACTTTATCCTCAAATCCAGATGATCTTTGTGGTAGATTAGTGTTTTGACTTTGATTCCAAAATTGAGGTTGGTTTGGTTGAAAAGATCGAAATCCTTGTGTATTAATTTGAAATTTTTTATTGTTATTGAATGGTCTTGGATTTTGATTGAAATTCTGATTATTATTTAATGGTCTTGGATTTTGATTGAAGTTTTGAGTTTGGACAGGATTTTCTATGTTTTGAGAACGATAAAATAAATATGGATGGTTCCGCTAACCTTGATTGAAAGAATTTGAATATATCATATGGTATTATATCTTATTGGTATGTCATTGGACATCCGCTAGCTAAATGGGAAGGATCAGAACAGATCGAACAGACTTTTCTAAGAGTATTTTGAGTGAAATTTAAAAACTTGTCTAATTTTCTACTTATCTCAGCTACTTGAGCCGTAACGTCGTAAGTTCTTTCTATTTCTTTAACAGTTTTCATTCCTCTAGGGTTATTAAGTATTAATCTAGACCTAGCCTCTGACGCGTTTTGTTGTGAATTTTTACTCAATCTTTCAAATATTTTCCATATGTCTTCGACTGGTTCTAATGCAAACGTTCCTCCGCATGACACATATATAGGATGTTATTATATCTCGCCTAGGCCATGATAGAAATTACACACCAAATCATATTTTGTAAATTTATGATGGGGACATTTAGCCAAGATTTCTTTAAAACGTTCCCAAATTTGATGGAATTGTTCACCCGGAATTTGGGCAAAGTTTATTATAGTTGCTTGGGCTTCGTGTGTCTTTCCCATAGGATAGTATTTATGTAAAAATTCTTTTTAAAGGTTCTCCCAATTAGTTCTTACTCTCTCTTCAAAACTATTATACCATCTTTTAGCTTTTTCTTTGAGTGAAAAGAGAAATAATCGCACACATAACGCATCAGTAGGCATCCCATTCATCTTAGTTGTCGAACTAATTTCTATAAACTCAATAATATGCTCAGAAGGATCTTCATGTTTATGTCCATTGAATTTAGGCAACATATTCAAAATACTAGCTTTAATTTCATAATGTGATGTTGTTTCGCCTGGTATTATAATGTCCGCTGGTGATTTGAAATTAGAAGGTGTTTAATAATATTTCAAGGAATCTAATGGTTGTACTTGAGGGTCACTCATATTGTTAAAATTTAATTTATCTTTCCCAATCCTTTGTTTACTAGTTCTTAAGTTTTTACGATAAGTTCTATCAACTTCAGGATCTAAAGGAGCAAGTTCTTTAGACACGGAACATAAAGCACTCATTCAATGATGAAACAAGTTTTTATAAAAGTAAATTAATCTAAATAATAAACTGAAAATAAATAAACAAGATAAAATATAAATAAATAAGAAAATTCAAGATATGATTGAAGCAATAATTTATGATACGATTAAAACTCACAAACGGTCCAGCAAAGCAATCGTCACCGCTTTTCTGGTTCCTTCTGCTAATCTTAATGCACCTGTCAAAGACACACAATCTTGTCTCTTGAAAGAAGAAAATAAAAATAAAGCAAATAAATAATCTAGCTATAATAATTATTTAAAAGTATAGAAAATTGTTAGTCCTCGGCAGTGGCACCAAAAACTTGATTGGTTCCCAATCCTCGATTGGTTTAGGACTACTAGGCTTCGGTAATAAATAATAATAGTGTGTGCAAATAAGCCCTTAAATTTGACCTGATTTTCCCTATCGCAAGTGCACAAATCAATGAAGTATAGTATAGATGAGATAGGGTATATCGTATCCACAAAGACTATTGAATTCACAACTTCTTTATAATTATTGTAACTAAATTATGAAAAATAATTTGTTTGTTTTGTTTTCTATAACTAATTTGACAAGAAATAAACTAACATAAAAGTAAAGATAGATTTTGGTTTTGGTGTTTGAAAATAAGTGAAGATAAAGATCTATGGTATTTCTAACTCTACCACTAACCGCATAATATATTCTCTAATTCATTCAATTATAAAGGACGGTCCATCATATGTGAATCATATATAGGGTCACAAACATTGGAAAAACCCTATTCCCAAAAAAGGAACAATTAATCCATCATTGGTACAATCCATCTTCGAACAAGTATAACTAGTACATGCATGTACTTTTAACTACTCCTACTTACATAAATTAAAAGCATGTCACTTGTTATCTTTTGTTGAGCATGGTTTGTCTAAATCAAGATTGCATGTTAATTATCACCATTGTGTAGAAAACCATGATGTAACACCCCATATTTTCCTTTCTCTTTTCTGGAATTCTTTTCCAAGTGTTAACGTTTTGTGACATCACTTATTTATGACATCTTGTGTATTCTCGGTACGTGTAAATTTTTTGTGTTTGAGTTTCGGACTTAGTGGGACGACGTCGTGGACTTTTGTATCTGGCTTTAGGGTTTATTGTTCGTTGACGACAACGTGGGTTCGTGCGACGTTTCTCATTGGAGCTTCGGCAATCGTGTTGCGTTCCCGAAAGTGTTACCCTAGTTTATTGTAGACGTTTGGTGTAGCACTTATGTGAATTGGTTGCTATATTTTCCTTTTATAAATAATGAGAATAGTTAGAAACGATTTCGGGAAATGAATGACCAAAAGGTAAATGAGTATTTTCATATTTACAGCACTTAATGAAAAGTGTAGAGATTTGGCTAAGTGTTGGGGGATGAATAACATAGTAGTAATTAGAGAGGATGACAAGGCGTAGAAGGGTAATTAAGAGGCTTGATGAGACTCTTGTAATTAACCCTAAGTTGAGAATAATTTGGTCATTTCCCACTTTCCAAGTGGTGTCTCATTCCTAGCCCTGGATTTCATTCTCCCATCATTGTTCTAGACCCTTGGATCATAGGGCCTTGTTTGATTGACACTTAAATGCAATAATTCGTTAGTATTGGTCTTTCATTTGGCAAGACTTCATGTCAACCATTGGATGGTTTATTCATTTTCATTGCCTTATTCTAAACCCTTGGATGTAAAGGCCTTGTTTGGCAAATTAATGGGTTTTGTGAGTGGTGTATTAAGTCTTTCATTGCAAGACTTGTTTCTAGCCCTTGGATTCATTTATTTTTCCCCCATATTTATTTTGGGCCATTGGATTATGAGACGGGTGAGTGGAGGATCTCTACACATGTGTACATGTGTTTGTCTTTCATTGCAAGACTTCATTCTCTTTCTCTCCATTTCCACTCATTTCTTCCCTCTTCCTTCTTCTCCACTTAGTGATTGATTTGATCACCCTAAGTTAGGAGTTTGGTGTGGCCATCAACATGGAAGATGTTCATGGTGTTCTTCTCTTTTGTTTAAGCCAAGGATTGGTAAGTGTTCTTCATTCCTTGTGTGTTTTACATTCAAACCCTAGTTAAGGGTTTCTTGTTAAAGCACTTAGTAATTCTTGTTTCCCTCTTGTGTTGGAGCTTAATTCATGGTTAGAGGGCTATGGTGAAGATTTGCACCGGTTTGCTCCTTGGATTTTGGTTAGGGAAGAGTTAGGGTTTCATGGGCCTTGCTTGGTAGTTGTTGTGCTTTGCTCTTTAAGAGGTAGGGTAAAATTTTCTTAACTAGCTCATCTTATGATTGTGTGGGTATGAGAATTGGATTCTAGGGTTCCTAGCCTTAAATTAAATTACTATGTGTACCCTTGAATTATGAAGTTGGGGTTTGAACATGTGTTATGTGAATTAACCCTTGTGTATGGAGAAATCGGTAATGATATTGCTAGGAATATGATGCATGCTAGTTGAGTGGTCATTCTTGAGAATTTCCATAGTAAAGTATGCTTATATGCCTATATATATGTGTATATGTATATGGGTATAGTTATGTATATGTGTAAGTATAACTATGTGTTAGTCACTAAATAACCCTAGAGGGGGGGGGGGTGAATAGGGTGTTCAAAATATTTCTACTCCTTTTCGAAATTGGAACAATATATAATCAATACTCAATTTCTTCAATAGTCAAATGAATAAATTCAATTCAATTTATCTAACAACTAATCACAAGACTAATTAGCATACAAGATATTCAAGTAAATATATCATGCAAATTAATGAAATAAGGAGAGAGAGATAGAGAGATTGACACCGTGATTTTTCGAGGTTCGGTAACTCCTACTCCTCAGCTCAAGAACCCCTTCTTGAGACTTTTCCCGATCCTTTCACTATAGCCCTTCCTTCACAGGTGGAATGACAAACCTTTACAACACAAGCCTCTCGAGCTTGTCTCTCAATCAAGAGAACAACCCTCTCTTGAACAATTGGTGGACTTCACTTGTCCGAGATTACAAATTCGTATGTAATCAATAAAATCACTCAAAACCCAAAGGTTTTATGGAAGATAAATCAATATAAGCTCAAGTGTTTTTGGTGATTTTATAATAGCTCTAGAAATGTATTCTCAAAGGATATAATCAATGAATGATATTTGGAGAATAAGAAGAGATACTAGAGGTTTTGATTTTCAAAGAAACTTGGAGAAAATCAGATTTTCAAAGCTTGGTTTCAATGGCTTTTGTAGAGAAAATTTCTGCAGAATTTTGAGAGCTTTTCTTCCTTTTCTTTCTCTTTTGTTTTTCAATCTCTTAATCTTCAATATACACATCTCATTCTATATATAGCATTGCATTAGGGTTTTGAAGAGTGATTATAGTATTTGAAAGACAAGAGCCATTTGAACACCATTAAACACAATCCACAAAACATGGGAATTGTTTTCTGAAAATCTGCAGATTTTAAGCAACTTCTAGTCGACTACTTCTCTATTGTAGTCGACTACAATGGACTATCTAGTCGACTAGATTGAGTTCTAGTCGACTACTTTGGACCATCTAGTTGACTAGAATGAGTTCTAGTCGACTACAATGAGTAGTCTAGTCGACTCAAGCTTGTTTTAGTCGACTCTTTTGATGTGGATGAAAAACCAATAGCTACTGATTGAAATAGTCGACTACTAGAAAATACACAGGGTGATTCTAGTCGACTATAACAAGAAAAACATTTAATAAAAATATTTTTCTTTCCGTTTAAGTTTGGTAAAGCGTTTTTCATTTCATTTGAGTTCGGTTCATTTTATACTTGAGCTTATACGATAAAATCGACACATAAAATTACCTTGTTACAATGATCGCTCCCCGACCTATCTACCCCGAGTCTTGAGTCTTCGACTTTCGCTTTTGCCGTTGAATTAATTGATTTTCCTTTTTCGCTTCAATTTCTTTCACAGCTTTTCGCTTTAAATCAAGCTTTCTTTCCGAGCTTGCTTTCCGAGTCGTTTTCTTTCCGTGTTTGTTTTCCGAGTCGTTCACCTGTCTTTTGCTGAAAAGATGAGCTTGATAATTCATTAGTATTAAACACGCTTTAAATGTTTTGTTAATATCAAAATAGGATTTATTGTCCGAGAATAAATTTCAAGGCCAACAATCTCCCCGTTTTTGATGTTGACAAAACATTTTGTGTTTACGTGTAAATGGTGAAGTATCAAGTGATCCTCCCCCTCAATGTGTGCATTACATGCTCCCCCTTAGTAAATATATTTTGGTAATTTCATACACTAGCATGGAGGCACACATAAACATGACTTACATACACGAAAGCATGATACACGAAAGCAACTTACTTCTCCCCCTTTGGCAACATAAAAAGGTGGGAAATGACGGTTGAATAAAGAATTTATCATGCTAATACATCAACGCCCAAAGCCAACCCAATTTCTCTACGAATTTTGAAAGAGAATCCTCCGGAAAAAGGCTTTGTGAAAATATCTGCTAATTGATTTTTCGTGTTAATAAAAACCAATACAACGTCTATTTTTGCAATTTGATCACGTAAGAAATGATGCCTAATCTCGATATGCTTAGTTCGTGAATGATGACAAGGATTCTTTGACATACAAATAACGCTTGTAAAAACGCATGCAAAGGGCACATGATTGAAAATAAGCACATAGTCATATGTATTAAGTTTGGTATTTCTTCCCCTATCACCAAGGAGCAAAGCTCCCCCTAAGAATGTGCATACAACATATACTCATCAACTAATTTTCTCCTTCTCTGACATCATTAAAAAGAGTAAATACAATCAAGTACAAGAAGAGAATCAAGTTGCATAAATGAATTGTGATCATATAATATATCATTCGAAGTAACACAATCTCATAATGTCCACACATTTCATGAATATGCTTAAGATGATTATAAATTACAAACATAACTTTGCATTCATGAAGGCAACGAGGACATGCTAGCACATGTCATCAATGATGACTAAACCATTTGCTTGATTTTCATAGACAAATAGGATATATGGTCAACATAGATTTTCATAAATCAAATACAAATATCAAGTTGATGACTCAAATGAAAAGTGACTTAATGTTCAAGTATGTGTGTTTGAATTAAAGCTCAAACCATAAGTATTCAACATACTATATGTAAACAAAGGGCACTCAAACACTAGATCATTTAAACTCACATAGTCATGTATGAAAATTCACTTAAAATCATATATGAGCACTTAAGAATAAGTCAACAACACCTTCATCTTAATCACGTGAAAATAAATAAACACATATGCAACATCTAATCATAACATGTAATGTGAATAGAATAAAAATCATTATGATGACTAAGAAAAGAATATTCTAAAATAAGCAAGTGAAAAATACACAAGACAAATGCTAACACACTAATGTTCAAAGGCATTTCCATATCTTTATGAAATTTTACACAATGAGTTCTTTTGGATAAACTTTGTGAGAATATTGACGAAGAAAATTATAATCATGAAGGTGATCTCATTTCTCATAAGTGCATATCTTTGAAAACTTTTAATGTAATGGCAAAGATATGTAATCTTCACAAGTGCTAGAAACACAAGATATATCTCTTATATATATGGTAAAAATGTTTATCTAAAATAATAAGAGATGAACCAAGATGACATAAAATTTAGTCTTAATTATGTTACTAAACATCTAAGTCCAAGAGTAGTCAACCAAGGAAACCATATAATCCCAAAACCGAAGTGTCAAAAAGTATTTGAAATTATGTCATGACACTTAAATGTATTTTTCCCAAGAAGAAAATAAATTTATCTATCATGCTCATTTTGAAATAGATTGCATGTTTGTGATAAACGTCTTTACACAACACATCAAAAATTGGTAAACATAATACTCCAATGAATCTTATAACCAAATTTGTGACAAGTTATAAATGATAAACAACAAAAAGAATGTTTATCAATAGGTTCTAAAATATCCTTCATCCATAAGAAAATCACTTAAAGCCATTCAAAACACCCTCTTGGATCATTTTTCAAAATAAGTACGGCTTATGATAGTTTTAAACCCATTTTCTAGAACTAATACATTTCAAAGCATTGTGAATCACTTCATGAAAATTTTTCATATAGGAATGCATTAGATAAAAACATTTCATGCAAAGAGGCATGTGGCATTTTAGAATTTTAATTCCATTCATATGTGCAAAGAAAAATCTATATCCTTCTTGGTTAAGATCTTGGAATAATAACGGTCAAAACCTTTGGTCACCATTATTAGACATAGAATGCAACATTAATATACATTATAAGATATACAAGAGTATGCATGTATGATAATGATATCAAAGTTTAAGATATAGAAAATATTATATATCATTGAGAAAATCATAATAATGCAAGAACAATAAAAACGTATGTCTTTCATGATATGTGCACATAAAACTCATGAATCATGTTTTTCAATAAACATTCAAGATAGCAACATTTGAGCACAAAATCTCCATCTTTTCAACATGCTTCCTTCAAAGAGAAACCTATAGTTCCTTTACATAATAAAGATCCAAGCATATATTAAATAGCTTCAACCAAGATTTCAATTTGAAACAACAAAGGCTAATTATCATGAAAATCATTTTTATGAAAATCTTTATGCAAATCCCTCTAGGATGATTACCAAGAAGATATATAATAGAGGATGATGAATCATTTAATCGCATATAATTTCATCACATATTCTTTATCCTCATTTGCATTAGATAGATCATTCAAATAAATTATGCTCTCTTGAGGTTTACTAGTGAGGATATATTTGATTAAACATATATTCCAAGTCCGTCCAAATTTCTCTTCAAAATTAAATACCTCAAATAAATGTGCAATATGTCATGTCAAGAGAATTTAGATAAAGCACTAAAATCATGAAGGCCCATGAACAAAAATAAGATATAGCTACTCAAGTAATCAACCAAAATCAAGTGAAATAGCTTTGATGGTCTAGAGATGGTAATGACTATATTATTTAAAAATCATGCATGATCAAGACTTTCTTTCATATATCCAAGTCAATTCAAAGCAAGCTACTATCAAGTATTCATCAAAAGCATAGTCAATTGTATGCACCAAGTAGCCAATCACTCTTATTACTAATCATCAAGTTTATTCCATTACATCAATAACGATTCAACATACTTGAATGAGCATATGTATGTCATGTATAATCTCATTAATGAAAGCACATTAGTAATTGAGGATAGAAAATGTGTACCATGATGCTAGCTTTACCCATTTTACATAGAGTTGCTTGTAGATGATTTGTAATGTCCACTCATTTTGTGAGAAACCTTAATTTCATCTCCCCTTTTGAGTTATAGCATCACAATTGAAGAATCATTTGATCTTGAGTAAGGAATCAATCCACACCTACAAGACACACTCAAGTGGTTTTCTTTGGTACCCTTTTTGCTCTAGGGTCCATTTGTGTTAGCACATTTTTAGTCATAATTCATTATAAGCACATTAGCACAAAATGAATGATCTTCAACAACCATTATGCTTCAATTGAATTTATCATTTAAGAACATTATCATGAAGTGCATTTGTCAATTCAAATGGTAAGATATGATCATGGTTAATTATCAAGTCAATGAACCAAATATGAAATTAGTAATGGAATGAGACTCCATTTCATATATGAATCATAGTAAACAACCATATGCATTATTCATGTTAAATCATCAAGAATTGACAAGAAAACCAATATAACTTCCCTTGATTAGCAAAAATAAATTATATGCCCTTTTTCAAGATTTGTAAAGCTATAGCACATAGGAAGATTCATTTCATTTCAAAATTCTTTGAACATAATGAAAATATATTTCCATAAGAGTCACCCTTTTGAAATAATTTCACTCTAAATCAATGTGACATTTTTCTCATGCAATTTCAAGAAACAAAAGAATGTGATATATGAATAATGATCATTTATCAATCAATGAAAACATTCATAAAGCAACATAGTATAAATTTTCGTTTCTTTTAGCATTTGACAATTGATTCCCATCTTTCTTAACTAAGCATGCATTGGTCCTAAAAATAACATCATAGTCATTGTCACACAATTTGACTAATGCTAAATAAGTTATGCTTCAAACCATCAACCAAAAACACGTTATCTATAAAGAGTGGAAGATATACCAATTGAGTCAATCCTTATAATTTTGCCTTTAGAGTTGTCTCCAAAAGTTACGTTTCCTACTTCATAAGTTTTTAGAGAAATGTATTTTGATTAGTCTCCCATCATATGCCTTGAGCATCCACTACCAATAATCCATTTCCTTTAAGGCGGACTTCAAGCATACCTACAAAACAAATTTAAGTAACATTTGTTGGTACCCAATTTATCTTGGGTCCACTAGGGTTAGAGACAGATGCAATGGTTCCTTTTGGAACCCAAATCATTTTTGGTATAACATTTTCCTTTCTATGCAAGCATGCAATGGTTCCTTTTGGAACCCAAATCATTCTTGTTATCACTTTCTTCTTCCTAAGTAAACATGCATTTGCTCTATGTCCCTTTTTCTTGTAATAATAACATGTAACATGCTTATGATCATTTGAGGATGCATGAGATGATTGTCTTGTAAATGTATGCCTTAATGATTTCTTCTTTTTCAAGATAATTGCATCTTTGTCAAAAGCATCATACCCTAGACCACATTTATCAAATGATCCTCTTTGTCTTCCCAACATAATGCTAAGGTTTTCCTTTCCTTTTGTAAATTTAGCTAAGACATTTATTTGATCATCTATAGTATTTTTTAACCGATTGTTTTCCTTTTCTAGCTCTATGCTTTTGCCATTGCATGAAACTTCTAAGTTTGAAGTAATAGAGCTACATGAAGATTTAGCTTTCTTAAGAAGAATATATTTTCTAGCTAACTTTTCAAATCCATCATGCAATTCTTCAAATGCATCTTGTAATTCATCATAAGAAGAGAGAAGTTCATCATATGACAATTTATCTTTATCTAATGAATGTGAATTTAAATGTACCTCTTCTTCATTTGCCGTGAAACAAGGGTTTGCCATTTCTTCACCATTTTCCTGCTCGTCCGAGTTACATGAGTCGTAGTCATCCCATGTGGCATTCATAGCCATCTTGCTTGGTCTTTTCTCGTTCTCCTTTTAAAGCTTGAAGCAATCACTTTTGTAGTGTCCCGGCTTTCCACAATTGAAACACGTTGGAGGTTCCCTTTTCTTAGGCTCGCCTTTTGATTCGATTCTCCTCATGAATTTTACACCATTGGCTTTCTCTCTTTGAAGATATTTCTTGAATTCTTGAGTGAGCAAAGCAATGTCCTCATCCACTTCTTCTTCATTCAGCTCAATGGCTTCATTTTTGGTAGAGGCTTGCAAAGCTATACCTTTTCTTGGCTTGATGTCGTCTTCACGAGATTTCAATGTGATTTCCCAAGTGAGTAGAGAGCCGAAAATCTCATCAAGACTCATGTTGTTGAGATCATGAGCTTCTTTGATTGCCGTTACCTTTGCATCCCATTTAGCCGGAAAATTTCTAAGCACTTTGCGTGACGCATCGGATCTAGGAACAATTCTACCAAGATGCTTTAGTCCATTCAAAATGTTAGTGAAACGAGACATCATAGAATTAATATTTTCATCTTCCTTCATGACAAATAATTCATATTCATGCATAAGTATATCAATTTTAGATTCTCTAACTTGAGTAGTACCTTCATAAGTTACTTCAAGTTTATCCCACATTTCTTTTGCAGTGGAGCAAGTAGAGACACGATTAAATTCGTTTGGACTTAAGGCACAATTTATATTCACCTTAGCTTTAGCATTAAATGACATAAGCCTACGTTCATCATTATCCCATTCGTTGGGCAATTTGGGGATAGTTTTTCCATTTACTATTTTTGTTATAGTGAAAGGTCCATCAACAATAACTTGCCAAATATGAAAATCAATAGCTTCAAGAAAGTCTACCATTCTAGTCTTCCAATAGCTATAGTTTAAACCATCAAACCAAAGGGGGTCTAATAATAGATTGTCCTTCAACGTGAGTGACTAAATGTGAGGCCATGATCGTTCTCTAAGACGGTTAAGTCCAAAAAATAGAGATTAGGCTCTGATACCAATTGTTAGTCACTAAATAACCCTAGAGGGGGGGGGGGGGGTGAATAGGGTGTTCAAAATATTTCTACTCCTTTTCGAAATTGGAACAATATATAATCAATACTCAATTTCTTCAATAGTCAAATGAATAAATTCAATTCAATTTATCTAACAACTAATCACAAGACTAATTAGCATACAAGATATTCAAGTAAATATATCATGCAAATTAATGAAATAAGGAGAGAGATATAGAGAGATTGACACCGTGATTTTTTGAGGTTCGGTAACTCCTACTCCTCGGCTCAAGAACCCCTTCTTGAGACTTTTCCCGATCCTTTCACTATGGCCCTTCCTTCACAGGTGGAATGGCAAACCTTTACAACACAAGCCTCTCGAGCTTGTCTCTCAATCAAGAGAACAACCCTCTCTTGAACAATCGGTGGACTTCACTTGTCCGAGATTACAAATTCGTATGTAATCAATAAAATCACTCAAGAACAAAAACACTCAAAACCCAAAGGTTTTATGGAAGATAAATCAATATAAGCTCAAGTGTTTTTGGTGATTTTATAATAGCTCTAGAAATGTATTCTCAAAGGATATAATCAATGAATGATATTTGGAGAATAAGAAGAGATACTAGAGGTTTTGATTTTCAAAGAAACATGGAGAAAAACAGATTTTCAAAGCTTGGTTTCAATGGCTTTTATAGAGAAAAATTCTGCAGAATTTTGAGAGTTTTTCTTCCTTTTCTTTCTCTTTTGTTTTTCAATCTCTTAATCTTCAATATACACATTTCACTCTATATATAGCATTGAATTAGGGTTTTGAAGAGTGATTATAGTATTTGAAAGACAAGAGCCGTTTGAACACCATTAAACACAATCCACAAAACATGGGAATTGTTTTCTGAAAATCTGCAGATTTTAAGCAACTTCTAGTCGACTACTTCTCTATTGTAGTCGACTACAATGGACCATCTAGTCGACTAGATTGAGTTCTAGTCGACTACTTTGGACCATCTAGTCGACTAGAATGAGTTCTAGTCGACTACAATGAGTAGTCTAGTCGACTCAAGCTTGTTTCAGTCGACTCTTTTGATGTGGATGAAAAACCAATAGCTACGGATTGAAATAGTCGACTACTAGAAAATACACAGGGTGATTCTAGTCGACTATAACAAGAAAAAAATTTAATAAAAATATTCTTCTTTCCGTTTAAGTTTGGTAAAGCGTTTTTCATTTCATTTGAGTTCGGTTCATTTTATACTTGAGCTTATACGATAAAATCGACACATAAAATTACCTTGTTACAATGATCGCTCCCCGACCTATCTACCCCGAGTCTTGAGTCTTCGACTTTCGCTTTTGCCGTTGAATTAATTGATTTTCCTTTTTCGCTTCAATTTCTTTCACAGCTTTTCGCTTTAAATCAAGCTTTCTTTCCGAGCTTGCTTTCCGAGTCGTTTTCTTTCCGTGTTTGTTTTCCGAGTCGTTCACCTGTCTTTTAATGAAAAGATGAACTTGATAATTCATTAGTATTAAACACGCTTTAAATGTTTTGTTAATATCAAAATAGGATTTATTGTCCGAGAATAAATTTCAAGGCCAACACTATGCATATGTGTATGTTGGTGGTAGGGATATATCCTTGTGATTTAAATGGTTTAATTGAGAATTAAACATGTTAAATGAATGAAAATGTTATCCTTATGAAATAAAAGGACAACTTGATGAATTAGAGCATGAATGTTGCATGAGAAGATATTCTTGTTGGTTTTTGCTTTAAATAAAATTTAAAAGCATGTTGAATGATGAAAAGAATTCGTGTTGACATTTTGGGAATGCTGGTTATAAATATGATGTGATACATATTTATGCTGATGCATGGGTCATTGAGGACATAATGCATGGGTTCACCTTTTGTATTGAGAATTCAATTGGTGTTGGTTTACGTCTGTTGTGAAATTTTGTGTGAGTAGACTTGTTCAGGATTGTCGTAACAACTGGCTAGGGGTGCTTCTTGCTCCTACAGAACTAATCTTTCAAGAAACGCAGACGATAGGGGAAATCCTATGTAACGACCTCGTCGTGTTTGACGGTCTTCCTTATAAAAGTGAAAGTGTCAAAAATCACTTGGGAAGAATAATATGTACGATAAATCAACCTTCATTCATGAGAAATATAAATGAATGATCCGTTTGACGATGACTTTCAAAAACTTGTTTAAATAAAAAACAGAGGCGCATGGGAGTGCATCAAAACGAAATCATAGCAGACGAAGTGTCCAGATTGCTTCAGGCTGGTTTTATCAGGGAAGTCAAATATCCCAAATAGCTCGCCAACGTAGTGGTCATCCAGAAGAAGAATGGTAAATGGAGGGTTTGTGTTGATTTTACTAACCTGAAGAGGGCATGCCCGAAGGATAGCTTTCCACTGCCAAAGATCGACCAGATGGTTGACGTTACCGCTGGTTACGATCGTCTAACTTTTCTGGATGCTTATTTGGGAGACAACCAGATAAAAATGAGCCCGATGGATGAAGAAAAGACCTCCTTCATTACTGAAACAGGTACTTTTTGCTTGAAAGTTATGCCCTTCGGACTGAAAAATACAGGTGCCACTTTCTAATGTTTGGTTAACAGGATCTTTAAGGGGATGATGGGTACAGTAATAGAGACTTATATTGATGACACTGTGGTCAAGAGCAGGAAAAAAGAAGACCATCTTACCCACTTGCGACAAGTGTTTGACACCATCAGGATGCATGGCATGAAACTTAACCCAGAGAAATGCTCCTTTGGTGTATCATGCGGACAGTTCTTGGGACACATCGTGGACATAATCGGGATCCAGGCCAACCCAACACAAGTCATGGCCCTGATGGAGATGAGGGAGCCCCAGACACATAAAGACGTTCAAGTCTTGACGAGAAGAGTGGCGGCGCTTAGTAGGTTCATTTCATGACTCACTGATCGATGCAGACCATTCTTTTAGGCAATCAAGGCGAATAAGGGGGAAGTCTGGGGTCCTGAGCAGTCTGAAGCCCTGGAAAGGTTAAAAGAGTACATGACCATACCCCCGATCTTATCCACATCGGGTCCCGATGAAGTCTTGCATCTGTACTTAGCTGTATCCTCTGTGTCGACCAGTGCAGCCCTCATCAGAGAGGATGGGAACCTTCAGATGCCAGTCTTCTACACCAGCAAATCCTTGGCTAAAGTAGAAACCCGGTATAGTAGGCAGGAAAAACTAGTTCTATCATTGGTGAATGCGAAAAGACGACTAAGGCATTACTTCGAAGCTCATCTAATCATTGTCCCAACTGCCACACCTCTCTGGGTCATTATGTCGAAACCTAATCTTTCAGGGAGAATTTCCAAATGGGCCATTGAATTAAGAATATATGACATGACTTACATACCTCGAGTTTCCATCAAAGGTTAGGCAGTGGCATATTTCCTGGTCGAAGATGAAACTGAAGAACCAGACCAGATGACTGAGCCAGACACTTGGAAGCTTTTCGTGGATGGCTCAGCCGGCCCTGCCGAATCAGGAATCGGTTTGGAAGTCCTGGCACCCGACGGTACGCATGTCCACATGTCGGTACAACTGCAGTTCCCAGCCACCAACAATGAGGCAGAGTATGAAGCAGTCATATCTGGCTTGAGGTAAGCCCGAAGCCTCTAGATCCAGGCCCTAGCAGTACACAGCGACTCTCAGCTAGTCATTCGACAAATTAAAGGGCAATACGAGATAAAATATCTGAAAATGGAGTCTTACCGGGCACTTGTATTAAAAGAAATAGGAAGCTTTCAAAAAATAACCTTCACTCAGATCCCGAGAAGCGAAAACTCTATAGCTGACCACCTAGCCGACCAGGCATCCTCAACCAGAGAGGACCTGACCCGTGTTGCGCTGGTGGATTTTATAATCAAGCCAAGTATTCAGGAGCCAGAACAAGTGATGCTTATCCCATGGGAGCCTAGCTGGATGGATTACCTAAGAAGTGGAACACTCCCAGAGAACAAAGCTGAAGCTCACAAGATCAGGAGGAATTCAGCCCGATATTCAGTTATAAATGGGCAACTTTATCGAAAATCCTTCTCAGGTCCTTACTTGAAATGTATTACGCCATCAGAATAAAGAGTAGTGATGTAGGAGATTCACAGTGGATCTTACGGGAACCACTCCGGAGGTAGATCCCTTGCCCATAAGATATTATCCCAAGGATATTTTTGGCCCTATCTGTCACGGGATGCCGAAAAGTATGTCCGAAGGTCCAGGCTATGCCAGATGCACGGAGACGCTATCCATCGGCCACCTGAGTTCTTACATCCCACCATAGTACCGCATCCATTCACTCGGTGGGCAATGGATATCGTGGGACCTTTCCCGAAGGCAATTCGGTTAAATGCCTATGTCCTTTTGGCCACTGATTACTTCACCAAATGGGTAGAAGCTGAAGCCTATCGCACCATCAAGAGTGACCACGTCATCAAATTCATATGGACCCATATAATATGTAGATTCGGGCTACCAAGGACAATCATGATGGATAATGGGACAAATCCGGACAACAAAGAAGTGAGAGCGTTCTTTGCTAAGCATGGTATCAACCAGAATATGTCTTCCGTCGGGTACCCATAAGGGAACAGAGAGGCGGAAAGGAAAAATCGAACCATATTCAACACCCCGGCTAAAAAGCTTGAGGAAGCCAAAGGGGCCTGGCTTGAGAAACTACCTAAAGTGCTCTGGTCATACAGAACGACTCCCAAACAACCTACTGGGGAGACCCCCTTTGCCATGGTATACGGCGCTAAGGTTGTGATCCCAACGGAGGTCAGGGTTCCAACCCTCCGGAGCCAGGCATGGGTTGAAGGACCAAATAACCAGCACTTAGCTCACGACCATAATCTACTAGATGAAATAAGGGAGGTTGTCGGGATCAGGCTGGCCGCCTACCAACAGTGCGTCCAGAACAACATAAACAAAAAAGTCAAAACAAGAGAGTTCCAGTTCGGAGACATGGTCCTTAGGCAAACAATTGGGCTTGTAGGCAAGCTCAGGGAGCCTTAGGAGGGCCCGTACACCATTATCGAAGTCATCGGGCGCGGAGCATACCGTGTCCGAAGGAATATGGATGGTGCAATGGAACCAAACTCCCAGAAAGCCTCTCGCCTAGAGAGGTACTCCCATAAAGGGCGAAGTTTTTCTTTTACTCTGATATATTTCTAAAAAAATTATATAGCACCCGATCAATAAAAAATCATTTTTATGGCAAAATAGATTATAAATAAACCAAGTATTGCATTGTCTATCACATGGCCTGAAGTGTCCGAAAGACACAACACAGATCCTGAAGAGATCAAAGTTTGTAAAAATAAACCAAGTGTTGCATTCTCTATCGCATGGCCTGAAGTGCCCGAAACACACAACATAGATCCTGAAGAGATCAAAATTTGTAAAAAAAGTAAACCAAGTGTTGCATTGTTTATCACCCGACCTGAAGTGCCTGAAAGACACAACACAGATCCTGAAGAGATCAAAATTTGCAAAAAATAAACCAATTATTGCATTGTCTATCGCATGGCCTGAAGTCCTCGAAAGACACAACACAGATCCTGAAGAGCTCAAATCTTGCAAAGATAAACTAAGTGTTGCATTGTCTATCGCATAGCCTGAAGTGCCCGAAAGACACAACAATGATCCTAAAGAGATCGAAGCTTGCAAAGATAAACTAAGTGTTGCATTGTCTATCGCATGGCCTGAAGTTCCTGAAAGACACAACACTGATCCTGAAGAGATCAAAGTTTGCAAAAATAAACCAAGTGTTGCATTGTCTATCGCATGGCCTGAAGTGCCCAAAACAAGCAACACAAATCCTGAAGAGATCAAAATTTTCAAAAAAATAAACCAAGTGTTGCATTGTCTATCGCATGGCCTGAAGTGCCCGAAAGACACAACACAGATCCTGAAGAGCTCAAAATTTGCAAGAAATAAACCAAGTGTTGCATTGTCTATCGCATGGCCTGAAGTGCCCAAAAGACATAACACAGATCCAGAAGAGATCAAAGCTTGCAAAGACAAACTAAGTGTTGCATTGTCTATCGCATGGCCTGAAGTGCCCGAAAGACATAATACTCATCCTAAAGAGATCAAAATTTGCAAAAAATAAACCAAATGTTGCATTATCTATTGCATGGCCTGAAGTGCCCGAAAGACACAACACAAATCCTGAAGAGATCAAAACTTGCAAATATAAAATAAGTGTTGCATTGTTGATCGCATGGCCTGAAGTTCCCGAAAGACACAACACTGATCCTGAAGAGATCAAAGTTTGCAAAAATAAACCAAGTGTTGCATTGTCTATCGCATGGCCTGAAGTGCCCAAAAGAAACAACACAAATCCTGAAGAGATCAAAATTTGCAAAAAAATAAACCAAGTGTTGTATTGTCTATCGCATGGCCTGAAGTGCCCGAAAGACACAACACTGATCCTGAAGAGCTCAAATTTGTAAAAAATAAACCAAGTGTTGCATTGTCTATCGCATGGCCTAAAGTGCCCAAAAGGCATAACACAGATCCTGAAAAGATCAAAGCTTGCAAAGACAAACTAAGTGTTGCATTGTCTATCGCATGGCCTGAAGTGCCCGAATGACATAATACTGATCCTAAAGAGATCAAAATTTGCAAAAAATAAACCAAATGTTGCATTATCTATCGCATGGCCTGAAGTGCCCGAAAGACACAACACAGATCCTGAAGAGATCAAAACTTGCAAAGATAAACTAAGTATTGCATTGTCTATCGCATGGCCTGAAGTTCCCGAAAGACATAACACTGATCCCGAAGAGGTCATAAATTACAAAACAGAATAAAGTGTTGTCTTCTCCATCGCATGGCTTGAAGTACCCGAAAGACAATACATTTTTGGATAAAATAATTGAAGTATTGAAAAGGTAAATTGGACAAGAGCAATGATTTTTCATTCAAAAATCCCCGATGGCCAAGGTTTACAAAATGTTTTTCAAAATGAAGAATCCTATCCTAAGTGTCGGCATCAATGCCCCCTACATCTGAGCTAATAGGAACAATAGTCCCATCGAGGACATAAGGAGTAGAGTTGGACGTGGACCCCAGAAGAGGCTTGGTGAGGAATTCAAAAAAGCTAATGTCATCGGGACCTCCAACCGGATCATCATAAGGCGGAGCAATGCCCAGAGACTCATCCAGCTCCTCCAGTGAGGCAAATTCCCTCTCCTTATCAGGTTTCTGGATGTCCTTGAAGCATGTTCTCCATCTGTACCCGATCCTATGTTGTGTAGTGTCACAGAGGCACTTGTACATTTGGTTGCCACCCCGATCTCTACCATTGACCTCTCCACTGCCAGGAGATGCTCGGTTTCCACTTTTTCCTCTAGAAGTTTCCCTTTCGAGGTCTTCAGGCCCTCATTATCAACCTTCAGGCCCTCGTTCTCTGTATTCAGGGCCTCCGCTTTAGCAAATAGGGCCCACTGTACTGCCTCTATCTCCTGGATCTGATCACGGGCAGCTTGAAGCTATTTCTTCACAGTGATTACCCTCGTTGTCTGAACCTCCAATTTTTCATTGGCTATCAATAACGAGGCAGCCTTTTGCCTTGCATCTTCCTTCATCTTTAAGAGCTCATTAGATTTGCTAAGTAACCTTATGTCCTCTTCCATGTTGGCGTTGTAGGCTTGGGTCAAGTAGAGCATCTGCCAAAATGCAAGTGTTAGATAGATCAATAAATAATGTGAAGAACTACAAAGTATGACTGAAGGAACATCATGTCAAAAAGTACCTTCACAGCAATCTCCGGACCGGACATGGCCAAATCCGTCTGATCGACCTGCTTCAGCTTCTTTCGGTCTGCAGGGGTCCAGATATGGAAACCCATTGCCCGAAGGCAACATCATTGTCAATGGTTTCAGATCCCCTGACCAAGAAGTTGCCACCCAAAAGTATTATTTTTGGTGCCCATGGGACTGGTCGCTCCTCATTAGTTATAGCCGCAGTCTCCGCTACTATCCTTGGCGAAGACGATGTAGTCAGGCGGGGCCTAACTGATCGATCAAGGACTGTGGCCGAATCCTCAGATCAGGAATGATGTGTTCCTGTCAGACTTGACTCTCCCCCTTCGATTTGTCGTGATCTAGGAATTGGTATTTCTCCCGAAGAAACGACAATGGGTGATCCGACAGTACTTACTCCCGAAGGAGGAGGTGGAGCAGCTGGAACATTTCCCATCAGTGCTGGAGCAACTGCCCTATAGGAAGCAACCGGAGTACTCTGAGGTTGTTGATCATCTTGGGCACTTTCCAATGCCAGATGGTTTGATTGAGGGCCCATTGCTCATTTGGCCTTCCTCTTAAGGACGGGCGTCAGGATCCTCAGCATGGTACTATTTCGTTCTGTTGATAATGCCTGCAAATTAGAACCCGTCAGGTAATTATTACACATCCTCAAGGGCTACCCCAAATTTTATATTTAGGGAGATCAAACGGGGATCTAATGTAAGTTGAAGTTTTAAAGTGGTCGGGTGCTCCCAGAAACTCAAGAACATGAAGGCCCAACTTATCATTGCACTGTTCGCAATAACACGACCCCCTATGAAATGGTTTGAAAAAATGGACTAAGGGTTTATCGAATTCACTGGGGACGTTGAATCTGGATGAGCCAAGAGGCCTCCAATTCCCGCTTACCAGGATCATTCTTTCTTTCCACCCTTTGTTGGACTTCTCAGTGCCATCACAAATCTTTCTCCCACTTAAAGGAAAAGATTATATTGACCCCTACAGTCCTTCTGGTTCTGTATGTTGTAATAGAACAAGAGGTCATCCAGACCCAGATCAAGACCCAGCTCCTGATTGATTATCAGGACCATAGCCACGATCCTGAAGAAGTTAGGCCCCACTTGAAGCGGAGCCAGACCCAAGGTAGCTAGGGTGTAAAGAAAGAAAGGGTGGATCAGGAATCTAAGAATCCAAAGGTGGAAGGTTGATAGCAAAATATGATGATCCATGACCCCCTCACCTTTCCTGAAATCGTATTTTTCGGGATTATTCTTAATGATCACCCCATCCAGTATCCCGCACTTAACCCTCACAGGACCATTTCTACCCTATGAGCAGGAGGGAGAGGATCGGCATAAAATTTATCTCCCACTTTCCTTGTAGTCGAATCCCCACCTGCTGTAACATTTTGGTTAACTTCAGGAGGACTGGATTCGACCGTGCTAACCACCTCTACCGATGGGGAGATAAGGGAGGCATCGGGATCCACAGAAGAGGGGAGACGGTCGCTACCCAACTGGGTATCGTCACTATCAGACATTTTGATAGAAAGGTAGGAAAACTGAAAGAAGAGAACTTACTCTGGGATGAATCCTGACGAGACTTCGTGAGTTTTCCTGGCGGAATGACCGGATTCTGGCAATGATAAGTGAAGAAATCATGTTGCAGAGTGTTTTCTGAGAGCTATTGGCTTTGAAGTGAAATGAGTATTCATTAAATGAACCTGGGTATTTATAGAGGTCACCAAAACCCTTGAAAAGCTGTGCCCACGTGAAATGAACCGTCACACCACCTCCTCAGCCCCCTTCTCGCCAATCGAGGCCACCCGAGCCAAGAGTTTTAAACATGTGAATGATGAAATAGCCGTCATATTAAATACATTTGCCACGTTACCCCGATAGGGGTAATGTACATCGATGTCCACCCTACCTTCTTGATAGTGGGCCTGACCGTCCGAAAGCCCACTACCAAGAAGAGGGCCTGTGTAGGTGTGGAAATCCTCAGGCCCATCAGGCTAAAGCCCATCAAGCATCAGGCCCATCAGGCTAATGGCCCAATAGGGTTATTAAAAGCCCGAAGACAAGTCCCATTTAAACTTGTATTTCTTTTAAAATAGAGATGATGATGTAAGCAAAGTGTGTTGCCCTAATGGGCTAAAAGCCCAAAAAGGAAATGTATAAAAAGAAAAATTAAAAATTGAATAAAGGATGGAATTATTGTGTTGTGCACTTTTTAGGCATTTACAGAGCTGAATTTTGAAAATACAGAGGACCAACAACGATCTAGTTGGAAAGATATTGCTGCGTTGGAAGTTGCGTTGTATTCACTGTCAAAGAGAGCATCAAGAGAGTCACTTGGACCTCAACTTATTCCTCCACAGAAGTTGGTGCCTAAAAGTAAGCTTTTTGAGATGGTGTTGCATGTGGAGGATGATGAACTAAAAGATAAAACAGGTGTGAAGAATGCTAGAGATGATCAATGGTCACGAACATTTAAATAACCTACTAAGGAAGACCCCCCTCTTAAGGACACCTTTCTAGATGAACCAGTGTTAGGTATACACATGGTAGAAGAGCTATATGCCTTGGAAGATCTGTGATTGATAGACAAGTATGAGGGGATACAGAGTTGTGCGTATAAGGATGCTTGGAGTTACATAGATCGAATAAGAGTACATCATGCTAAGCATGTTCGTCTTTAGTTCCTTAAGCTTGGCCGGAAATGGTAATGTAATCCAAAGCTGAAAGTGTTTCTATGTAAACTCCGACAAAGATGGGAAAGACCACACAGGGTTAGATCGGTTTACCCTCCGCGGAGAAGTAGTATTCGATAAAAGGTTCGGGATACATGGGCAGAGACTGAGATATTATAAGGAGATTAATCCGGGACAAGAATTTATGGCGTTTGTCAGTTTACTAGAGAGTGATGAGATGGTGGAAGGACTGTTGTCTAAGGTGTTGAAGGAGGATTTGATGGACACACTGACCATACAGGGGCTGAAGTTAGAATACAAAAAATGTGGTATTTTACATCGTGATTATTGTTATGTACTAGACGTCATGAGTAATACTAATTGTCTATGGGTGAGAGCACTTAGAGAGTCACCTCCTAAATTTTATCATCTAATTAAAGGAAGTATGGCAGAGCGGAAAAGTGTTGGATAACCTTTTGAGAAACGTCAGGCCAAAAACGTTAAACATTGCTCCTAGGTTGTCTAGCCCCGGTTTGTATAATAATAGGTAAGTTATTTATGCATGTTCAATTATTAGAGATTATAGGCCCTTAAGGCCAAATAATTTTTTTATTTCATTAAAAAGAAAATTATTTAAATCCATAAAGAGAATTTTCAAAAATTTCTTGAAAACTTGTGTCAATTTCTGGTAATTTTTACAATTTCTTTTCCCTTGCTATGATATTTGGGTATATGTTTGTTGTATATTTACAGGTGATTCGAATCAAGTTTGGGGGAAGAGGTTGAGAATTTCGAAGAATCAAGGACTGCGCTTCAAGGGTAATTATATATGTTCTCATTATTTATTTTTGACCATGAGGACATGATCCCATTTAAGTTTGGGGGTGAGGGTATATAGTTACAAGAAAGGAAATTTTTTGAAAATTTGGAAAAAATATTGAAAGTTTTGAGGAGTTCTTTGTTATCATGCATGAGTGTTTCACATTATGAGTTGATTGAGTTTATATTTATAATGTATAAGTAGTATGTGATGTGATGTTCCCGGTCATGAGAATAATGATTAGATCAAGTTAGTATAAAGTGATGTGGTTTTACATGGATGAGTGATTAATGAAATTGAAATTAAGAAGGACGACTTTGACCTATAAACACAAGCACACATTCATTGTGAGAAATAGGTTGATTTTTTACTATGTAGTTGAAAAATAATTTTGCCGCAATAAAAGGGGAGAATGGGAGTTCTTTTGGTTGAAATAGAGAAAATTGAAAATTTTTGAGAAAATAAAATGCAAAAAACAGTTCTTTGATCTGAGTAAAGGGGTTTTGGTATCACCAATATCACTGTTCGCGTTTAAAGGGGAGAAGACTGATGAACATAAATCCCAAGGAAGAAGCTCGGACCCAAATGATTGGGATTAAAATCCTTTCTGAAAGTCCGGAGACTTAGAAAGACAAAAAGGGATGAAAATTTGAAAGATGGAAAGAGTATGTTTTTCCTAAAAATGGCAAAGTTTGATCAATGAAGTAGGAGAAAAGAAGCAAAAAAATTGTAGTTGAATGTTCACAAAATCACAGAAGATTGTCTAGATTTTAAGTAGAAATTAACAAAATCATTCACTTAAGTGGGAACCATTCATAACACGAAGCTTGATAAAATTATTGTTTGGTAGTGAGTGGGAATATCTGCACTCATATTATCTTGTGCATTGTATCATAGCTTATTTGAATTCTGTGTCTCAACTCATGAATGCATAAGGATAAAAGAATTGAGATGTTGTAGGTACCATCACTGGAAACCTTCACGAGACTTCTCTCGTCCACTAGGGGTAACCTAGGGGTTTAAAAGGTTTTTTACACGTGCTAAGTGCAATCGTCAACGCTAATGAAAGCTAGGGATTAGGTTAGAGTAGATAGGTTAGATAGAATAAGAATCATCACAGTCAATTCTCTCTAAGTTTATTGCTAAGGGACTAGCAATATGTAAGTTTAGGGCTGTGATAGGTGCTCAATATTTGTCATTTTTCGCCCCTATCATGTATTTGCTATGTCTTTACATTCCATTACTTGGTATTTTTATCTCCTTTGTGTGTGTAAGCATGTTTAAGGAGTTTAATGAAGAAACAAAGTTAATCTTGGTGAATTAACTGAGTTCGTGTTCGTTTTTATCTCGAAAAAGGAATCAAGAGGTGCGTCAGAGCAAAAAGAGCTACCGGAGGGCAAAATGATCATTTCCCGGCATCATTATCTCACCGGAAGGGCAAAAATGTCATTTTCAGACATTAATACTTCAACCAAAAGCATCGGGAGTCAAAGGCGATCAGTCTAGCTCAAATATGAAAAAAACGGATTTTACAGCAAAAATGCATCATGCCCTACGTCACCAGAGGCAAAAACAGGAAAAATTGGACCATACCTACACTCATAACCTACACTTGCGCGTAGGTCCAGTATTTCAAGCACCAAACTTTTAGCCAACTTAGGGCACTCATATGTCAATCAAACAAGCCAATCATTAAGAGTTTGAAGTCTTCTTTCGAAAGATATATTACATGCCTCTATCCAATGTGTGTAGCTCCAGATATGATCAAAAGAGTGAGAGGTCTACTGCAGAAAAAGCTTGAAATTTCAGTTTCGGGTCAAAATCCTATTTTGACCCAGATTGATTTGTTTTCACCCGAATGACTTTATTTCGACCCCAAAACCTCTATACATGATCTATACACATATTATACATCATATATAATGGTTTTTCATGGATGGGTGTGAAATTACCAAAAAGGGTAATCATATTCTCTAAGTTAGGGTTTTCCTCAACTTTGCCTATAAATACCAACCTTTGCTACAGATTTTAGAGAGCTTCTGGGCATGCATAATGTTTAGAGCCGCCTCTATAGATTCATATTATTCAAAAGGGAGGAGTCATTCAAGACCTAGAGATCCGGAGAAGAAGACCATGGAAGCGATTCTGCATCAACGATGCAGTCTCCTTCTATCATGATCAACTAATTTGGTGTCTTGGGTTTTCTCGCAAAACCCAAGCCAAGTAATGCAGTTCTAATTTTATATTCAATTTTAAAGAGGGGAAACTATAACTATATTGTGATGACTGTGTTAGATTAGAGACAGTTTTTATTCGTGATACAAGTTTATATATTTGAATTAATTATTATCTTAGACTTTTCGAATATATTTATCTTACATAATCACAATTATTCACTATGGGCTGGAACTCGGATGCTTAATCTGTGATTTTCTACACAATGGTGGTCATAAAACTGGAAACCTTAGGTTGACACAGGCCATGCCCTGACAAACTGATATAGACATGCTTTAGTTTATTTTCATGCTTTAATTTACTTTTTTGCATTTACTTTCTATTTGTAGTTGACATACACTAATTAGTTTAGTCTTGAGATGGGTTGTCGTGATCCGGTTGAGAGTAATCCTTTTTGGGGTCAAACTGCTGGCGCGGTGTGACCTGATTCACAGTCAATGGATTGCCCTCATGCAATTGAAATAAAATTTGAACTATATTATGCGGTTAGTGGTGGAGTGAGGAAACATTAGTTTTCTCTCTCTGAATCACAACCATTATTTATCATTGTTTTCTGTTTTATTTTCCTTATTATTAGATAATTCATAAAATCAAACTATTTTTGAAAAACTATAATTCAGTGTTTTTTTAGACTATTGAAGTGATCAATCCTCATCTCTGTGGGATTGATATTCCCCTACGCAAGCAAAACTATATACAATTGATCTGTGCGCTTGCAGAAGGGTAAAACCCAAAGTGTCGTTAAGGTGTTTGTTAGTCACTAATTGACCCTAGAGGGGGGGTGAATAGGGTGTTCAAAAATTATCTCTAACTCTTTTCAAAAGTAGAACAAGTTTTATCAATTTTACAATTATTTCAATAGTCAAGTGAATGATTCAATTTAATTGGTCTAATAAATTTTCACAAGACTAATTAGTATACCATATATTAAGGTAAATATAGCATGCAAAATAATGAAGTAAATAGCAAGAGATAGAGATATTGACACCGTGCTTTTTACAAGGTTCGGTAACTCCTATTCCTCGGCTCGAGAACCCCTTCTTGAGACTTTTCCCGATCATTTCACTATGGCCCTTCCTTCACATGTGGAATGGCAAACCTTTACAACACAAGCCTCACGAGCTTGCCTCATAATCAATAGAACAATCCTCTCTTGAAAAATCGTTGGACTTCACTTGTCCGAGATCACAAAATTCGTATGTAATCAATTGAATCACTTAAGAACAAAAACACTCAAAAAGCCAAAGGTTTTTATGGAAGATAAATCAATATATGCTCAAGTGTTTTTGGTGATTTCTCAATAGCTCTAGATATGTATTCTCAAAAGATATATCAATAAAAGTTGTTTGGAGAATAAGAAGAAATACTAGAGTTTGAAACTTCTGAGATTTTTGCCAAAATCAGATTTTTACTTGCTTCCTTTCAATACCTTTTGCAGAGAATTTTTGTGTATGAAAATGAAGGTTTCTCTCGTTGAATCTCTTACTAATAAACTACACATCTCATTCTATATATATGGAGCCTTTAGGGTTTTGAGAATGAATATTGTATTTGAAAGACAAGATCCGTTTGAAAGCATCAAACATGTTGCACAAAAGAGATGAAAATGTTTCTCTCGAAACTGCAGAAAACATAGAGCTCTAAGTCGACTACATGCTAGCTTTAGTCGACTACTTGGTCCCTCTTAGTCAACTAGATGGAGTCCTAGTCGACTACATGGTGCTCTCTAGTCGACTTAATGGTGCTTTAGTCGACTAGATGGTAATGCTTAGTCGACAACACAACGTGTTAGTCGACTACTTGAAATGGATGAAAAACTTGTTGCTTCTAATTAGTTTAGTCGACTACATGGATTTACATGGAGTCTTCTTAGTTTTCTATGACTTTGAAAAACTTGTTTAAATCATTTTTCTTTCCATTTGAGTACGGTTCATTTTATACTTGAGCTTATACAATATTATCGACACATAAAATTACCTTGTTACAATGATCGCACCCCGACCTATCTACCCCGAGTTTTGAGTCTTCGACTTTCGCCTTTTCCGTTGAATATTTGATTTTCAGTTTCCGCGCTTCAATTTATTTCTTGGATTTTTGCTTTTATTCAAGCTTTCTTTCCGAGCTTGTTTATCGAGTCATTCACTTGTCTTTTACTGAAAAAATTTACTCGATAATTCATTAGTATCAAACACCCTTTAATTGTTTTGTTAATATCAAAATAGGATTTATTGTCCAAGAATAAATTTCAAGGCCAACAATCTCCCCCTTTTTGATGTTGACAAAACATTTCGTGTTTACGTGTAAGTGGTGAAGTATCAAGTGATACTCCCCCTCAATGTGTGGATTACATGCTCCCCCTTAGTAAATATATTTTTACAATTTTATACACTAGAATGAAGCCACACATAAACATGACTTGCATACACGAAAGCATAATACACGAAAAGCAACTAACTTCTCCCCCTTTGGCAACATAAAAAGGTGGGAAGTGACGGTTGAATAAAGAATTTATCATGCTAATACATCAACATCCAAAGCCATCCCAATTTCTCTACAAAATTTAGAAAATGATTCGTCCGGAAAAAGGCTTTATGAAAATATCCGCTAATTGATTTTTAGTGTCAATAAAAACCAATACAACATTTTGTTTAGTAACATGATCACGTAAGAAATGATGCCTAATCTTGATGTGCTTGGTTCGTGAATGAAGAATAGGATACTTTGATATGCAAATAGCCCTTGTATTATCGCATTTAATGGGCACATGATTGAAAATAAGTAAAGAAACTACCGATCATGCCTCTATAGTTAGTAATGTCAACACATTCACCATGTTCATCTTTATCAAGCTTAAAGAGGTACTCATAGGAGTTACGGCATGTTTGGTTTCCTCCATACCAAAACAGTTTAGCAAATCTTTAGTATACTTGGATTGGCTAATGAATAAGCTATCCGAGCTTTGCTTGATTTGCAATCCTAAAAAGAAATTCAACTCACCCATCATGCTCATTTCAAATACATTTTGCATACTTGTGACAAATTCTTTACATAAAGAATCGTTTGTTGAGCCCAATATAATGTCGTCAAAATATATTTACACAATCAACAAATTATTCTTAATGGTTTTTGTAAAAAGTGTGTTGTCAACTATGCCTCTTGTAAAACCATTTTGAGTCAAAAATCCGCTGAGTCTCTTATACCAAGCTCGAGGAGCTTGCTTTAAACCATATAGAGCTTTAACCAATTTGAAAACATGATTTGGAAAAAGAAAATTTTCAAAACCGGGTGATTGCTCTTCCTCTAAAGTACAATTTAGGGAAACACTTTTGACATTCATTTGATAAAGAATAAAATTTCTAGATGATGCAAATGCAAGAATCATTCTAATTCCTTCTAATTTAGCTACGAGTGCAAAAGTCTCATTGTAGTTAATACCTTCCTCTTGATGGTAACCTTGAGCTACCAATCTTGCTTTGTTTCGAATAATCATATGGTGCTAGATTTACCCATTTTACATAGAGTTGCTTGTAGATGATTTGTATTGTCCACCCATTTTGTGAGAGACCTTGATTTCATCTCCCCTTTTGAGTTGTAGCATCACAAATGAAGAATCAATAGTTCTTGATTAAGGAATCAATCCACACCTACAAAATACACTCAAGTAGCATTCTTTGGTACCCTTTTTGCTCTAGGGTCCATTTGTGTTAACCCATTTATGGGCATAATTCATTATAAGCACATTAGCACAAAATGAATGATCTTCTACAACTACTATGCTTCAATTGAATTTATCATTCAAGAACATTATCATGAAGTGCATTTGTCAATTCAAATAGTGAGATATGCTCATGGTTATTTAACAAGTAAATGAACCAATGAAATTAATAATAGGAATGAAACTCTATTTCATATATGAATCATAGTAAACAACCATATGCATCATTCATGTTCAATTGTCAAGTATTGACAAGAAAACCAATTTAACTTCCCTTGATTAGCAAAAGTAAATTATATGCCCTTTTTAATTTTGTAAAGCTATAGTACATAGGAAGATTCATTTCTTTTTCATTTCAAAATTCTTTGAACATTCGAAACCACAATGAAAAAATATTTTCATAAGAGTCACCCTTTTGAAATAATTTCTCTCTAAATCAATCTGTCACTCTTCTCATGCAATTTAAAGATAATCAAAAGAATGTGATGCATGAACAATGATTATTCATCAATAAATGAATACATTCATAAAGCAACATAGTATACACATTTCCGTTTCTTTTAGCATTGAACAAATGTTTCTCATCTTTCTCAACTAAGCATGCATTGGTCCTAAAAATAACTTCATAGCCATTTTCACACACTTTACTAATGCTAAATAAGTTATCCTTCAAACCATCAACCAAAAGCACATTATCTATAGAAGGAGAGGAAGATATACCAACTGATACCGATTGTTCGCATTGAAATTTATTCTTGGACAATAAATCCTATTTTGATATTAACAAAACATTTAAAGCATGTTTGATACTAATGATTTATCGAGTTCATGTTTTCAGCAAAAGACAGGTGAATGAGTCGGTAAAAAAGCTCGGAAAGAAAGCTTGAATAAAAGCGAAAAGCCAAGAAACAAATTGAAGCGCGGAAAGGGAAAATCAAATATTCAACGGAAAAGGCGAAAGTCGAAGACTCAAGACTCGGGGTAGATAGGTCGGGGTGCAATCATTCTAACAATGTAATTTTATGTGTCGATAATATCGTATAAGCTCAAGTATAAAATGAACCGAACTCAAATGGAAAGAAAAATGATTTAAACAAGTTTTTCAAAGTCATAGTCAACTAAGAAGACTCCATGTAAATCCATGTAGTCAACTAAACCAATTAGAAGCAACAAGTTTTTCATCCATTTCAAGTAGTCGACTAACACCTTGTGTAGTCGACTAAGCATTACCATCTACTCGACTAAAGAACCATTGAGTCGACTAGAGAGCACCATGTAGTCGACTAGGACTCCATCTAGTTGACTAAGAGGGACCAAGTAGTCGACTAAAGCTAGCATGTAGTCGACTAAGAGCTCCATGTTTTCTGCAGTTTCGACAGAAACATTTTCCCCTCTTTTGTGCAACATGGTTTAATTCTTTCAAACGGCTCTTGTCTTTCAAATATAATATTCATTATCAAAACCCTAAAGGCTCCATATATATAGAATGAGATGTGTAGTTTGTTAGTAAGAGATTCAACGAGAGAAGCCTTCATTTTCGTACACAAAAATTCTCTACAAAAGCCATTGATAGGAAGCAAGCAAAAATCTCAGAAGTTTCAAACTAGTATTTCTTCTTATTATCTGAACATCTTTCATTGATATATCTTTTGAGAATACATATCTAGAGCTATTGAGAAATCACCAAAAACACTTGAGCTTATATTCATTTATCTTCCATAAAAACCTTTGACTTTTTGAGTGTTTTTGTTCTTAAGTGATTCAATTGATTACATACGAATTTTGTGATCTCGGACAAGTGAAGTCCAACAATTTTTCAAGAGAGGATTATTCTCTTGATTATCAGGAAAGCTCGTGAGGCTTGTGTTGTAAAGGTTTGCCATTCCACCTGTGAAAGAAGGGCCATAGTGAAACGATCGGGAAAAGTCTCAAGAAGGGGTTCTTGAGTCGAGGACTAGGAGTTACCGAACCTCGTAAAAATCACGGTGTCAATCTCTCTATCTCTTGCTTTTTACTTCATTATTTTGCATGTTATATTTACCTTAATATCTTGTATACTATTACTCTTGTGAAAATTTATTAGACCGATTAAATTGAATCATTCGCTTAACTATTGAAATAATTGTAAAATTGATAAAACTTGTTCTACTTTTGAAAAGAGTTAGAGATAATTTTTGAACACCCTACTCCCCCCTCCCCCCTCTAGGGTCAATTAGTGACTAACAATTGGTATCAGAGTCTAATATCTATTAATTTTAGACTTAACCGTCTTAGAGAACAATCATGGCCTCATATTTACTCACTCACATTAAAGGGCAATCTAATAATAGACCCCCATGGTTTGATGGATCAAACTATTGTTATTGGAAGACTAGAATAATAGATTTTCTTCAAGCTATTGACTATCAAATATGGCAAGTAGTCCTTGAAGGACCATTTGTATTAACCAAATTCGTTTATGGAAAAAGCGTTCCCAAATTACCAAATGAGTGGGATAGCAATGACTGTAAGCTCATGTTATACAATGCTAAAGCCAAATTTAATTTAAATTGTGCATTGACTCCAAATGAATTTAATTGTGTATCTACTTGTTCAACGGCTCAAGAAATGTGGGATAAGCTTAAGGTGAGTTATGAAGGTACCTCTCAAGTACGTGAATCCAAAATTGACATACTCATGCATGAATATGAATTGTTTTCTATGAAAGATGATGAAAATGTAAATTCTATGATGTCTCATTTTACAAATATTTTGAATGGACTAAAGCATCTTGGTAGAATTGTTCCTAGATCCGATGCGTCACGCAAAGTGCTTAGAAGTCTTCCGGCTAAATAGGATGCAAAGGTAACGGCAATCAAAGAAGCTCATGATCTCAACACCATGAGTCTTGATGAGATTTTCGGCTCTCTACTCACTTAGGAAATCACATTGAAATCTAGTGAAGATGACATCAATCCAAGAAAAGGTATAGCGTTGCAAGCCTCTACCAAAAATGAAGCCATTGAGCCGAGTGAAGAAGAAGTGGATGAGGACATTGCTTTGTTCACTCAAAAATTCAAGAAAAACCTTCAAATAAAGAAAGTCAATGGTGGAAGATTCATGAGGAGAATTGAACCAAGAGGCGAGCCTAGCAAAAGGGAACCTCCAACGTGTTTCAATTGTGGAAATCCGGGACACTACAAAAGTGATTGCTTCATGCTCAAGAAGGAGAACGAGAAAAGACCAAGCAAGATTGTTATGAATGTCACATGGGATGACTACGACTCATGTGACTCTGATGAGGAGGAAAATGGTGAGAAAACGACAAATATTTGTCTCATGACAAATGAAGAAGAGGTACATTTAAATTCATATGCAATAGATAAATATAAATTGTCATATGATGAACTTCTCTTTGATTGTAATGAATTGCAATACGCGTTTGAAGAATTACATGAAGAATTTGAAAAATTAGCTAGAAAACATATTCTTCTTAAGAAAGTTAAATCTTTATGTAGCTCTACTAGTTCCAACTTAGAAACTCCAAGCAATGACAAAAGCATTGAGCTAGAAAAGGAAAATAATCGGTTGAAAAATACTATAGATGATCAAATAAATGTCTTAGCTAAATTTACAAAAGGAAAAGAGAACCTTAGTATTATGTTAGGAAGACAAAGAGGTTCATTTGATAAATGTGGTCTATGGTATGATGCCTTTGACAAAGATTCTCTTATTTTGAAAAAGAGAAAAATATTTAATTCTACATTTACAAGACAATCATCTCATACATCTTCAAGTGATTATAAGCATGTTACATGTTATTATTGCAAGAAAAAGGGACATAAGGCAAATGCATGTTTACTTAGAAAGAAGAAAGTGATAACAAAAATGATTTGGGTTCCAAAAGGAACCATTGCATGTTTGCGTAGAAAGGAAAATGTTATACCAGAAATTATTTGGCTTCTGAAAGGAACCAACAGTGTCGTTTCTAACCACATATTTTGTACACACCTGACGCCCACCATTTGATAATCTGATTGCTTCACGATTAAGTCAGGAATGTGTATCGTGATATTCCTTGAAGAATGGTGTAAAATCCCATCACATATGGTCAATATTGCATCAAAAATATCCTAGAGATCATTCCATGTTGAGTGTGGCTTAAACGGGTTCCACAGGTGCATATACCAGTTGCTGATGTGTACTAGTCGTATTTGGTCTTACCGAGTACTAGGTGAGAATTCCACCGAGTACTCAGTGGTCACGTAATGGCACGAGAACGCGCGTATGCCTCTGGAATGGTTCTTACTTTTGTACTACCGAGTACTCGGTGAAGGCTCTACCGAGTACTCAGTAGTTCTTCACCTTATATTCTTGTATTTCATTTTCTTTGCTCTGTTTCTCTTCTCAGCTTCATTCTTCTTCACTCATTTTTTCATCCTTAACTTATTTTTTGTCCTTCATAGGTCTTTTATCCATGGTTTTGGCTCTCGAACAATCTTGAATCAGAAATCCAGTATAATTATAGATATAGATATAAAAATCTATAATTATGACCTTAAATGTATGATATTTGGCTCCTATCACGGTACAATCACCATTCCCACCAGTGATAACTAGTATGCCCTACTCGAAGAGGTTCAGACTACCAAAGTTCATTCTATTCGATGGCACGAAAGACCCGACATAGCACATCTACCATGTCCACATGAAGATGAACATCTACAATGAAAACAAATCCCAACTCTGTGAAGTCTTCCCAACTACTCTAACTACTGCTGCCCTGCTTTGGTGTGGAAAGTAGCCACCTTAATCCATTGGGAGTTGGCACAAACTCTGCGAGTTGTTCATCGTCTAGTACTTCGGCAACAAGAGGCAGAAAAATACGGTCTCTAGCCTGCTCACCATGATCCAAGGGAAAGGCGAGTCCCTCAACAACTTTGTTTCACGGTTCAATGTCGAGATATCCTCAATTGACAATTGTGATCAACATTCAACCATCGAGGCTTTCAGGAAGGCACACATCCCCGAAACCAAGTTCCACCAGTCCTTAGTTAAAAGGCCATCAGTGAACATCGGGGAACTCAATTCCAGGGCACAAGGACAACTCCGGATAGAAGAAAATTAGGCCATACGCCAAAGGATGGCAGCCTTCGCAAGTATTGAACCAAAGGTCAAGGATTGGGCACCCGACAAAAAATGCCCAAGTGCAACATCACGTCATCCTAGGTCCCATAGAAATGCCAGAGGTTCAAAGATAAGAACACTCCCTTGAGAGTTAGTCTGGGAAAGCTATACCAAGAAAACAAGACCAAATGGATCTTCCGAACAACACCGCCCATCAGGAAACCGATGGACCAGAGGGACATATCCAAACACTGCACTTTCCACAATGAGTATAGGCACCATACCAATGAATGCAAAAACCTCATAAGATAGGTAGAGGTAATGATTGTAAAGGGAGAATTAACCAATTATGTGGCCAAAGAAGGGGTACGATCATATCATTCCTCACTCACCCAGGCAAAGGGATCAACTAACCATCCTATCAGAATCATCCATATGGTTCACGGAGGACTGAGTAAGTCAGAAATAAAAGAAACCCATAGATCCTAGATGCATGAAGCCTAGAAGCTAAAACAGGTTGGGGAGATCAATGAGATTGGAAGTCAGAGGGAGGATGCCTGGATCATCTTCTACTCAGCAGATCTACAAAAAGTATAGTCACCACAGGACGACCCTCTGGTGATCTCCCTCATGGAATTCAATTACCAAATCAAGAGGGTAATGGTTGATCCGGAGAGTAGTGCCAACATCATCACCAAATGGGCCTTCGAGAAGCTGGAAATTGACCCACACGAAATAGTGCCCTCAAGAAGTCAGCTCGCATGGTTCAATGGCAAGAAAGTGGAACCGGTGGGAGAGGTCCAACTGCCAATCTCAGCAGCAAGGCGTACTGATAGGTGCCAAATGTTATACATTTTAGGCCCCTATCTTGTTATTGTTATGTCTTTATATTCCGTTATTTGGTATTTTTATACGGTTTATGTGTCTAACCGTGTTTCAGGAGCTTAATGAAGAAAACAAGCTAACTTTGGTGAATTAACTAAACAAGTGCTTGTTTTTATCTAATAAGAGACCTAAAAAGGTGGTTTCAAGAAAAAAGTGTCTCCCGAAAGGCAAAAACGTCATTTTTTGGAGCCGCAACTTCAGGAATCATAATAAAGGAGTCAAGGGGGTTCAAACGAAACAACTATCAAGAAAAGTGGTTTCCAAGAAATTTGTTATGCTTGACCTACGCTTCCAGTAGCTAAAAGTGGCTAGAAAGTGCTAAAATTACACTTGGTCTACGCTTGGTGAAAATTGAGCTACACTTGAAGCTTTGCTTAAGTGTAAGGGGATCAAGCGTAATTATGATGGAAAATTACAAGTTTGGCCCGACTTAAATCCCTTTGGCTCAACTTCGACTATAACACCTCGATACACGTGATATATACATATTGTATACCAAATTGAAGGGTTTTGCTCAGTTCAGTGTGAAATTACGAAAAGGGGAATTCTAATCTCAATAAGAGAAATCTAATGCAAATTAGTGTTTCCCTTGGCTTTGTCAATAAATACCAAGGTCTGCTATAGATTTTGGAGGGCTTCAATACACATAATTTTTAGAGCAATCTCTGGAGATTCATTCAAGGAGGAGTCATACAACACCTAGAGATCCGGAGAAGAAGAACATGGAGAGCGTTTCTACATCAATGATTCAATCACCATCTACCATGATCAACTAACTCGGTATCTAGGGTTTTCTAGCAAAACCCTAGCCAAGTAATGTAGTTCTTTTATTTTTTTTCAATTGTAACGAGGGGAAGGTATGAAAATACTGTGATGATTGTAGTAGAACAGTTATCATACTTATTCTTGACACAAGATCGTATATTTATTCTTAATTCTTGTCTTGAATGAATATATTTTCTTAATCAATCATGTTGTCATAAACATAGTGTTATTTTCTACACAATGGTTCTTAATACTTGAAACCCTAGGTTTACACAAGTCATGCCTTAGCGAGGTAATATATACATGCTTTAGTTTAATTTCATATTGTAGGAGTAGATTAGAGTAAAGTAGGTAGCATGTACTAGTTAGACTTTGTCCGGAGATGGGTTGTAGCGAATCTGGCGGATAATATCCTTTTTGGGAATATATTCGACTATTTGTGGTATGTCCTGATTCACAGTAATCGATCGCCCTCTTGTAATTGAATGAATTAAGAACTATATTATGCGGTTAGTGGTGGAGCAATGAAAACCCTAGTTTTTCTCTATCTTGATCACAATCACTATATATATTCTATTTTTAGTTATTTTAGTTTTAAGTCTCAAAACAATTCAAAACTTCTTTTTCAAAAATAATTCAATACTTTTAAATTGCTAAAGTGAATAATCCAAGTCTCTGTGGGATCGATATTCCCTTTCTCAAGCCGATTATGTACTACAATACGATTCGTACGCTTGCGATAGGTAAAACTAAAGTTGTTGTAAGGGGCTTTTCTTAAACATTATTTTTGTCACCCCTAGGGAGACATTAAGATTTTGGCACCGTTGTTGGATTGCGTTATTATAGTGTATCTAAAGTTTGAATTCTTGTGTGATTAACAGGTACTCTGAAAAGCATAAAGAGATTTAGTGGAGCAGTGAAAGTTGCATCGTCGGACCTCTTGTGATTTTTAGTTTAGCTTAATTTTGCGTATAATTTTAGCTTTATTTCTGTTAATAGTTAGAATAACAAAGAAATAGTTCGTTTTATTTCCATATAAAAAATAAAAATAAAACTTTGTTTGGTGCATGACCAATAGGCAATCACTTTTTAATCCCAACACTGCATTAGTACCTTTTGATCCTGAGATCGAAAGGACATTTCATAGAAATCGTCGACCTATGGAATTAAAGGGTCGAAGACAGTTGGATCTTGAAAGGATGGCAGGTGTGAGAAAGGAACTAGCTACGTCCTTAAAGGGGTATTATGCACCCTCGGCTCATGAATCGTATACTAAATTTCTAGAAGATGATGAAGTCAAACACTATGAGATCAAATCTTGTTTCATTAATATGTTGCCTAAGTGTTATGGACTCAGGAATGAGGAACCATATCAACATATTAATGAGTTCTTAGAGATGGCCTCGACAGTAAGAATTAAGAATCTGAGTCCTAATGCGTTGCGTGTGCATTTATTTCCCTTTTCCTTAAAAGCTAAATTCTTAGAGAAGTATTCTCCCATAGGAAGAACCCATGAAGCACAGGAGGCAATAACTCACTTCAGAGAATTGCCTGGTGAGCAATTCCATGATGATTGGGATAGGTTCAATGAAATTATGCGAAAGTGTCCCCATCACAAGTTCTTTGACCAAGATATAGTGTAAAACTTCTATCTTCGACATGGTGCCACACATAAAAATCTGATTGATGCAGCAGTGGGAGGTCAGTTTACACTGAGGCTAGCAAACAAAATCTTGAAGTTGCTTGAAAATGTGAGCGACAACTCGATTCAGCATGAATCTGAGATGCGTGCTAGAGATGGATTCGAAAGAAGATCTGACAAAGCGTTCAGCATAGATTGAAATAATGATGAGGTTAGAGAACAAGTAGATGCATTAGGAGAAAAGCTCAATAAGTTCATAAATCTGAGATAGTCAACCCTAAGAGAAGTCTTAGCGATTAGGAGAAAAGCTCGATAAGTTCATAAATCTGGGTTAGTCAGCCCCAAGAGAAGTCTTAGCGATAGGACCTGACTTTTCCCAAAATGAGTATCAAGGTAGTGAGAAAGTTGTTACTCACTTAAATGAAGAATGGACCATATTGATTAATGTTCCTTTTTCTAATACATATAGTTCGAATTAGCAAAATCATCCACATCTTTTATATCATTCTCAGAATGTGGAGAATCCTCAACAAAATTTCCCTCAGAACCAACAATCATGCAATTCTCAACCAACAATCACGACTCGTAATTTTTAGCCTAATTCTTAAACCAATCGACCTTTCAATTACCAAACTCACCCCCAAAGAAGTCAAACCCCACCACCGAGACAACCGGGCTTTGATGATGAGCTGGCAACTATCTTAAAGGGAATTCAGAACATGTTGGGTTCTCATGCTCAAGCCATTGCAATGCTAGAAACCTAGATGGGACAAGTAGTTAATGCACTGAACAAAAGAGAGGAGGGGATATTTCCTAGCCAGCAGGTGGCCAACCAAAAGAATAAACAAGTGATGGAGCTTGGATCCTTTGCTTATAAAACTCATGAAACGGTTCAAGCCATTTATGAGACCTAAATATTTGGTATTCTGGGCAATAGTAAACCCTTAGTTAGTCTCTTTATTTTATGATTAAGATATTCTTATTTGAGTTGCATGTTTAAGCATGTTTCAGGGGTCTTAACACAAATCTGAGTTAATTTTAAATTTTTAGCAAATATGCCTGATCCGGAACAATACTTTGAGGATAAATTTACTTAGTTCAGAGCAAGGTACAAGTCAGCGAAGCAAAGTACAAGCGGCTGAATCACAAAATCACAAAGTAAAGAAATATTAAAATTCAGGAGCCACCGATCGATCAATGGAGTCTTCTGATCGATCGGCCATCGCCGATATTGGAAAATATGCGTGAAGATATTGTAGAATTCTGACAATGTGTGCAAGTATATTAAAGGGTAGATTGGTCCATTCATTTCTTTTATTTGGTCCTCACACCAAGTCTTCTTGGAGTACAAGAAAATACATGTCATATTTACACTAAATTTTATCTATAAAAATATGAAGACTTCATGAAGAGAAGATATCCTGGATCCTTGCATCATATATTGTCGTTCATATAAAAAGTCTCTCTAGAGAGAGAGGCTCCTCAAGAACTAAGAACCACAAACCAATCGTGAGGAGGATGTCTACATAAACGATGTAGTCTCCTTTCTCCATGAGCGGCTAGTCGGTATTTAGGGTTTCCAACGAAACCCTAGTCGAGTAATGTAGAAATTTAATTGATTTTATTGCAAAAAGCAGAATCTAAAGAGTACTTATATGATGATTATGTAGTGAGAGACCGAACGAATTACCTAAATAAGATTTATTTTATTAATTCTCTTCTTAAGTTGAGATTGAATTAGTGATTTATCTTGAAGAACCATATTTTTACTAAAGGTAAGAAATCAAAGGTTTAAATAATAGTTTCTACATAATGGTACTTAACGGCATGATAAGGTTTTAGGTGCATACGATTCATACTAAGAGAAGATGACTATTAGTGTGTTTTCAATTTAATGTTTTAGGAGTAGTTGTAGTATAGATGCATACCATGGTCATGCCAATCGAAGATGAATTGTAGTAAACTAAACTTGATTGCATCTCTTTTGGGAATAGGCAACTGGTTGTAGCGTTACTAATATGATTCATATAAGTTGTATCTCCCTCTTACAATAATAAGATTAAAGGACTATGTTATGAGACTAGTGCTGTAGTTGGAGTAAAACCCTAGACTTCTTTATCTTGATTTACAACACAAAAAGTATTTGTTTATTTATTTTATGTTTAGTAGTTATAAAACCATCCAATCAAAACAACGTTTGTAATATAATTCATTTTCTGCTTTACAATTATTTGAAATACGACTTTGATCTCTGTGGTTCGATACCCTCTTTACCCAACTATACTATATACTACTCGCGTACTTGTGACTGAGAGGTAAAACTAGATCGCGCTAATTCTTCATTTTAAACACTTTTATTTTCATAGATAGAAGAATACTTTTTGGCTGATCATAAATTAAAATATGAATATATCTTCTCTAGATATGAATATCCAGAGTTAGCAATAGAAAAGGCTATGAATGAACTTAAACGAAAAAGATCAGAAAATTTATTGCAACCTGCTTCAGCAGTCGCATACCCTAATTTGGTTCGAGAATTTTACCAAAATATACATTTAAGAGACACTGAAGTGAGCAAAATATTACATACAATAGTACATGGTCATGAAATAGAAATATCCCTTGATACCATTGCTAAAGCAAGGCATATTCCTCATAAGACACCCTTAGAAGTAGTGGAAAAGTGTCCGAAAATTCCGGCCTATGATCTTAGAACTCGTCAAATGACTAATATTATTTGTGGAAATGATGACACAAAACTCAGAATGGGAGGGATTACAAAAGCACAAATTTGACCTGAACTATTATTTATAGATATAATTATCACTAGACAAGTAGGTCTTAAGTTTGGTAATGACCGAGGGCCATAACTTATCAAATTGTTCTATTATTTCTATCATGGATATTGGGTGTCCTTACCAGAAATTATTAACGATCATATAGAGACATTCTGGGAAGTCGTGATCGCTTGTAAACTTTCCTTCGATCAAAAATGGAAAATTCCATTCCCATTCTTAGTTCAAGTTGTAACGCCCCACGTTTCCTTTCTCCTTTTTAGAATTCTTTTTCAAGTGTTAACGTTTTGTGACATCACTTATTCATGACGTCTTGTGTAATCTTGGTACGTGAAAATTTTTTGTGTTTATGTTTCGAACTTAGTGAGATGACTTAGTGGACTTTCATTTCCGGCTTCGTGGATTTTTTTTCGTTCGCGACTATGTGGGTTCGTCGTAACGTTTTCTTGTTGATGCTTCGGCGATCGTGTTTGATGCTCGAATGTGTTAGTTAGTTTATGGTACACGTTATGGTGTAGCAAATATGTGATTATGCGTTTATTTTTATTTTTGGAACATTTGAGAGTGAGGAAGTATGAGAGTCTTCCTATGTGTTTTGGAATGTTTGGATGTGTCCCGGATTGTTTCAGAGTTTTTCGGTGTCCTCTTTGGCCTCGGAGCCTTTTCTTTCAATTACTATTTCAGAGGTCACCGAGTATTCGGGGTACTACTCGGTGGAAGAGTTACCAAGTACTCGACCCTTTATTCTACTGAGTACTCGATATACAACTCGGTAGAGTCCAAACTCATTTCTAGTGAGTATTCTAGTGAGTGTTGACTTAAAACATTTCATTTCCCTTCTATTCTTCTCCAAACTCAGCCCCCTCTCTCCCACTTGGTTTACTTTACATTTTTGCCAATTTCATCTCTTTGGGCTTGATTTTGGTTATGGCTTCAACACGGCACCAATATTGATAGGTGCTCAATATTGGTAATTTTTCGCCCCTATCTTGTGTTTGTAATATCTTTACATTCCGTTATTTGGTATTTTTTTCTCGTTTGTGTGTGCAAGAATGTTTCAGGAGCTTAATGAAGAAATAAAGCTAATCTCGGTGAATTAACCGAGTTCGTGATTGTTTCTATCTTGAGAAAGGACTTAAGAGGTGTGCCAGAGCGAATAAGAGCTACCAAAGGGCAAAATAGTCATTTCCTAACATCATTATCTCACCAGAAGGGCAAAAATGTCATTTTCAGACATTATTACTTCATCGAAAAGCATCGGGAGTCAAAGGCGACCAGTCTAGCTCAAATATGAAAAGACGAATTTTTACACAAAAGATGCATCATACCCTATGTCATCAGAGAGGAAAAGAGGCAGATTGGACCTAAGCTACGCTCTTAAACTACGTTGTGGTTTGTATCCTATGCTCTAAACCTACGCCCAAGGGTAGGTCAGGAATGTAGCCTACGCCCTAGACTTACGCCCAAGCATAGGTTAGGAGTGTAGGTTCCACCTTGAGGCCACGTGATCCCTTTACGTGCTAAAGTTGTTTCGTAATTGTTTCAGAATTTTCTAATTTTGTCCCTACTTCGATATTTTCAGTGATCAGTGATTCCAGACCTCTACATAAAGGCTTATACACATATTTACATTTGATTTTATGAGACTATTCATGTATTATGAAATTACAGAAAAGGGCAACCATTAGGGTTTCCCTCACTTGTCTATAAATATGAGAGGGATAGGTTTAGGGTTTAAGTTCTGTTTTAGTTTTAAGTTTTCGAGTTGGTTTTTGGAGGCTGGTTCACGCACATTCATTCATAGAGTTCTTCCATTGAAGAGAACCACCACTAAAGACCAAAAGATCCGGAGAAGATGGCCATGGAGAGTGTTTCTACACCGACAATGCAGATTCTCTCAGCCATTATCAACTAACTCGGTATCTAGGGTTTTCTCGCAAAACCCTAGCCAAGTAAAGTAGTTCTGATTTTATATTCAATTGTAGAGAGGGGAAACTGTGACCATACTATGATGATTGTGTTAGATAAGAAACTGTTTTTATTCGTGATATAAGTTTACATATTTGAATTGATTCTTATCTTAGACTTTTTGAATATATTTATCCTACACAATCAAAATTATTCACTTTTCGCTGGAACTCGGATGCTTAATCTGTGATTTTCTACACAATGGTGGTCATAAAACTCGAAACCCTAGGTTGACACAGGTCATGCGTTGACAAATTGATATAGACATGCTTTAGTTTAATTTACTGCTTTAATTTACTACTTTAATTTACCTTCTTTTAGTAGCTGGCATGCACTAATCAGTTTAGTCTTGAGATGGGTTGTCACGATCTGGTTGAGAGTAATCCTTTTTTGGGTCAAACTGTTGGCGCGATGTGACCTAATTCACAGTCAATGGATCGCCCTCATGCAATTGAAATAGAATATGAACTATATTATGTGGTTAGTGGTGGAGTGAGGAAACCCTAGTTTTCTCTCTTTCTGAATCACAACAATTATTTATCATTTTTTTATGTTTTATTTTCCTTATTATTAGATAATTCATAAAATCAAACTATTTCGGAAAACTATAATTCAGTGTTTGTTTTAGACTATTGAAGTGAACAATCCTCATCTCCGTGGGATCGATATTCCCCTACTCAAGCAAAACTATATACAATTGATATGTGCGCTTGCAAAAGGGTAAAACCTAAAGTGTCGTTAAGGTGTCATTTTTAACTACATATTTTGTACACACCTAACGCCCACCAAGTTTTTGGTGCCATTGCTGGGGACTTGGCATTGTTCAATAACTTTAGTAGTTTATTTGCATAGCGTTATTGTATTGTATCTAAAGTTGAAATTTGTGTGTTTTTACGAGGTACTCAGAGAAGCATAAAGGGATTTTCCAGAGCAATGAAAGTTGCGTCGTTAGACCTCTGGTGAGTTTTAGTTTATTTTAAATTCGTGCATAATTTTAGCTTTATTTTCTGTCAATATTTAGAGTAGTTTAATAGTAAAAAAGAAATTTGGTGAAAGATCGAAAATCCTAGTTTGATCCCAATGTTGAATTCGAACCTCTTTGATCCTGAGATCGAATGAAATTTTTATTAAAATCGTTGAGCTATTGAAGAGTGTCATCGTCGGACAGAAGAAAGCGCGATGGGTGACCAAAGAGTGAATCAATAGAGGACACCATAGATGTCGTTGAAAGGATATTACGCGTCGGAGGCGTATGATTCCTATGCAGATTTTCCATAAGTAGAAGGCGTGAAGCACTTCGAGATCAAGTCAAGCATGATCAATATGCTTCCAAAATTTTCTGGCCTTAGGATAGAGGACCCATACAACATATAAATGATTTCTTAAAGGTTGCATCTACAGTTAGGTTTGAGGGTTTGACTAAAAATGATTTGCGAGTGCGTATATGTCCTTGGTCATTGAGAGATAAAGCTAAAAAATGGTACATCAAATTGGCTAAGGCGATTAAAATTGATTGGGAAGCCCTTCAGAGAGAATTTATAGAAAAGCACTATCCCATAGGAAAGACCTTAGAAGTACAAGATGCAATAAAACATTTTAGAGAATTGCCTGGTGAGCAGTTTCATGATGCTTGGGAGAGATATAGTGAAATCTTGTATAAGTGTCCCCGCCATAGGTTAACTGAACAGGATGTGCCTAAGAATTTTTACATGGGACTTGGAGAGGCACATAAGACTTTGATAGATGCGTCAACACAAGGTCAATTTATTTTAAAGCCGATAAAAGAACTTTTAGACTTGTTTGACAATATCAGTGAGAATGGAATCCAATATGAATAGGATTTGAGGTCTAGGGGTGGTCTTAACAACAGATCTAAAAAAGCGTATGAGATGAATCATAATGATAGAAGAGATTCAGTGGCGTTGTTAGGAGAGAAAGTAGACAAGCTTCTCAAGAAAAATCATTCACCTAGGAGAGAAGTCTCAGAGGTAGAAGCCAAGTATTTCCAAAATGAGTGTCAGGATATAATGGTTGTTAATGCCAATGTATCGTGGAACTATTCAAATAATGCTCCTTTCACAAATTCATACACTTCCAATGCCAGAAATCACCCATTCTTATCCTATACATCCACAAATGTGGAAAACCAACCATTCAATAATAATCAAGTTGTCCAGCCATATAACTACCAGACCCAACCTAAAGGAAACCAAAACCAAGATTCAATCTGAATCAAGCTTACCCTTCATATCCTCAAAACCATTTCCAACATAAAAATCGAACTCAAAATTCACAATCAAGACCACATGACTTTGAAGAGATGATGAGTACCCTGAAAGAGTTTAAAAGTCAATCTAATAATTCTTAGGCGACCATCCACACACATTTCCAATTCCTTGTTCAAATGGAATCCCGAATGGTACAATTAGCGGATGTTATGGATAGGATAGTGAGAATATTACCTAGTTAACCGGTGGTGAACCCAAAACCACAACAAGTACTGGAGCCTGGATCCTTTGTTGAGACTCATCATGAGATAGTCCAAGCAATCACAATTTTGAGAAACGGAAAATAAGTGGATAGTAAGGCTGAGGAGCAGCATGAGGAGAGGCTGAAGAAGCAAAAGGTCAAAGAAGTTCAAAGAAAAATAGAAGAAGAAGCTCAGAAGAAAGAGGCTGAGAAAGCTCAGAAAGATTAACCTCAAGTGAAGGAAGATGAAGAACTAGAAAGGGCACCATATGAGGAAATAGCACATTACCCTCAACGTATCCAAGATTCGATTTCATATAAAAAGCATAAGGAAAAGGACATGTTGGATCCATATCGGCAAGTCGCGATCAATAAACCTCTTCTAGACATTGTTGACCAAATTCCACCCTATGCCAGATTTTTTAAGGATCTCTGTACTCAAAAGCATAAAAATAGAACTAAGGTCCCAAAAAATATTTTGTTGACTGAACAAGTGAGTTCGATCTTACTGAGTGATGTTCCACCTAAGAGAAAAGATCCCGGTGCTCCCATTATTTCTTGTGTCATTGGTGACCAGAAGATCAGTAGAGCTCTTTTCGATCTGGGTGTGAGTGTTAATTTATTACCTTACTCGGTCTATCAACAGCTAGGGTTGGGAGATCTCAATACTACCTCGGTGGTTCTTCAATTGATAAACAGATCAACTAAATAACCGAGAGGGATTTTGGAGGATGTCATAGTGCAAGTGGGTAAGTTCTACTTTCCAGTAGACTTTGCAGTATTAGACATGGAACCTGACCATAGATTGAGGAGACATATCCCTGTTATCGTAGGAAGACCATTTTTGGCTATGGCGAATGCATGCGTTGATTGCAGAATAGGGGTTATGGACATATCTTTTGGGAATTTAAACATGAGGATGAATGTCTTTGATACCAACCATCAACTACCTGAACCAGTTGAGTGTTTTAACTTAGAGGGGATGGTTGAAGAAGTTGTAACTCAGAGTAGTGTAAGAGATGATTTGACGATTGTGATAAAAAGGTCGGAGGTGAATTTTCAAAATGGAGAGGACCAGCAACGATCTAGTTGAAAAGATATTATTGCATTAGAAGCTGCGTTGTATTCACCATCAGACAGAGCATCAAGAGAGTCGCTTGGACCTCAACTTATTCCTCCACAGAAGTTGGTGCCTGAAAGTAAGCTTCCTGAGATGGTGTTGCATGTGGAGGATGATGAATTAAAAGATAAAACATGTGTGAAGAATGCTAGAGATGATCAATCAATGGTCATGAACATTTAGAGAACCTAATAAGGATGATCCCCCTTTTAAGGACACCTTTCTAGATGAACCAGTGTTAGGTATACACATGGTAGAAGAGCTATATGCCTTGGAAGATCCGCGATTGACAGACAAGTGTGAGGGGATCCGGAGTTGTGCGTATAAGGATGCTCGGAGTTACATAGCTCGAACAAGAGTACATCATGCTAAGCATGTTCGTCTTTAGGTCTTTAAGCTTGGCCGAAAATGGCAATGTCATCCAAAGCTGAAAGTGTTTCTAGGGAAACTCCGACAAAGATGGGAAGGACCACACAGGGTTAGATCAGTTTACCCCTGCAGAGAAGTAGTATTCGATAAAAGGTTTGGGATACATGGGCAGAGACTGAGATATTATGAGGAGATTGATCCAGGACCGGAATTTATGTATCTGTCAGTTTACTGGAGAGTGATGAGATGGTGGAAGGACTGTTGTCTAAGGTGTTGAAGGAGAATTTGATGGAAGCACTGACCATACAGGGGCTGAAGTTAAAATAGGACAAATGAGGTATTTTACATGGTGATTATTGTTATGTACTCAATGTAATGAGTAGTACTAATTATCTATGGGTGAGAACGCTTAGAGAGTCACCTCTTACATTTTGTCCTTTAATTAAGGGAAGTATGGCAAAGAGGAAAGGTATTGGATAACCCTTTATGAAACGTCGTGCCAAAGACGTTAAACATTGGTCCTAGGCTATCTAGCCTTGATTTATATAATAATAGGTAAGTTATTTCTGCAATTTCAATTCTTAGAGGTTGTGGGCCCCTAAGGCCAAATCATTTTTTGTATTTCATTTAAAAAAATATATAAAAAACATTTAATAAAATCCAAAAATAGAATTTTCAAAAATTCCTTGAAAAATTGTGTCAATTTCTTGTAATTTTTTCAATTTCTTTTCCCTTGCTTTTATATTTGGGTATATGTTTCTTGCATATATACAAGTGATCCGAATCAAGTTTGGGGGAGGAGGTTGAGCATTTCAAAGAATACAGAACTGCGCTTTAAGGGTAACTATATCTTGTCTCATTCTTTATTTTTGACCATGAGTACATGGTCACATTTATGTTTGGGGGTGAGGGTATGTAGTTACAAGAAAGGAAAAGTTTAAAAAAAATTGAAAAAAATTGAAAGTTTTGAGTTCTTTGTTTTCATGCATGAGTGTTTCGCATTATGAGTTGATTAAGTTTATGTTTATAATGTATAAGTAGTATATGATGTGATGTTCCCACTCATGAGAGTAATGATTAGATCGAGTTAGTGAAGTGATGTGGTTTACATAGGTCAGTGATTAGTGAAATTGAAATTAAGAAGGATGACTTTGACCTATAAACAAAGGCACATATTCACTATGAGAAATAGGTTGATTTTAGACTATGTAGTTGAAAAATAATTTTGCCGCAATAAAAGGGGAGTTGTTATGGTTGAAATGGAAAAAATTGAAAAAATGTTTTTGAGAAAATAAAATGCAAAAAGCAGTTCTTTAATCTGAGTAACCGGGCTTTCGTATCACCAATATCACTGTTCGCGTTTACAAGGGAAAAGACTGATGAGCATAAATCACATAGAAGAAGCTCAGGCCCAGTTGGTCAGGACTAAAAATCCTTGTTGGAAAGTCCGGAGACTTAGAAAGACAAAAAGGGATGAAAAGTGGAAAGATGGAAAGAATACGTTTTTACTAAAAATGGCAAAGTTTGATCAGTCAAATAGGAGAAAAGAAACTGAAATATTGTAGTTGAAAGTTCACAAAATCACGGAAGGTTGTCTGGATTTAAGTAGAAAGTAGCAAAATCATTCACTTAAGTGGGGACCATTCATGACACGAAGCTCGAGATAGTTATTGTTCGGTAGTAAGTGAGAATATTTGCATTCATATTATTCTATGTATTGTATCATAACTTATTTGACTTTTGCGGGTGAACTCATGAATGCATAATTACAAAAGAATTGAGATGTTTGTAGATACCATCACTCGAAACCTTCACGAGACTTCACTCGTCCACTAGGGGTAACCTAGGGGTTTAAAAGGCTTGTTACACGTGCTAAGTGTAATCGTTGACCCTCACAAAAGTAAGGGATTAGGTTAGAGTAGATAGGTTAGATAGAATAAGAATCATCACAGTCAATTCTCTCTGAGTTTATATATATGGGACTAGCAATATGTAAGTTTGGGCGTGTGATAGATGCTTAATATTGGTCATTTTTTGCCCCTCTCTTGTGTTTGTTATGTCTTTACATTCCGTTATTTTGTATTTTTATCTCGTTTGTGTGTGTAAGCATGTTTCAGGAGCTTAATGAAGAAACAGAGCTAATCTCGGGGAATTAACTGAGTTTGTGTTCGTTTCTATCTCGAGAAAGGAATTAAGAGGTGTGTCAGAGCGAAGAAGAGCTACCAGAGGGGAAAATGATCATTTCTCGACATCATTATCTCACCGAAAGGGCAAAAATGTCATTTTCAGATATTATTACTTCACCAAAAAGTATCAGTAGTCAAAGGTGACCAGTCTAGCACAAATATGAAAAAACGAGTTTTTACACAAAAGATGCATCATACCCTACGTCGTCAGAGAGAAAAAGAGGCAGATTGGACCTAAGCTACGCTGTGGTTTGTACCCTACGCCCAAGCGTAGGTCAGGAGCGTAGCCTACGCCCTAGACCTACGCCCAAGCGTAGGTTAGGAGCGTAGGTCCCACCTTGAGGCCACGTGATCCCTTTACGTGCTAAAGTTGTTTCGAAATTGTTTCATAATTTTCCAGTTTTGTCCCTACTTCGATATTTTAAGTGATCGGTGATTCCAGACCTCTTCATACAGGCTTAGACACATATTTACATCTGATTTTATGAGATTATTCATGTATTATGCAATTACAAAAAAGGGAAACCATTAGAGTTTCCCTCACTTGTCTAAAAATATGAGAGGGTTAGGTTTAGGGTTTAAGTTATGTTTTAGTTTTAAGTTTTGGAGTTGGTTTTTGGAGGCTGGTTCACGCACGTTCATTCATAGAGTTCTTCCATTGAAGATAACCACCATTAAAGACCAAGTGATCCAGAGAAGAAAGCCATGGAGAGTGTTTTTACACCGATAATGCAGATTTTCTCAATCATAATCAACTAACTCGGTATCTAGGGTTTTCTCGCAAAACCCTAGCCAAGTAATGTAGTTCTAATTTTATATTCAATTGTAGAGCGAGGTAACTATGACTATACTGTGAAGATTGTGTTAGATAATAGACCATTTTTATTCATAATATAAGTTAATATATTTGAATTGATTCTTGTCTTAGACTTTTCAATTATATTTATCTTACACAATCACAATTATTCACTATGGGTTGGAACTCGGATGCTTAATCTGTGATTTTCTACATAATGGTGGCCATAAAACTCAAAACCCTAGGTTGACACAGGCCATGCCCTGACAAACTAATGTAGACATGCTTTAGTTTAATTTACTGCTTTTAATTTACTTTCTGTTAGTAGTTGGCATGCACTAATCAGTTTAGTCTTGAGGTGGGTTGTCGCGATCCGGTTGAGAGTAATCCTTTTTGGGGTCAAACTGCTAGCGCGGTGCGACCTAATTCACAGTCACTGGATCGCCCTTATGCAATTGAAATATAATTTGAACTATATTATGTGATTAGTGGTGGAGTGAGGAAACCCTAGTTTCCTCTCTCTCTGAATCACAACCATTATTTATCATTATTTTCTGTTTTATTTTCCTTATTATTAAATAATTCACAAAATCAAACTATTTTTTAAAAACTATAATTTAATGTCTTTTTTAGACTATTGAAGTGAACAATCCTACTCTCTGTGGGTTCGATATTCCCCTACTCAAGAAAAACTATATATAATTGATTTGTGTGCTTGCAGAAGGGTAAAACCTAAAGTGTCGTTAAGGTGTCATTTTTAACCACATATTTTGTACACATCTGACGCCCACCTATTGGTAAGAGTTTTCTCCTCTTTGTGAGTTTTTTTCTCAAACCCTAGTTTTTTATTTTATTGTCAAACCTTTTATTGATTCTTGTTTTCATTGTGGTGTGAGGCATGATTCATTATTAGGAGGCTATGACAAAACTTTTCATCGATTAGTTTTGTCGATTTCGGTTTCTGGTGAAAGCAAGGGTTTCATAGGCCTTGTTTGGTGGTTGGCTTGTTCTTCATTTAAGGTAGAGGAAAGCATATTTAATCTCTCATTCTTTGGTTCATGTGTGTGCGATTTTGTTTTAGGGCTTTATAACCCCAGATATATTTTTGCTAAGTGTATACTTGAGAAATATAAATTTAGGATTTATAGGTATTTATGTTCTATAATCCACGTTTATGTCATCCTTGAAATAGGTATATGATGTATGCCAGATGGGTTATGAGTTTTGGACTTTTGAAGTTTAAATATGCTTGTATGCCTATATATATGTATATGAGTATGGAGGTATATATGTATAAGTGTAAGTATACGTATATGAATCCGGGTTTTAGTAGGTTAGCCTTAATTGCGTAAGTAGACTAGCTACCTTGGTTAGTGATTTGGGATGTGGATGTAGATGATTGGTGGTGTGTGGGATTATGAACTTAGAGTGTTATTCTAGTTCCCCTATTCTTGTTAATCTTGAACATTAAACTTGTGTATGAAAATGAGTTAATGTGTATAAATGTTTTAATTGAGATAAAAGCATGTTAAATGAAAGGTAATGTTATCTTTGTGAATTAAAGGATAACTTGATGACTTGGAATATTATATGTGCATGAGAATGTATCCATATGAGTTAAATGTTTTACTTGAGATAAAAGCATGTTAAATGGATGGAAATGTTATCCTTGTGTATTAAAGGACAACTTGATGATTTGGAACATGAATGGTACATGAGAAAACATCCTTGTTGATTATTGCTTTAATGAGATTTAAAAGCATGTTGAATGATTAATGGCATTCGTGTTGACATTTAGGGAATGATTTATATAAATATGATGAGATATATATTTGTGTTGGTGCATGGGTCTTTTGAGATATAGTGCATATTGTGTTCACCTTTTGTATTGAGAATTCAATTGGTGTTGGGCTACGCCCGGTCGTGTAACCATGGGTGAGTAGTCTTGTGTTCAATCGTCGCAAAAACTGGCCAGATTACTATCCCCACCTGCACCCACTATTTATGGAGAGTTGTTCCGGCAGTTCTGGTCAGAGATGGAGGTTATAGTGGGCGAGGACCTGATACATCTACACACGAGTTTTTGAGGCCGCCAGTATGAGCTCTTCCCCAAAACCATCTCTAGGCCTTGGCCATTGTCGATTGAGTGCCCTCCGGCACTGAGGGAGATATATCCAGAATTACTAGCAGCTTCTCCAGTCACGTGGGTGGTGGCTGAGGCTTGCTATGGTGGGCGGTATGAGGACGCTACCCATACTTGCACCACCAAGGTGGATTATGAACCACGGATGTGGTTCATTGATGGGGTGTTGAGAGCACAAGTGCACCCGTAGGGGCACAAGACCAAGAGGTGCGGGAGACTACAGATCGCCCTCTACGCATTTCATATGGGGTATTGAATCTCTATCCCCCATATCATATTTGAGCAGTGTACTAGGTGATGGGGTAAATGACGAGCCCCAAGGAGGTGGACATGTTCAAGTTCAATGTTCTGTTTCCCAGCCTTGCTATGAGTCTCATTTTTTAGGAGGGTATTCGACATGCGCCTGGTAACTCTAGCATAGAGTTGGGATAGACGTTTGCACGATCAGACTGAAGGCAGTCCTACTTTCACCTTCTTCCCTGCTGGACGGAGTGCATTGCTACTCAGGCTGCTGCTCAGCCACCACCCCCAGTAGCAGTAGATCCAGCACCGACAGCAAAGTGGATCAGGCAGTGGATCAGTCCACTCAGCCAGAGGTATTCATACTTACTCGGGCTGAGTGGGAGGGTTTCAAGTAAACAACGTTTTGTGATGTCACGTATTCTTGACGTCTTGTGTAATCTCGATACGTGTAAATTTTTCGCGTTTGAGTTTCGAACTTAATGAGATGACTTCGTGAACTTTCGTTTCCAGCTTCATGATTTATTGCTCGTTGGCGACTACGTGGGTTCGTGCAACATTTTCTCGTTGGAGCTTCGGCAATTGTGTTGTGTTACCTAATGTGTTACCCTAGTTTATTGTAGACATTCCTGTGTACCACTTATGTGAATTGTTTGTTATATTTTTATTTTGTGATTAATGAAAATTATTGGAAATTATTTTGGGAAAGAAATGACCAAAGGGTAAATGAGTATTTTCATATTTAGAGCACTTAATAGAAAGTGTAGAGATTTGGCTAAGCGTTAGGGTATGAATTTCATAGTGGTAAATAGAGAGTATGAAAAGGGGTGGAAGGGTAATTAAGAGACATGATGACACTGGTAATTAACTTTAAGTTGGGAAGAAATTGGTCATTTCCTATTTTCAAGTGGTGTCTCACTTCTAGCCATTAATCTTCTTCTCCCATCTTTGTTCTTAACTCTTGGACCATAGGGCCTTGTTTGGTTGGCACTTAAATGCAAGAATGCATTATTGTTGGTCTTTCACTTGGCAAGACTTCTTTTCAACCCTTGAATGGTTTATTCATTTTCATTGCCTTATTCTCAACTCTTGGATTTTAAGGCCTTGTTCAGAAAATTAATGGGTTTTTTGTGTGGTGTAATAAGTCTTTCATGGCAAGACTTATTCCTAGCCCTTAGATTCATTCTTCTTTTTCCCCATATTTGTTTTGGACCCTTGGATGGTGAGAAGGGTGAGTGGAGGATCTCTACACTTCTGTGAGTGTAGTTGTATTTTATTTGGCAATACTTCATCTTTTCCTTCTTGCTTCTTTTCCACTTATGGGTTGATTTGATCACCATAAGTTGGGAGTTTGATGTGGCCATCAACATGGAAGTTGTTCATGGTATTCTTTTCTTTGGTTTGAGCCAAGGATTGGTAAGTGTTCTTCCTTCCTTGTGTGTTTTCCATTTAAACCCTAGTTTTGGGGTTCTTATTAAACCACTTCATGATTCTTGTTCTCCTATTGTATTGGAGTTTGATTCATTGTTAGGAGGTTATGGTGAAGCTTTCCACCAATGTTCTCGTTTGATTTCAGTGTTGGGTGAGGGCTAGGGTTTCTTTGGCCTTGCTTTGTGGTTTGGTTTGTTCTTCACTTGAGGTAGGGGAAAACTTTTTAACTATCTCATTTTTTTATTGTGTAGGTGTGAGAATTTGATTCTAGGATTCCTAAACTTAGATGAAATTGTTAAATGTATCCTTGAAAATATGAAGTTAGGGTTTGAACATGTTTATTTAAACTAACCCTTGTGTATGGAGTACTTGGTGATGATATTGATAGGACTATGATGCATGCTAGTTAGGTGGTTGTTCTTGAGATTTCCAATATTAAAGTATGCTTGTATACCTATATATATGTGTGTATATATATGTGGGTATAGTTGTGTATATGTGTAAGTGTAATTATACATATGTGTGTGTAGGGGTTATAGATGTAGCCTTGGTAGTGAGATTAGGCTAGCTCCTTGGTTAGCACCTTTGAGGATATACTATGTGATTGGTGTAACTCGGCATCTCAACTTAGAGCCATTATCTATTTCCCCTTTTGTGATGATATTTACTATTTTGGGAATTGATGTTATATTTGAGATCTGATTTGTAGAAAACTTGCTTTAATTGAACTAAGAGCATGTTTAAATGAATGGAAATGTTATCCTTGTAAATTAATGGACAACTTGATGATTTGGAACATGAATGGTGCATGAGAAAGCATCCTTGTTGATTATTGTTAATAAATGTGAAATTGTAAGTATTGTGATAAATGGAGTCCAATATATTGCAAATGAGAAAAGCATGTATTATGATTGAGCATGTTGTGGACCATTGTTTATAAATGTGAAATTGTAAGCATGATGGTTTTATTGAGTACAATATTTTGCAAATAAGAAAAACATATATATTGTAATGGGACATGATTGTTATTGAGAACCTGGATGCATATTGAGTACATCATGTAGTGTCAAATCATGGTGTTGGTATATGCGGGTTGTGTAATCATGTGAGAGTAGTCTTTATCGGATCGTCGCAACAACTGGCCAGGAGGTGTTTCACTCTTACGGAACTAGTAAGTCCAAAAACATGATAAGGGTTTGGGAGTCGTAAGATAGGCTCATATTCTTGACTTTGGTGGTCATGGGGCACGGAGTCGCAAACTGGGCTCTCGTGCAACCGTCTTCCTTGTTGAAAGTGTGAAGTGTCAAAAACACTTGGGAAGAATCAATACAGTAATCTACATTACTTGATGAGCTTGTATCCTCAAAAGTAACTGGACAGAGTATGCATTCGTTAACTGTGTCGGACGCATAGGGTGTATCATGAGGTGTGTGAGTCACATTGCATATGAGTTGCTAATATGTGATTTATGTTTATATGTGGATCATGATATTACTCTATGTGGTTGAGGAACATGTTTAATGTGGATTTTGAGATATATAATTCATATGTTATTAATATGCTCAAGTGAAATTGAAGGATGTGAAAATATGATTTGCATGCATTGTTTAAAGCATAATGTGAGATAAATGCTTATACTTGTTGATATGTGCTTATATACCTTAGGGTGGTGATATGAGTTGTTTTAATGGCTTTCTTGTGATAAGTAAAGTCGGTAGTGGACTATGGAATTGAATGTGAGTTAAGACCTTTGAGAAGGCGGGTGATAGTTTGTGATCTTGGTTGATTGTGTAGTGATGGCCATTTGATCTTCGTATAAACCTAAGTGAGGTGGTTTCAAATGTGAAATAGAGGTTTGAAATAATCGGATGAGGTCTTGATATGAAACTAGTTGGTCCCATGGAAAGGGCCACTAGGTTTCCTTTAGCGCTCCTAAGGATTGGAGTGTCCTTGGAGTTGTGGACATTCTCGATTAAGTCATTATGGTGTTTAGGGATTTGGATGTAGAGCTAAGTATGGTTAGATTAAGGTTAGTATTCTTGTGTAGAGCCACTTGCCTTTTTCCTTGGAAGTACCATTTACTTGGATTCTTCATTTCCTTACTCCATTGAGCGTCTCTAAATTCTCTTTGGTTTATCCGTTGGTGTTTCGGCTTTTAAGTGAAAACCCGTTTTCGCCTACCTCGTGACCCGGCTAAAATTTTCGGCTTTAGAAAATGATTTTGAGTCATTTGAAAATATTTTGACACTTAAAAAGTCGGTAGGATGTTGTTGGTCACTAAATAACCCTAGAGGGGGGGGGGGGTGAATAGGATGTTCAAAAATATTTCTAACTCTTTTCGAAAGTAGAACAAGCTATAACAATTATTCAATTACTTCAATAATCAAATGAAAAATTCAATTCGATTTGTCTAATAAATTATCACAAAACCAATTATAGCATACAAGATTTTGAGGTAATTTATAGCATGAAAAATAATGAAGTAAAGAGATAGAGATAGAGATATGGACACCGTAATTTTTACGAGGTTCGGTAACTCCTAGTCCTCTGCTCAAGAACCCCTTCTTGAGACTTTTCCCGATCCTTTCACTAGGGCCCTTCCTTCACAGGTGGAATGGCAAACCTTTACAACACAAGCATCACGAGCTTGCCTCACAATCAAGAGAACAATCCTCTCTTGAAAAATTGTTGGACTTCACTTGTCCGAGATCACAAAATTCGTATGTAATCAATTGAATCACTCAAGAACAAAAACACTCAAAAACCCAAAGGTTTTTATGGAAGATAAATCAATATAACCTCAAGTGTTTTTGGTGATTTCTCAATAGCTTTAGATATGTATTCTCAAAGGATGTATCAATGAATAATGTTTGGAGAATAAGAAGAAATACTACAATTTTGAAGCTTCAAGGATTTTGCAAAAAATTTGTATTTTGCTTCTAGCCTTCAATGGCTTTTGCAGAAAATTTATGTATAAAGTTTGAAAGCTTTTCTTTCTTTTTCTTGTGCAATCTCTTGTCTTTAAATATACACATCTCATTCTATATATATCAATGTTTTAGGGTTTTGAGAGTGAGTATTGAAGTAGAGAAGTCAAGAGCCGTTTGAAATCCATTAAACATGATGCACAAAACATGGAAAATGTTTATGTCAAAATTGCAGGATTTATGGAGCATTTAGTCAACTACATGCTATCTTTAGTTGACTACTTGGTTCATCTTAGTCGACTAGATTGAGTTCTAGTCGACTACAATATGTAGTTTTAGTTGACTACTTCAAAATGGATGAAAACTTGATGCTCCTAATTGTTTTAGTCGACTACTAGAGAATACAAAGGATTCTTCTAGTCGACTATGACTTGAAAAATACTTGTTTAAATTATTTTCCTTTCCGTTTGAGTTCGGTAAATCATTTTTCTTTCCATTTGAGTTCGGTTCATTTTAGACTTGAGCTTATACGATAATATCGACACAAAATTACCTTGTTACAATGATCGCACCCCGACCTATCTACCCCGAGTCTTGAGTCTTCGAATTTCGCTTTTTGCCGTTGAATATCTGATTTTTCGTTTCCGTGCTTCAATTTCTTTCAGTTTTTCGCTTTTATTCAAGCTTTCTTTCCGAGTTTATTTTCCGAGCCGTTTTCTTGTGTTTTGCTGAAAACATGAACTCGATAATTCATTAGTATCAAACACGCTTTAAATTTTTTGTTAATATCAAAATATGATTTAGTGTCCGAGAATAAATTTCAAGGCCAACAATCTCCCCATTTTTTATGTTGACAAAACATTTCGTGTTTACGCATAATTAGTGAAGTATCAATTGATACTCCCCCTCAATGTGTGCATTACATGGTCCCCCTTAGTAAATATATTTTTTCAATTTCATACACTAGCATGGAGCCACATATAAGAGCCACACATAAACATGACTTGCATACACGAAAGCATAATACACGAAAGCAACTAACTTCTTCCCCTTTGGCAACATAAAAAGGTGGGAAGTGATAGTTGAATAAAAAATATATCATGCTAATACATCAACATCCAAAGCCATCCCAATTTCTCTATGAATTTTAGTGTGCTTGGTTCGTGAATGATGAATAGGATTCTTTGATATACAAATAGCGCTTGTATTATCACATTTAATGGGCACATGATTGAAAATAAGTAAAGCAAACTACAGATCATGCCTCTATAGTTAGTAATGTCAACACATTTACCATGTTCAACATTACCAAGCTTAAAGAGGTACTCATAGGAGTTACGGCATGTTTGGTTTCCTCCATACCAAACCACTTTAGCAAATCTTTAGTGTACTTGGATTGGCTAACAAATAAGTCATCCGAGCTTTGTTTGATTTGCAACTAAAAAACAAATTCAACTTATCCATCATACTCATTTCAAATTCATTTTGCATAATTGTAGCAAAGTCTATGCAAAGAGAGACATTTGTTGATCCAAATATAATGTCATCAACATATATGTAAAGATTATGCAAATGCAAGAAGCATTCTAATTGCTTCTAAATTAGCTATGGGTGTAAAAGTCTCATCGTAGTCAATACCTTCCTCTTGATTGTAACCTTGAGCTACTAATCTTGCTTGTTTCGAGTAATCTCTCCATTTTCATATAATGAATGACTCAAATGAAAAGTGACTTAATGTTCAAGTGTGTGTGTGTTTGAATGAAATTTCAAATCATAAGTATTTAACATACTATATGCAAACAAGAAACACTCAATCACTAGATTATTCAAAATCACATAGTCATGTATGAAGATTCACTTAAAAACACATATGAGCACTTAAGAATAAGTCAACAACACCTTCATCTTAACCACATGAAAATTAATAAACACATATGCAACATCTAATCATAGAATGTAATGTGAATAGAGTAAAAATCATGATGATGACTAAGAAATGAATACTCTAAAATAAGAAAGTGAAACTTCACAAGACAAATGCTAACACATTAATATTCAAAGTCATTTCCATTTCTCTATGAATTTTACACAATGAGTTCTCTTGGAGAAAAATGGAGAGAATATTGACGAATAAAATTATAATTATGAAAATGAGCTCAATATCTCTCATAAATGCACGTCTTTGAAAATTTTAATGTAATGCCAATGATATGTATTTTTCTCAAGTGCATAAAATATATCTCTTATATAAATGGTAAAAATATTTATCTAAAATAATAAGAGATGAACCAAGATAATGAACAAAATAACACATAACATATACTCTTATTTATGTTACTAATCATCTAAGTCCAAGAGTAGTCAACCAAGGAAACCATATAATCCCAAAACCGAAGTGTCAAATAGTATTTGAAATTATGTCATGACACTTAAATGTATTTTAACCAAGAAGGAAATAAGTTCATCCATCATGCTCATTTTGAAATAGTTTGCATGTTTGTGATAAACTTCTTTGCATAACATATCAATATAGGTTCTAAAATAACCTTCATCCATAATAAAATCACTTAAAGCCATTCAAAACACCCTCTTGGAGCATATTTTAAGTTAAGCACGACTTATGATACTTTTAAAACCCATTGTCTAAAGCTTATACATTTCAAAGCATTTGTGATTCTCTATATGAAAATTTCATTTTAAAATCATATAAGAATGCATTAGATAAAAACATTTTATGCAAAGAGGCATGTGGCATTCTTAGAAATTTAATTCCATTAACATGTGCGAAGAATAATCTATATCCTTCTTGATTAAGATCATGGGATAATAATAGTCAAAACATTGGGTCACCACTATTAGACATAGATTACAACATTAATATGGATTATAAAATATACAAGAGTATGTATGTATGATAATAATATAAAAGTTTAAGATATGGAAAATATTATATATCATTGATAAAATAATAATAATACAAAAATAATAAAAACATGTCTTTCATGATATGAGAACCCCTTCTTGAGACTTTTCCCGATCCTTTCACTATGGCCCTTCTTTCACAGGTGGAATGGCAAACCTTTACAACACAAGCATCACGAGCTTGCCTCACAATCAAGAGAGCAATCCTCTCTTGAAAAATTGTTGGACTTCACTTGTCCGAGATCACAAAATTCGTATGTAATCAATTGAATCACTCAAGAACAAAAACACTCAAAAACCCAAAGGTTTTTATGGAAGATAAATCAATATAACCTCAAGTGTTTTTGGTGATTTCTCAATAGCTATAGATATGTATTCTCAAAGGATATATCAATGAATAATGTTTGGAGAATAAGAAGAAATACTAGAGTTTTGAAGCTTCAAGGATTTTGCAGAAAATCTGTATTTTGCTTCTAGCCTTCAATGGCTTTTGCGGAAAATTTATGTATGAAGTTTGAAAGCTTTTCTTTCTTTTTCTTATGAAATCTCTTGTCTTTCAATATACACATCTTATTCTATATATATCAATGCTTTAGGGTTTTGAGAGTGAGTATTGAATTAGAGAAGTCAAGAGTCGTTTGAAATCCATTAAACATGATGCACAAAACATGAAAAATGTTTATGTCGAAATTGCAGAATTTATGGAGCATTTAGTCGACTACATGCTATCTTTAGTCGACGACTTGGTTCATCTTAGTTGACTAGATTGAGTTCTAGTCAACTACAAGATGTAGTATTAGTCGACTACTTTAGGCCTTAGTCGACTACTAGAGAATACAAAGGATTCTTCAAGTCGACTACTAGAGAATACAACGGATTCTTCAAGTCGACTATGACTTGAAAAATACTTGTTTAAATTATTTTTCTTTCCATTTGATTTCGGTAAATCATTTTTCTTTCCATTTGAGTTCGGTTCATTTTAGACTTGAACTTATACGATAATATCGACACATAAAATTACCTTGTTACAATGATCGCACCCCGACCTATCTACCCCAAGTCTTGAGTCTTCGACTTTTTCCTTTTTCCGTTGAATATTTTATTTTCCATTTCGTGCTTCAATTTCTTTCTCGGCTTTTCGCTTTCATTCAAGCTTTCTTTCCGAGTTTATTTTCCGAGTCGTTTTCCTGTCTTTTTTGCTGAAAACATGAACTCGATAATTCATTAGTATCAAACACGCTTTAAATTTTTTGTTAATCTCAAAATATGATTTATTGTCCGAGAATAAATTTCAAGGCCAACAGTTGCTAAAAATGTGACCGGAGGCAAAACAGTCATTTTATTGTAAATTCTTATGTATCGCGCGACAGTTTTCAAAATTTCATATTTCCTTCTCCGTTTATCGTATCGAGGTGATTTTTGTTCCGTTAGAATGCTGACATTTTGAACTTGTGTTTAGGATTTTGAATCACTCAATTTAAGATATATTTGAGTGATTTATGTTCGTTTGAAGGTGACGTTATATTTTAAACGTTTACATGTTGCAACCTTCCTTTATAAATTCATATTTTTTGGCTAGTTTACTCGAATTCATTTTCATTTGTTTATATGGGCTTTTCAGAGCCTACTTTATCATATATACCTTCAGTTTTTGAGTTGAGGTCCAAATGCCTTGGTTTTGGCACCCAAACTCATGTTTTATCTTAATTTTCTGTTTTGGGTTGGCGTTGTCCGACACCGTTTTAAAAAATTCATATCTCTCGTCTCATGACTTTGATTTAGGTCCCGTTTATTTCTATGCTCTATCCTATGTCCAAATATCTGATACAAAATTTGAAATCATTTATTTGTACTTAAAATGACTAATTTACCCTTGGTGAAAGAGGGGTACTTTAACTTTCTATTTGGGTCGGCGTTGTCCGATGCCATTTTCAAAAATTCATATTTCTCATCTCGTGGTCTTGAATTTGGCCGTTTATTTTTATGGTTTGACCTATGTCCAAATAGGTGGTGTAGAGTTTGAAAGATTATTTTTGCCTTGAAATGGCCGTTTTACCATTGGGCGAACATGTGACCTTTGAGTGGTCGGTGTAATGGGTTGTTTAATCCCTTTCACTTTCTTTTGGTTTTCGACAACCTTTGTGACTTCCCTTAGGTTGAAATGATTATTTTACCCCTATGTTGGGTGTATGGATGATAGGGAGTGACATGTGAAGTGATTAGTAGCATGGTTTGATACTGATTGGAGTTTTTGGAGCTTGGTATGCTCGTGATCTAAGAAGTATGAATGTTATCATTCCTAGAGTGTTATAAATAGGAGTGTTGCTCTCATGATTTGGTGATAAGTGTTGGGTTGATTATCCATGTTGGACTGGCAGGTATGAGTCATAGTGATCCCTGAGGTGGTCTGTACTACGTTGCTTGTATTAGTTGTATGGCTCTATATATATAGAGAGAGAGAGAGATAGGTGTGCATTTATTATATCTTGTTATGTTATGGTTTCACTACCCTATTTGTTGATGCATAGGACGGTGCTAGTCACTAATTAACCCTAGACGGGGGGTGAATAGGGTATTCAAAAATATTTCTAACTCTTTTCAAAATTGGAACACTCTATAACCAAAAAGCAATTTCTCAATAAACAAGTGAATGATTCAATTTCAATTCTCTAACAATTAATCTCAAGACAAATTGTAGCATACAAGATATTCAAGTGATTATAGCATGCAAGTTAATCAAGTAAAGACAAAGAGATAGAGAGATTGACACCGTGATATTTTTCGAGGTTCGGTAACTCCTACTCCTCGGCTAAAGAACCCCTTCTTGAGACTTTTCCCGATCCTTTCACTATGGCCCTTCCTTCACAGGTAGAATGGTAAACATTTACAACACAAGCCTCTTGTCACGCCCCAAATTCCTAGGACTCCGAAACCCGAGCCTAAGAGATAGGGGAGTGAATGCGGAAGTAAAAAGAAACGAGAACCAAAAGACATTCAGTCATCAAACACCCACAAAGGGTTGCAACGAATGCCCAGATACCATGTTGTCACGCCCCTAAAGGGTGACGCAAACCAAGCGACTACTAGAGTCAACAATAACAAAGATGTACATGGAATAACAATAAGAATATACTCTATGCCAACACGAATACTAAAAACACAAGAGTATCCTCAGATACCAACAGACACGCTCCTAAATCCCTAAGACTCCCGAACTGGGACATCCAAGAAATCCAAGATGTGATCCTTAATACGAATGACCAATTAAGACATCATTAACCAAGAAAACACATGGGTTAATGATAGAAATGGTATATTCCATACCCAAATGACTAATAAAACTAAGCAGTGGAATCTAACGAAAATTCGGCAGAGTTCCATTTGTAAATGGAACATCCGGACAACAACCACAACACAAGAACCTGCCAATAGCAATTCAATAATCACAATGGCTTCCAAGCCCCACATTCATCAATCCTACTAGGGCCGAGGTAGTGGAAAGAAACCAAAACCCCTCCAAACCCTCTAAACTCAACAGAGCCACAAATGCTCGAATAGGAATACTAGAAATGCACCTAGCTGTGCAAAATAAATACAATAACCTCCTGAAAGAATAAATACAGGAAATAAAGGATACATCAACAGGGATATGCCAACATACTGGCTCCCAAAAGAAAATACATAACAATCCCATAACAATGGGGAGAGACGCTAACAGTAAATACCTATCGTCCCCAAACCAGTCGTACTGCAACCGTAACCGCATCACCAGCGCGACTCCAAACCTGTAACACGGAAACAAGAGAAAACTGTCATTGCACTACATCCTGCTCATAGCCGTATATTTCCTGCAACCTGGCGTGGGAATACCAGGGGGAAAATGAAATACCCCTGTGAGCAAATAAGCTCAGTGGGAAAGGATACTCTAACTACCACATTCTCTAATAGTTTAGATAATGCTAAACCACCCAGTGAGATACATAGCCCACAACATACCCCGCCACGAAAACCCAAGGCACGTGCTCATATACTACCGTACGTAAGTATATAGGGGATATATATATATACATATATATATATATACACAACATGAGCCTATAGGATATGACTAAGACTCGTACTCCAAGTATCAACACCGGTAGTCTACACTACTCTCACCAACGTACACTAGGTACACGATACGAGGATCCAATCTAACAATTCCTCAATTACTCACAACACAATTCAGAAAATCCAACAGAGGGAAAACACACTCACCTCTAATATCCACAAGGATCATAATCCACCACTAGTACCAAGGAATACTCATAACTCACTCCCCGAGAACACAAGAGGAAAAATACTCACGTCCTTACATACAAACACAATTATCGTCTATATATATATATATATATATATATTGTAAATGTACAATATATATATATAATACAAACCTCATCCCATTCCTAAGGAAAATCTACCTCTTAAAGGCTAGATCACCTCAATCATATCACCATACCATAAATCATATCGACCTCATAATACTATCATCGATAGGGTCAATCACATCACTAACGCTCTCACTATAGGCGAGGGAAAACCACCAATCAAACCACTAAGAGTACACGAACTCAACTCACAAGAACGACCACCCAATGGTCACCGAAACAAAGCAAAGGAAAAGGCTTCCCAATGCTAAACCAACAGATAACCGAGACAACAATGTCAAGGTTAAAACACCACAAGTGTTTAAGGAAGAACATCAAAAGTGAACAAGGAAACCAAAAACGAATGGCCGAGAGTGGAAGTAATAAAAAGATGAATCCCAGAGATTCAATAATTTTTAAGAAAAAGGTTTTCAAACTCGAACCAATCCTTTTGGTATCCATGCCCCTAACGTAAGAAAAACTCATATCACCTAGGTGGTGATACCAACAACCCAGAAAAGGGAAAGGCAACACTATATGTGTGCACTGAACAACAACAAGCCTCAATCCGAGACTTGAGCATGATAGGAAACAAAGGTGAAACAATGGAACACCTTTCAAAACTCTACAAGATAAGATATTGAGAAAGAAGTCTCAAAATCTCAAAATCCCAAGAAAATAATAAAATGGTTTTACCTTTAAGAACCACATAGTAAAAATGACCGTCTTGCCCCCGGTCTCCGTCAATTGCCATCACCGGCTTTTAGAGTTAAAAATCTTTCCATAGAAGATCCTAAGATCGTTTTATAAAGTGTTAAAACTTTTCATTTCCACGGGGGTAGGCGAAAACGGTTTTTTCCTTTTAAAAACAAGGAGTTTATTTCAAAACATAGAAAACACCGTTTTCAAAATGACAGTCAAATAAGAGAAACACAACTCTATGAATTCCTGTAATGTCCGAGAGGACATTAAAGGAAGAACAACACGTTGGACTCACGGAAAACAACCATCCATTCCAACTCCACCAAATCAAATGACACCACGAGGAAGAGGTTCGGCACCACACCGTAACCGACAACTCAAGGAATGACATACAAGTCAACGACCACGTACTAGTGTACAAAACACAGTACCAGGAATGCTTAAAGGAAGGGACTAAGCATAAGAATCAAGACTGTCAGACTACAGTACCTCGAGTACTTAATGAATCCCTAATCATAACCTCTTCTCATCAATCAAAATCTCACACAACTCATCACTCGCCTTCTCTAAGGCCTCAATTATCAATTGACACAAAAATCATCCCTAACCTCAAATCTTCAAAAGAGTTCACACAACTAACCACGATCACCAAAATACTAACCACAATCACAAGGCTACTAACCACAATCACAAGGCTGCTAACCACAATCTCTAAGGTCTCAACTCAAAGTCAAGCCTACGGTCCACCACTAGCCTCAACTAGCCACATGGATCACTATGCCAACATACCTAACGTCCCCCAAGGGCACAAGGTAAATAATCACAAGTATAAAGATACACTTTTCATTTATACTTTAACAATTTTCTCATTTAATTCATGTTTTCGCATTTATCACTTTCAACTGAGCATTTTATAAAGATACGAATTTAATTTCACAATATTCATACATAACATGCTCCAAAATCCAACAGGCAATAATAACACATATTTAACCTGCTCCAACATCACATGTAATAATATCACGTGTACATGTCCAATGAAATCACATAAATGTCATGCATATACAATGTGACTCATACACCACCCTTTGCCCACATCACGTGGTTAACGAATACGCACTCCACTCATTTACAAGGAGAAAGAGTACCGCACCGATTCTTCCCAAGTGTTTTTGACACTACACTTTCAACAAGGAAGGCGGTTGCACGAGAGCCCAACTTGCAACTCCCATGCGAGAGCGGCACATACCACCACGATGGGGCAGTAACCAACCCTATTCTAAAGATCCGAGAGTGGCGCATACCACCATGATGGGGCAGCAACCAACCCTATATTACCTTCTGGCTTTTTAGTTCCATAGGTGGGAGACACATTTACCTGGCCAGTTGTTGCGACGATTCGACACAAAGACAACCCCACATGATTTCACAACCCACATATATCAACTCAATATGCATCCAGGTCTAAATGACAATCATGTCTCAACATAAATATGTAATGCATCATATTTAAGCAAATACCCACATGGTAATATCAACATAAATCTCAAATCTCTTTTCATGCTTTAAAATGCAATAAAGCAATTAAATCATATGAAAATAATTTCATATACCATTCATGTTCTCCAAAAATATATTTTCTTTAATTCTTTAGAAAATATTTCAATTTCCCTTATCATTCATTTAAAATATATTATACAATTAATTCACGTATAATAAGAGGAACCTAGCATGGCGTCTAAGTCTCTCACATCCAACGTTTACAAATTTCCCTAGCCCATTTAATTCTCCAGGGAATTTCTAAGTCATCTATTCCTATTCAATTAAATTAGGAATATATTTAATCTCGTAGGAAATAATTTAATTAATTTTCTTAAATTAATTCCTTAGTCCAATTCCGATTCTAACGAATTATAGATATTTAAATTAACGATTTAAAATATCTATATTAAATTAAATAAGGGTTTTGCACCCCTAAACTACTTCTATAATGCGGAGTGAGAAATATAATTTCCCACCTGAAATACGCTTACAGAACAGCCGTTTCGGGCCCACAGTGAACAGTACCGGCGCCCGATAATGGAGCCCGCCGACCAAAATTGTCCGAAAACTATTTCGAATATATCGAAATGTCCGTATCGATAAACTATACGATATATATGAAGCCCATTAATAATCGGTTAATTAATTTGGCTAAATCTAAAATAGCCCAAACGAAAATTCGAAACTTCAAATCGAATTTCCCGACAAACCGCTCAACGTAAAATTACGAAATTAATATATGATGAATACTACGTAGGTACGAAACTACTCACCGAAAATCATCTCAAACCGATCACCGGAAGGTCGCCAAAAAATTGGCCGAAGCCTGGCCGGAGTCACCCCCGCTCACGCGCGTAGCCACTGCAATAGCTGCCGGCTCCTTGCGCCACCACCGGCGCCACCACACGCCGCCTCCTCCAGGCTACGACGCCACCTCCGTCGCTACCAACAACCGCCGTCATCATCCTGGACCGTCGTTGTAGCTCCTGGTTGCGCGCGTCCAACCGCAACCCTCTCGTCCAGTTGTCGACTCTCTCTCTCTCTCTCTCTCGCCATGACCGGTGAAAATGGAGATGAAGGGCAGAGAAGCAGCTCGTGTGTGGAGAAGAAACGTGAAGTAGGGAAGGAGATGTTTGTGTATCGTGTAGGAGAAGATAGAGCGAAGGCTAGGTCGTTCGTTCATAACAATATACAGATATATATATGCGTATACATATATATTCAATTTACATAAGTTACCCTTCATTTGTCCATAATCACGAAATAACCCCCACTACAATATATATATATATATAATTAAATATATATATATACAGTAAACCCCAATAATTATCGGGAACGCCCAAACATAATCTCGTAAGTCCGAAATAATAACGGGACGCCCAATTAAATATACCGGGGCAGGAACCCAAACGTAGGAACACTTAACAAGCCCGATCAATTAAAATGTGTCGTCATCCAATCGAAACACTAATCATTAAACGTCGAATAAACTAACTTCGAAACGAGACCGTCTAATTGACCACAAGAATTCGCGTAGTCGTCAAAGAGAAACCGTAAAGTCATACAGTCGACTTTAAAACTAAACGCGAAAAATTTACAGGTATCAAATACCAACAACAAACAATACGTCAAGAACAAGTGACGTCATTACCGAAATTAAATCAAAGATAATTTCAGTAAAAAGGATAATAACACGGGGTGTTACACCTCTCGAGCTTGTCTCTCAATCAAGAGAACAACCCTCTCTTGAACAATCGGTGGACTTCACTTGTCCGAGATTACAAATTCGTATGTAATCAATAAAATCACTAAAGAACAAAAACACTCAAAACCCAAAGGTTTTTATGGAAGATAAATCAATATAAGCTCAAGTGTTTTTGGTGATTTTTGAATAGCTCTAGAAGTATATTCTCAAAGGATGTATCAATGAATAATATTTGGAGAATAAGAGGAGAAACTAGAGTTTTAGTTTTTCAAAGATTTTGCAGAAAATCAGATTTTTGCTTCTTGCCTTCAATGAATTTTGCAGAAAAATTTCTGTAAAAGATGAAGCCTTCTTTTCTTTTTGATTCAACTCTCTTTTTATTCAATGAACTCATCTTATTCTATATATAGCATTGTATTAGGATTAATACATTGAGCATTGAATTATTAGAGTCAAGAGTCGTTTGAAAACCATTAAGCACGATCCTTAAAACATGGAAAATGTTTTCTGATAAAACTGCAGGTTTTAAGGTGCAACTGGTCGACTACTCTTTCCTTTTAGTCGACTACAATGCATCATCTAGTCGACTATATTAAGTTCTAGTCGTTTACATTGATTCATTTAGTCAACTAGAATGAGTTCTAGTCGACTACTTCTTGTAGTCTAGTCGACTCAAAGTTCTTTTAGTCGACTACTTTGATGTGGATGAAAAAACCTGTAGCTACTGATTGTTTTAGTCAACTATATTGAAATACACATGGTGATTCTAGTCGACTACAACTTGAAAAACATTTGATAAATATATTTTCCCTTCCATTTAAGTTCGGTAAAGCGTTTTTCATTCTATTTGAGTTCGGTTCATTTTATACTTGAGCTTATACGATAATATCGACGCATAAAATTACCTTGTTACAATGATCGCTCCCCGACCTATGTACCCCAAGTCTTGAGTCTTCGACTTTTGCCTTTGCCGTTGAATTAAATGATTTTCCATTTTGCGCTTCAATTTCTTTCACATCTTTTCGCTTTAAATCAAGCTTTCTTTCCGAGCTTGCTTTTCGAGTCATTTCCTTTCCGAGTTTAATTTCTGAGTCGTTCACCTGTCTTTTGCTGAAAATATAAACTCGATAATTCAGTAGTATCAAACACTCTTCAATGGTCTGTTATCATCAATTTTGGAATTGTTTGCCGAGAGTAAGTTTCAAAGCCAACAAAGGGGACTAGGCGAATGTGTTTCCGGGGTCTTGCATTGGCATAAGTGTCATGAGGGACGTTTGACTGGCCTAGGGTAGATGCATGTACACAGGTTGGTTCACACTCAAATTGGATGGTCAGATGATGTGACAGCTACGATTCCTTTCTCCTACGGGTCATTAATGAGTTCACCTCAGCGTTCTTTTACCTGGTGTCCCAAAAACCAGTTTGCAGGAAATTTTTCGGCTATGGATAGTATGCGGTGCAATGGCACCTTTATTTTGTTTTCTTGTTACAAGTTCTAGATTTGCTCAGAGTGTTATGGATGTTGTTGCGGGATTTGGGATGGTCATATGTAGAGTTGTTCCATTTTAGTTTCCTTTGTTTGTCCCCTGCATCAGGACTGTTGTTATATTTATTGGGAGTCAGTCTGTTAGCATATCCCTTCCTTGTATTTGGTATCGTTGTATCATTGTAGAGATGTACTCTTTCGGCGCCTCAATGTGCCTTTTTGTATCATTTGGTTTTAGCTTCCGCTTGGTTATGTATTGAATTATTGTTATTAATAATATTTCATTCGTTTTACTGTTCTTTATGATCTTAGTGGATCGCTCTCTGTATGGATCACAACCCGGATTCCTAGGATGTCCCGGTTCGGGAGTCTTTGGAATTTAGGGGCGTGACATGGACGCTCTTCGAAATGGTCTGGTTATACTACGGGAGGAGCTACGTTTACTTAGGGGTGTACATCCTATTTCTCCTTCGGGTGAGTCATCCCATCCCCATGATCCCCCTGCACATTAGTTAGGTGCGGAAAGAACAAGTGTGAGCAATTATCATAGACATTTATGTATTTGCTCGTGTCTTCCATTTTTATTTTGCTGAAAATAATTTACATTTTGGCTTGTTTTGTATCTAAAACAAAAAGTATTATAAAAGGAGGATTTGTGGAATTTCTGTTTTAATTATCTTACATACAAAGTTTATATATTTATATACATATATATATATATATTTATATATATTTTATATATATATATACACATATATATAGTAAAGTTTTGTTGATTATGTAGTAAACTGCTCAGATCTGTTAATCTATAGCCTTTTATCTATTCCGTTTATATTGTTCTTCATCTTCTCTTTCTCTGTTTGTTGGTGGCACCTCCCCATAAATCGTAAAACCAAACATTAAGTCCCTTGGTGTGCTTTTAGGCATTTTAGGGCATGAGCGGTGATGTCGTTGGGATAAGGTATGTGTTATGAAATGCAACAAATACCGAAAATAGGATAAAGCACAATTATAATGTTCAGATAATAAGAAAATTGATTAATCATGAGTCGTTTATTTTGATCTTCCTCCTCTCGACCTACTCGAACAAACCTACCTTCCATTCCAGATAATAATGACATAATTAATGAAGAAGAATACACCTACACTGATCTTGAAAGTCACAATAATTGGAATATCCCAAGGGTACCCACAAATCAAATTTACAAAACCAGTTTCATTAAGTCAATATTTTTTACATAATACACAGAAATTGTTGAACAAGTATATGTTATAAATAAGGAACACGAAAAATGCCAATTATTTTCTCCAAAAACTATAAAACAACATCGCGAAAGAGGATACAATTTTATCCATATTGGTCTTGTACAAGTTGCATTTGATCCATTAACTATTTTAGGACAAAATGCATCGATTCTTCTCTGTCTAAGAGATGCTAGGTTCCTCGACTATAATCAAAGCTTAATTAGTGTCATTGAAACCAGCCTATGTAATGGTCCAGTCTACTTTGATTGCTTTCCTAATTTTAAGCTAAGCCTAAGTGACCCTCACATACTAAAAGCTTTAACATTAAACATCAAAACTTCAGGATATGCCATGTTTGAAGGTGCCCAGCCTCTAAGCTTAATTTATAGAATTTACTACAAGACTATGAAAACCAATTTAAATGTTCATGCTCTAGTCAAAATTCCTAAAGATCAAACTTTATTAATTCAAAGCAGTACTTCTAATGCAAATATTTGAATACCAAAAACGATTGCCTGAAAAGATGTTTCCCTCCCAAATGAATGGTTACTTGAAAATGAAAATCACCCAACCAAAATCGAAAATGATGTCCGAAATCTTGAACATGTGCAACAATTCCTAGATGAACTGTTAAGTTAACATTTGATAGATCTAGACACAGTTGCTCTTCCGTTAGTTCAAACTCTAAAATGTTCACCCCCCTACTAATTAGAGAAAATACTACTAACCATGATACAGAATTTGTAGAATCTCTAGTCCACCGATCCAGACGTGATCATAGATTAAAAGGAATTCAAAAGGATGAACAAGTATCTACTCCTTGTTATGTCCCAAACATAGAGACTGAAGATTCATTCTCTAACCACTCTCCTACACAAATTGATTTTGAGACTGACACTATTAATCCACAACTATGTGTTTTAAGTAAATCATTTTCCTATGACCTTTTAAAGTTAGAAGTTGAAGCCAAGTCCAAAGAAAATAAAGCAAGATGACAAATATATAGAACAAGTTACACGCATGAGGAGAGGACAAAAATTACAAAAAAAATGGCAAAACTTCATGATAACAAACCAGGTAGAAATTAGTGTCTTTGATTATCTTGAAAATTACTATAAAACAATTAATGTTCTTACAAAACATAAATGGACAAAACATGATAAAACAATTATTTCTTCTAGTCACCCTCCTTTAGAAAACTTAATTGTTAACCACCTGGGAACCGAAATCCCAGCCTCCCCTTTTAAGGTTGTCACCTCCGCAATCGATCCTAATACTAAAAAAATTATTGAACAAAACAATTTCACCAATCAATATTTAAGTACGTTAGGTTCTCAATTGGACAACATAGAATCCAAAGTTGACGCTTCCTCCCATGTGACTAAAACTATTGATTCCCCTCTAATCAAGCTTCCTACAAAACTTCAAAGACTACCTAACAAACCAAGCACAAGTGACTCCTCTGCTCAAATTGATAAATTGTTAAAAGCCTTAGAATCAGAACTAATCAAGGATGAAAAATCCCTCACAGTTCTCAATTTTGATTCTCATAACGATACTGATAACTCTGAAACCTCATCTGAAGAAGACTCAGATAAAGATATACGCAAGTTAGAAAATGCTTTTGAGATCAATAGGATCACACATCGACCAATTAACCCTACCAGTATTACAAAAAATTGGTATACCCAACCTACTCCTGTCGATATTCAATATGAAGAAAGCATCTTCCAAAACCAATTTTTTGTGTCATCTAAAACAATTTATGAATGGAATATTGATGGACTCTCTGAACAAGAAATTTTAAACAAATTAAACCACATTTCTATGACAGCCAATAGTTACCTCACACATCACAATATGCCTCAACCTAATATTGTAGAATTACTAGCCTCGGGATTTTCAGGCATGTTAAGAAATTTGTGGGATAAACATCTTACCCAAGAAGCAAGAGATAATATAACACATGCAGTCCAAAAAATAGAAGATGGAACCCCTATTTTTAATGAAGAAATTGGCCTCGGACTCCCTGATGGAGTCAATACATTAATTTACACAATTATAGATCATTTCATTGGCAGACCAAGTGACATTACTTCTAGAATTCATGATCAACTTAGTAAACTTAGATGTCCTACATTAAGTGATTTTAGATGGTACAAAGATACTTTCTTTTCACGAGTTATGTTACGAGAAGATAGTAATAAACCATTTTGGAAAGAAAAATTTATTAATGGATTGCCTAGAATTTTCTCTCATAAAATACGCACAGAACTCAGTAACACAACTGGTGTTATTGAATATGACAGTCTAACTGTCACGCCCTGAGTCCGAAAACCCGGATAATGACTTAAATTTAATTAAAATTCATAAGATATCAAATGGTCAAAATGGTCAACCGACATTATTTACATGGTAACTAGCGCGGAAGCGAAATAGAAATAATAAAATCACACACATATCCTGAAATCAAATCAAATTACAACACGAACACACTAGTCCAAAGCCAAACAATTACAAATCATAATAAGCACGCAATATTTATTATTACATAAAGATGTAATTATTATAAGTTCAAATTTCCAATAGCTCATGCATCATCCACCAATGGTTCTTTTCCTGAAAAATGATAAGGGGCTAGCACAAACGGCCCAGTTGAGAAAAATCATGAAGCGTAAGATTCCGCAAGTATGTAAATTAATGAATACGTATAGGGTCAAGTCTCTACCATAGTCCAATGTCATGATATATCTGCATAAGGAATCACAATATAAACTCATGTAGAACAATTTAAATAATATCATCAAGATAATTTAAAAGTTCTATAATCACGAAATTAAAACCAATACTCTCAATACGAATTCAAATCCAACTATCACAACAGAGATAGCATCAAATTCAAAATAATCAAATGGGAAAATTATGTCGTGAAACAAACCCTAGGACATGAACTACCCGTTCATCTGCCTAGTCGTCTTGGGGCTACTAACCCTACGGTGACGTCAACCAATCGTGCGATAATTCGAGGACTTGCACCCCGGGAGATCCTTCGTCCCCCCTTTGCTCACACCATACGACCATTGCCCAAAATCAACAAACAATCCACCATTCACAATTCACAATTCATAAATGTCATTCACAGGCGCACATAAGTAATAAATATATCAGCACTCTATGATCCACCTAATAAAAATTCTATCGTGGCATTTATCAATGCATTTAAACACATTAATGTAATTTCACAACTCATGTAAAAAATAGCACAATATGATGATGAATCTATATATAAACATTAAAATGCATAAATGAAGATTCTTAAACTCACACGATACCCCAATAAATCCCTACCTCAAACTTGATCAAATATCCAGTAAAATACCAACAATCAAAACAATATGGTTCTGTAGAGAATGAAGAAACGAACGGTTCTCCCTTCACGCCTTCATTTGTACCCTATTATGCCCAAAACCAATTAACACATATTGAATAATTTTTTTATACATAACCATATTTATTTTTATAATAAGATTTGCCAATAAACATTATGACATATATAAATATATACTCAAAAATATTCGGGATTAATAGACAAAATTTAGCTACTTAATTAAGAGTCAAAAAGTTCGGTTTCGAATACTACCGTAAAACGGACAGCATGTAATCTATGATATTTAGAAAAATCTACAGGTTTGATAAAAAATAGGACATTTACAGGATACACTCCAAAACTTCTAGGTAGGTCTACTGTAAAATTTCCATAAGCTTTAATCAAAGGACAGTGGTCCAAAATAATTATAAAAGACAGCTTTCCTAACAGTTCCGAAAACTGAACACCCTTTACTCCAAGCTTTTTACAAACCTATCCAAGAATTATGACTACCAAAATCTACAAATTTACATCCTATACACTCAAGATCAGGTGATAAAATTATAAGTAAAAAATTAGAATAATAGATAGCTCAAATTGGTAACACAAGTTCCGGTTTTAAACTACGATTGAAACTGAACAGTTACTACTCAACAATTTTTATTACCAGTATAAATTAACTTAAAATTCTTGATATTTAATACATAGATCCTAGACATACATAAACTGTTATAATAAAAGTTTCAAGATTTATAAGAATACGAAACCATATGAAACAATTGGCTAAACCGAAACCGAAATCGGATCAGCAAGCATTAAAATATCACTGGACAGCCTACTTCCGTGATGTTTAGAAAATTAAATATTTATCTAAATGATATGAAATTTTGAGAATTGATAATAGACATAAAAAAAAGCATACTGTAAAAGTTTCAAAAATTTATAAATAATTTAACATGGTCTATAAATTGCTCAAACCGAGTAAAAAAAACGGTCTGCAGCAACAACAATATCCGAATAACATGTTTTTCCTAGATTTTTAATTAACTCTCTACTTATCTATAAATTCTGAAATTTTCAGGAACATATAATCACATACATATATATGATCTGTAAAATGTTCATAAACTAATTTTGATCCGTACATATATTATAAATTAGAGATCTAAAGCCTTGATTTTCACTAAACATATAAACCAGCAATCTGGAATTGTTGGAAAATCAAATCAAATTAAATAATATAGATCACATACCGTAATTGGTATTAAACTAAAGATCGGAACACGTAGAACAACTTCCTAGTTGAGCACAAAATTAAATCCCCACTCTAAGATGCCCAAAATGTAGAGAGAAGAAGATAGAAGAAAAATAGAGGATGATGGAAAAATGGTTTTGCTTGATTGTTGAGAATATGCAAAAGCCAACCTCAACACATCAATATAATGGTTGAAAAATTTCATCAATAATGTCATAAAGTGGTGTCAATATAATAGATGTATGATTGCACCTTTAAATGATGGAGGAATATGCTTTTGGAAAGTTGAAGATAAAAATAAAAATAAACATGTGGAATTCGGTCACACATTTACACATAATGAATATATTGCAAAAGTTACCCCCATCTTTATCAAACCCAAAAGTAACCCCCACATTTAATTAAAATATCGAAACTACTCGGTCAACGATAAAATGAAAATTTTACAAAATATAGGAATGAACCCAAAAATTCAAATCATGAAATCATTAATGCACGAAAACACATGCAATGCCACGTAATGCACAAGATAAAAATATATATATATTAACCGAAGAAAAAGAAATTATTTAAATTAAGCCGGTCATTACAACCTCCCCTCCTTAAAAAGATTTCGTCCCCGAAATCGTGATGTACCTTTAGTGGCAAAAAGATCAGGATAGTTGGCACGGACCTCGTCCTCATGCTCCCATATAGCCTCCTCCATGCCATGATGATGCCACAACACTTTAACTAGAGGAATCACCTTTCCACGTAGAACCTGATCTCTAGAGTCTAAAATCTGAACTGGTCGCTCCTCATATGTGACATCCTCATCAACCTCCACATCGACCCAATCCAAAATATGTTACTGATCTGGCTCATACTTCCTCAACATAGATACATGAAAAACATTGTGAACTTTGGACAACTCTGTTGGTAAAGCCAAACGATAAGCCACCTCACCAACACGATCCAAAATATTGAAAGGTCCGATAAACCGTGGCGATAACTTGCCACCTCGCCGAAATCTCATCAATCCCTTTTGCGGAGAAACCTTTAGAAACACATGGTCCCCCACATCAAAGGATAATGGTCTCCTCCTCCGGTTAGCATAGCTTTTCTGTCGGCTCTGGGCTGTGATCAACCGTTGTCGAATCATCTTGATCTTCTCTGTTGTTTCATGAATAATCTCTGATCGCCTCAAGTCACGACCCAAAAATGTATTTCTCGCCAACCTCAGTCCAATAAACAGGAGATCTATATGGCCTGCCATACAACGCCTCGAATGGTGCCATCTCAATACTGGCCTGGTAACTATTGTTGTACGTAAACTCAACCAATGGTAGATGACCATTCCAATTACCCTGAAAATCCTGAATGCAAGCCCGTAGCATATCCTCTAATATCTGAATAGTCATTTCCGATTGACCATCAGTCTGAGGATGAAACGTCATGCTAAACCTCAACTCTGAATCAAGAGATGTCTGGAAACCCTGCCAAAATTGTGAAGTAAACCTCGGATCCCTGTCCGACACGATAGAAACTGGAACACCGTGCAATCTGACAATCTGGTCAATATACACCCTACTGAGTGCCTTTGCGCCATCTATCTCTCATATGGCCAGAAAATGAGCTGTCTTGGTCAACCTGTCAACAATAACCCATACTGCACTATGCCCCTTCTGCGTCATTGGTAATCCTGTTACAAAATCCATAGTGATGTGTTCTCACTTCCACTCTGCCACTAGCAATGGTTGCAACAGACCTGCAGGCTTCTGATGTTTAGCCTTTACTTGCTGACAAGTAAGACATCTGGCAACAAACTGAGCAACATCACGCTTCATGCCCCTCCACCAAAACTGGCGTCTCAAGTTGTGATACATCTTAGTACCACCGAGATGTACTTCACATCAACACATTCCACTCAAAGGCAACAGTAAAACAAATGTTCACATAACTAGGCCTTATCCCGTCGTCCCAAAGATGAAACGATCTAAAGCTCTGATACCACGTTGTCGCGCCCCGAGTCCGATAACCCGGATAATGACTTAAATTTAATTAAAATTCATAAGATATCAAATGGTCAAAATGGTTAACAGACATTGTTTACATGGTAACTAGCGTGTAAGCGAAATAAAAAAAATAAAATCACACACAGATCCCGAAATCAAATCAAATTACAACACGAACACACTAGTCCAAATCCAAAAAATTACAAATCATAATAAGCATGCAATCTTTATTATTACATAAAGATGTAATTATTATAAGTTCAAATTCCACAAATTTCCAATAGCTCATGCATCATCCACCAACGGTTCTTTTCCTGAAAAATGATAAGGGGTGAGCACAAACGGCCTAGTAGAGAAAAATCATGAAGCATAAGATTCTGCAAGTATGTAAATTAATGAATACCTATAGGGTCAAGTCTCTACCCTAGTCTAATGTCATGATATAAATGCATAAGGAATCATAATATAAACTCATGTAGAATAATTTAAATAATATCATCAAGATAATTTAAAAGTTCTATAATCACGAAATTAAAACCAATACTCTCAATACGAATTCAAATCCAACTATCACAACAGAGATAACATCAAATTCAAAATCATCAAATTGGAAAATTATGTCGTGAAACAAACCATAGGAAATGAACTACCTGTTCATCTTCCTAGTCGTCTTGGGGCTACTAACCCTACGGTGACGTCAACCAATCGCGCGATAATTCTAGGACTTGCACCCCGGGAGATCCTTCGTCCCCCCATTGCTCACACCACACGACCATTTCTCAAAATCAATAACCAATCCACCATTCACAATTCACAATTCATAAATGTCATTCACATGCGCACATAAGTAATAAATATATCCGCACTCTATGATCCACCTAATAAAAATTCTATCGTGGCATTTATCAATGCATTTAAACACATTAATGTAATTTCACAAGTCATGTCAAAAATAGCACAATATGATGATGAATCTATATATAAACATTAAAATGCATAAATGAAGATTCTTAAACTCACACGATACCCCAATAAATCCCTACCTCAAACTTGATAAAATATCCAGTAAAATACCAACAATCAAAACAATATGGTTGAGTAGAGAATGAAGAAACTTAAAATTCTTGATCTTAAATACATAGGTCCTAGACATATACAAAATTTTATAATAAAAGTGTCATGATTTATAAGAATACTAAACCATATGAAATAATTGGCTAAACTGAAACCGAAATCGGATCAGCAAGCAGTAAAATATCACTGGACAGCCTACTTCCGTGATTTTTAGAAACTTAAATATTTATATACATGTTCTGAACGTTTTAGAGATGATAATAGACATATACAAAAGCATACTGTAAAAGTTTCAAAAATTTATAAATAATTTAACATGGTCTATAAATTGCTCAAACCGAGTAAAAAAAACGGTCTGCAGCAACAACAATATCCGAATAACATGTTTTTCCTAGATTTTTAATTAACTCTCTACTTATCTATAAATTCTGAAATTTTCAGGAACATATAATCACATACATATATATGATCTGTAAAATGTTCATAAACTAATTTTGATCCGTACATATATTATAAATTAGAGATCTAAAACCTTGATTTTCACTAAACATGTAAACTAGCAATCTGGAATTGTTGAAAAATCAAATCAAATTAAATAACATAGATCACATACCGTAATTGGTATTAAACCGAAGATCGGAACACGTAGAACAACTTCCTAGTTGAGCACAAAATTGAATCCCCACTCTAAGATGCCCAAAATGTAGAGAGAAGAAGATAGGAGAAAAATAGAGGATAATGGAAAAATAGTTTTGCTTGATTGTTGAGAATATGCAAAAGTCAACCTCAACACATCAATATAATGGCTGAAAACTTTCATCAATAATGTCATAAAGTGATGTCAATATAACAGATATATGATTGCACTTTTAAATGATGGAGGAATATGCTTTTGGAAAGTTGAAGATAAAAATAAAAATAAACTTGTGGAATTCGGTCACACATTTACACATAATGAATATATTGCAAAAGTTACCCCCATCTTTATCAAACCCAAAAGTAACCCCACATTTAATTAAAATATCGAAACTACCCGGTCAACGACAAAATGAAAATTTTACAAAACATAGGAATGAACCCAAAAATTCAAATCATGAAATCCTTAATGCACGAAAACACATGCAATGCCACGTAATGCATAAGATAAAAATATATATATATTAACCGAAGAAAAAGAAATTATTTAAATTAAGCCGGTCATTACACTAACCTACGGTAATATTATTAGTCTAATCCAAAAAGCAGAACTCAAAATGTGTATAGATATGAAAATTAATAATCATCTTAGCCAAGATAAAAAGAAGGCAAAATATGAAATGGGCACATTCTGCCAACAATATGGATTACCCCCAATTGCACCATCTCGGCAAACAAAGAAATCAAAACAAACAAAATCCTTCCCAAAACGATTTACTCGCCCTTATAGAAGATATAATAAAAAATTCCAACATAATGAATTCTATGATAAACAAAAGTTTAAAAAGAACGAAAAATATACGAGAAAAACAAAACCTTTTGAGAAGAACAATAAAATTGATCTAACTAAAGTTACATGTTATAAGTATTGTAAGAAAGGTCATTACGAAAGAAATTGTCCTGTAAAAAATAAAATTAATCAGCTAGAAATCCCTGATGAAACTAAACAACAAATTTACACAATTCTTGAGTTAAAAAATACAAGTGACAGTGATACTGAAATTGAATCTAGTTCCTCTACTGAATCTTCTGCCTCCCGTCACATTTCACCTGATATTAGTTTTGGGTGCAAAGATAGTTGTTGTCCAAAAACAGTAAATATGGTAAATCGACACCAACATAAAACCCTTAATGTGCTCACCAAGGCAGAAGAACAACAACATCTTCTTCTAGACCTCATAAGTAAAGTTGAAGACCCAGGTTTAAAAAATTCTTATCTTCAAAAGCTTACTAAATTACTCACCATAAACAAAGATACTCAACCCCCTACCTTAAACAAACCGAATTTTAGTCTTCACAAAACTCTTGAATGTTTTACTCCTAAAAAAGAAGTCACTATACAAGACCTCCAAGCAGAGGTCAACATCGTTAAACAAGAAATCAAAACCCTGAAAAATGAAAACCAAGATATAAAAATCTTCTTTCACACCCAACTCAAAGATCTAGTTAAAACTTGACACCAATTTTCAGTTTCTGATTCCTCTTCCTCTGACAGTAATGAAGATGATGACAACACAAATCATTTTCAAAGTACTGAAGAGGAAACCAATGGTTTGAATCTAATTAACCGAACCTCATTAAAAAAATGGAAAATAAAAGTCACCTTAGTTATTAATAAGGAATACCAAAAAACTGTCATTGCTCTAGTTGACTCAGGAGCTGATCTTAACTGTATACAAGAAGGCCTGATTCCTAGCAAATACTATGAAAAAAAAAATGAGAAACTCCGTTCTGCTAATGGTAGTGCAATGAAAATTAAGTATGAATTATCTAAAGCTCATATTTGTCAAGATAATGTATGTTTCAAAACTACATTTGTCCTAGTAAAAAATATGACTGATACAGTCATCCTTGGCCTTCCATTTTTATATCTTCTTTACCCATTTACCATAAATAATGATGGTCTCTACAACACATTTTGGTCAAAATATTAATTTCCTTTTTTGCCAAAATCTTCTAGTAAAAAACTCGAAAGCATCATTGATTTTTCAGTCTCTAAAAATATTTACATTCTCCATCATAAAGAACAACATTTAAATTCTTCAAAAGAAGAAATAATTCACAAACGAACAGAAACACAATTAAGCAACCCTATCCTTCAAAATCAGATAAAATAATATGAAAATAAACTTATTCAAGAAATATGTTCGAAACTACCCAATGCTTTTTGGCATAGAAAACAACATATTGTTAGTCTTCCTTACATCAAATCCTTCACTAATAAAAATATTCCAACTAAAGCCCGACCAATTCAGATGAATGTTGAAATCTTAGAATTTTGTAAAAAAGAAATCCAAGACCTTCTTCAAAAGAAAATCATATGTCACAGCAAATCACCTTGGTCTTGCTCAGCTTTTTATGTCCAGAAAAATTCTGAAATAGAACGAGGGGTACCACGTCTAGTCATTAATTACAAACCTCTTAATCAAGTCCTTGAATGGATAAGATATCCTATCCCTAACAAGAGATATTTAATTAATCGATTCGTGCAATGACATGGCATAATGACATCATACTATGCCTAGCACCCTAGGTAAATAAGCATGAATTTAAAATCAATTTAAATACATACGCAACATGCTCAATTAAAATCCTATAAGCACGAAACACATCACTCTTAATGATACCAATTTTATTATCTATTTTCCAATAATCAAATAAATTTAATTAATACACGTAGCATGCTCGATAAAATCACATAAGCACGAACCACATCATCCTATCATCAATTCTCAATAAACCAGCTCGTTATTTATCTAGTTTCCAAATAATCACCAAATCATGGTATTTTCATGAATTTAAATTAAGCACATTAAACATGTAATTTTAAGCAATTATAACCCCAGAAAATCACAATTAATAATTCATTCGCTTCTTTTCTATTAGTTCCAATTAAGCACTTTAAATGTGTAATTTTAAGCAATTATAATTTCCAATTATAACAATTTATAACTCACACGCCCAACCGTGGGTGAACTCATAAATAAATAACGGTTCCCCAACCTAGAGAAGAGTGCACAAAAATAGCCCTAAACCAATACTGATTTCCGAACCCCAACCCCAAAAGAAATAGCTTTTCACATCGTTAATCCAATTGGACCTCACGATATGCCCAAACGACCACCATGTTGCCTAGAACAACATACTAAAATCTAGTAAAAATCCATAAATACTTGGGTAGCTAAATTGATTAAAATCTAAAAATAGATCCATACCTAAAATCTTTGATTCAAGCAATTTCTTTCAATGAAATAGCCTAAAAATTGGATATGACATGCAACCGGTGTCCATCCGCAAAACTGCCAAAGGACACGCAAAACAATCATGTCTTGACACCGAAACACGGCTAAAACCCTCCAGCTCGGATCTGCCCAACCACCGTTGTCGCGCCATCACACTTTCGCTGCGTACCTGGCCTTGGAGATCGCGTTGCACCGTGCTGCACCGGTGACCTGACTCCCAAGCGACCAAAGTCGCTACCCTCCGGCAACCTCTCTTTCTCCAGCTGCGATTTTCCAGCCCCCCCTTCTCTCTCTTTCTCGCAAACCATTCGTGACCCATCCCTATGTCTCATGATTTCCCCCCCCCCCCCCCCCTCTCTCTCTACCTCACGATCTCCCCTCTTTCTCTTTCTCCCTCTCTCTCTCTCTCTGGGGAAGAGACGAAGTAGAAGAAGAGGTGCAGATCAGGCTTGGCGCATGTGTATGTGTCACATCTGTGTGTTTTGTGTGTGTCATATAATTATATATATATATATATTGTATTACAATAAGATATATACATATACATTAATTATTAATAATAATAATAAATTTTAATATCTCTAAAATATTTACCCATCTCAACAATTATTTAATTTATCCTAAAACAAATAATAAAAATTTAACACCGGACTTTACAAGATGGAAGCAAATATCCATGCTTCTTGGGGAGGCTTTCCAAGCAGAAGAGAATGATGGTTATGCGGAGCACGGAAGGAATGGAGTCAGAGTTGGACTAGGGTTTAGAACTATTTTCTGTTTTAGTTTTAATTTAATAGATAGGTTGCAATTTTAAAATTCTTAGAGATTGTAGGCCCTTTAGGCCAAATATTTGCAAATTTAAATTTTTAGGGATTGTAGGCCCTTAAGGCCAAATCATAGTTATTTTATTTAAATAAAATTTTCATTCCTTATGCAATAAATGAGTAATTATTTCCGGAAAGCTATGATTATATTTTTTTTCTTCCCTTGGTATGATATTGGGTATGTGTGTTGTGTTGGAAACTTTTACATGTGGCCTAAACTAAGTTTGGGGGGGAGATCGAGTACTCTATTGTGAAATTCTGGAAATACGCTTCAAAAGTAATTATATTATTTCTCATGCATATGATTGTGAACAATGAGGACATGGTTTAATTTAAGTTTGGGGTTGAGGGTATAGTTAAGGAATGGAAATTTTGAAAAACAAATTTGAAAATTTTTGAAGAAATTCTTTGTTTTCACGCATGAGTATTTTGCATTACAAGTTGATTGAGTTTTTGTTTATGATGAATGAGTAGTATGTGATGTGATATTCCTGTTCATGAGAGTAATGATTATATTGAGTTAGTGAAGTGATGTGGTTTACATGGGTGAATGAATTAGTGAAATTGAAATTGAAAAGGACGATCTTGACCTATAAGTACATGCACACATTCACTATGGGAAAATTACTTGATCTTTAACTATGTAGTTGGAAAATTAGCTTTGCCACAATAAAAGGGGAGAAGGGGTGTTGAAATGGATGAATTTGAAAAAATTTGAAATATAAAGAATAAAATGCAAAAAGTAGTTCTTTGATCTGAGTATCGGGCCTTGGTATTACCAATATCACTATTCGCGTTTAAAGAGGAGAAGACTAATGAGCATAAATCCCATGGAAAAAGCTCGGGCCTAGTTTGTTGGGACTAAAAATACTCGCTGGAAAGTCCGCAGCCTAGAAAGACAAAAAGGGATAAAGTGGAATGAAATGGAAAGTAGTAGTTTTTCATACAAAAATGGTAGAGTTTAATCAATGAATTAGAAGAAGAAAGATTGGTCTATCATAGGAGAATATTCACAAAAACACTAGAGGTTGTCCGGATTAGGAGTAGAAAGTAACAAAGTTATTTACTTTAGTGGGGAACATTCACAACATGAGCTTGAAATAGTTATTGTTCGGTAGTGAGTGGGAATATTTGTATCTATACTATCTTATACATTGTATCAAGACTTGCTTAATAAGTATGTGAATGCATGAAGGCGTGAGAATGAAAAATGGAGAAGTTGTGGGTAGTATAGCTAACCCTCATGAGACTTAACTCGTCCACTCAGTAGTACCAAGGGGTTTAAAAGGCTTGTTACACATGTTAAGTGTAATCGTCGACCCTCACGAAAGCAAGAGAGTAGTATAAGGTAGTTAGAATAAAAATAATTATCACAAGGTAGTTTTAATAGTTTTCCTGAGTTCATTGGTAAGGGAATAGCAATATGTAAGTTTGGGGGTGTGATAGGTGTCGAATGTTGTACATTTTAGGCCCTTATCTTGCTATTGTTACATCTTTATATTCTGTTATTTGGTATTTTTATGTGGTCTGTGTGTCTAAGCATGTTTCACGAGCTTAATGAAGAAAATGAGATAACTTTGGTGAATTAACTAAAGAAGTGCATGTTTCTATCCAAGATGAGAGCTAAAGAGGTGGTTTCAAGATAAAACTGTCTCCCAGACGGCAAAAACATCATTTTTTGGAGCTGCAACTTCAGGAATCATAACAAAGGAGTCGAGGGGGTTCAAACGGAGAAACTATCAAGAAAAGTGGTTTCCAAGAAATTTGTTACACTTAACCTACATTTCCAGTAGCTAAAAGTGGCTTGAAAGTGCTAAAACTACGCTTGGTTAACACTTGGTGAAAATTGGCCTACGCTTGAAGCTACACTTAAGTGTAGCCCTACGTTTAAGCGTAGGGGGATCAAGCATAATTATGCTAGAAAATAACAAGTTTGGCCCGACTTAAATCCCTTTGGCTCAACTTCGACTCTAACACCTCAATACACGTGATATATACATATTGTATACCAGATTGAAGGGTTTTGCTCAGTTCAGTGTGAAATTACGAAAAAGGGGAATTTTACTCTCAATTGGAGAAGTCTAATGCAAATTAGGGTTTCCCTTGGCTTTGTCTATAAATACCAAGGTCTGCTACATATTTTAGAGGGCTTCAATACACATAATTTTCAAAGCAATATCTAAAGATTCATTCAAGGAGGAGCCATACAAGACCTAGAGGTCTGGAGAAGAAGAACATGGAAAGCGTTTCTACAACAACGATGCAGTCACCTTCTACCATAATTAACTAACTCGGTATCTATGGTTTTCTAGCAAAACACTAGCCAAGTAATATAGTTCTTTTATTTGTTTTCAATTGTAACGAGAGAAAGTTGTGACCATATTGTGATGATTGTTGTAAAACAGTGATTGTACTTATTCTTGGCACAAGATCGTATATTTATTCTTAATTTTTGTCTTAGATTAAATGAATATATTTTCTTAATCAATCATGTTATCATAAGCATAGCGTGATTTTCTACATAATGGTGCTTAATACTTGAAACCCTAGGTTTACACATGCCATGCATCGGTGAGGTAATATAGACATGCTTTACTTTAATTTCATGTTGTAAGAGTAGAAAAAAGTAAAGTAGATAGCATGTACTAGTTACACTCTGTCCGGAGATGGGTTATAGCGAATCTGGTGGATAGTATCCTTTTTGGGGACGTATTCGACTATTTGCGGTACATCCTAATTCACAATAATGGATCGCCCTCTTGCAATTGAGTGAATTGAGAACTATATTATGCTGTTAGTGGTGGAGCGATGAAAACCCTAGTTTTACTCCATCTTGATCATCATCGCAATTTATTTTCTGTTTTTAGTTAATTTAGTTTTAAATCTAAAAACAATTCAAAACTTCTTTTTCAAACATAATTCAATACTTTTAAATTTCTAAAGTGAATAATCCAAGTCTATGTGGGATCGATATTCTCTTTCTCAAGCCGATTCTATACTACAATACGATTCATGCGCTTGCAATAGGTAAAACCTAAGCTATCGTAAGGGGTTGTTCTTAAACATTATGTTTGTCACCCCTAGGCATACATCACGTACATTTAGAGAAACTTTAGTGGTTGTACATGTCAAACCCTTATACAATATAATCATGGGCAGGGGCTGGATCCACAGGATGCATGGAGTTCTTTCCACCCTCCATCAAGTCATGAGGTGTGTGGATCCGAACGGCGTAGATGTGATTGATATCAGGGGAGATCAGGTGGCAGCCAAATAATGTTATGCTCCGAACGGCGTACATGTGATTGAGATTAGGAAATGATCCGAATGGGCTTCAACAGTCAACTTGACCCCTGGCGATCAATAGCAATTACAGGAAGGGGGAGTGGGATCCCCCATAGCAGCAAAACCACTGGTAGAGATATCGGTTATTCCCGAGCAACCCGAGAAGATAACCTACATTAGATCATACCTGACATATCAGGAAAAGAATGAACTAGAAGCCCTCTTACGGGCAAATGCCAACATCTTCGCATGAAGCCACTTGGATATGCCTGGTATTGACCCTTCAGTTGCCCAACACTTCCTCCATGTGGACCCCAGCATAAAACCCGTTAGACAGAAGAAACGGTGCATGGGAATCCATCGAAATCAAATCATAGCTGAAGAAGTCGGTCGACTTCTCTAAGCCAGTTTCATTAAAGAGGTACAGTACCCTTCCTGGTTGGCAAACATGGTGGTGGTCCAGAAGATGAACGGGAAATGGAGAATGTGCATGGATTTTACTAACATGAATAATGCATGCCAGAAGGACTGTTTCCCGCTACCAAAGATTAACCAAATGGTGGATGCCACGACAGGGTTCGAATGCCTGAGTTTCCTTGACACATACTCCAGCTATAATCAGATACGCATGGATCCTTTGGACGAGGAGAAGACATCCTTCATCACTGAATCAGGTACCTACTATTACAAAGTTATGCCTTCGGACTAAAGAATGCAGGTGCAACCTTTCAAAGGTTAGTTAGCAGAGTCTTCCAAGGCATGATGGGATCTACCATAGAGGCGTACATCGATGATACAGTGGTCAAAAGCAGGACGAAGGGCAACCACTTAGAGGACTTGTAGCAGATGTTCGACACCCTCAGAAAGTATAGGATGAAAGACTACATGATGAAGCCTCCCATACTGGAAACCCTATAAGTAAACGAACCGATGTATCTATACTTGGTAGTCTCTACCACATCCATCAGTGTTGCTCTGGTAAAGGACGGCAAGGGGTGTCAGATGCCAATTTTCTATACTAATAAAGCACTGGCTGAGGCAAAAACCCACTACAGTAGGCATGAAAAGTTGGTATTGTCATTGGTTAATGCGAAATACCATCTTCAGCATTACTTTAAAGTCCACCCGATAATAGTGCCTACTATCACGCCAATCAGATCAATAATGGCGAAACCCGAGCTATCAGGAAGAGTGTTCAAGTGGGCGCTCAAGTTGGGAATTTACGATATAACCTATCTCCCTTAAAACAACCATCAAAGGTCAAGCAGTAGCTAAATTTCTACTGGAAACTGAGCCTGCAGATTATACCGAAGAATGAGAACCTGGCTTGTGGATAGTTTTTATGGACGGATCATCAAATGTTAGTAGAGCAGGAACCAGTATAGAACTCTTAACACCCGATGGCACCAAACTTCAGTAATCCATTCGCTTGGAGTTCCTAGCCTCCAATAATGAGGCTGAGTATGAAGCTCTGTTGACCTGTATTCATTTCACCCGAAGCTTGCAAGTACAAAGAGTAGAAGTAAGAAGTGATTCTCAACTAGTCATCTAGCAGATAAATGGTAAATATGAAACCCGAGAACCAAAAATGGAAGCATACAAGGAGTTGGTGCTGAAAGAGGCCGAAGGATTCCAGCAGCTAACCTTCGAACAGATCCCAAGGGGCGATAAACCTCAATCGTCTAGCTAATCAAGCCTTCGCTGCAGGGGAAAGTATGACCTGTGTGGTGTCAATCGACTTCATAGTCAGGTCAAGCCTTGAGACCCCCGAAAAAGTGATGATCATCCTGTGGGAGCCTAGTTGGATGGACCCCATAGTAGATTATCTGAGAACGAGTGACCTGCCCGAGTCAAAGCCAGAAGCCAGAAAGGTCAGAATGAAAGCTGCGAGACATGCACTCTACAATGGCTAGTTATATCGAAAGTCTTTCTCTGTACCTTATCTGAAATGTCTCACGCCATCGGAAGCTTCCGCGATCATGGAGGAAATACATGTCGAGTCCTGCAAAAATCACTTCGGTGGAAGATCTCTGGTCCATAAGGTCCTCACTCAGGGGTATTTCTAGCCCTATCTATTAAGGGATGCTGAGGTATACATCCGAAGGTGCAAGAAGTGCCAATCCCATGGAGATGCCATTCATCCACCTCCAGAACATCTCAACCCAACGATTGTCGCTCACCCATTTTCCCAGTAGGGAATGGACATCGTCAGTCCTCTCCCGCAAGCCATCCAATCCACAACTCACGTCCTATTAGCCACAGATTACTTCACTAAGTGAGTGGAGGCCGAGGCATACCCGACCATCAAAAGAAGCCATGTCATCAAGTTCATCTATAGCCATATCATGTGCAAGTTCGGTCTACCTCGAATAATAATGATGGACAATGACATAAATTTGGACAACAAAAAGGTTCGGGCATTTCTGAAGAAGCATGGGATAAACCAAAACACTTCTTCCATCAGCTATCCACAAGGCAATGGGAAAGCGGAGAGGATGAATAGAACGATCTATGACACTCTCAGAAAGAAACTTGAGGAGGCTAAGGGAGCCTGGCTAGAAATATTGCTAGAGATGTTGTGGTCCTACCGAACCACCCCAAGGCAATCAACGGGAGAATCCCCATTCGCCATGGCTTATGGGGTCGAAGCAGTTATACCAACCAAGGTGATGGTACCAAAACTAAGATGCCAAGTGTGAGAAGAAGGACCGAATAATCAGCACTTGACCCATGATCTGGATTTATTGGAGGAAATGAGAGAAGTAGCTGGAATAAGGTTGGCCTCCTATTAGCAGCAAGTCAGAAATTGATTCAATCAAAAAGTTAAAAGAATGGAATTCCAAATTGGCGACATGATGGTCAGAAGAAAGATCGGGAGTGTCGGCAAACTAATGGAAACATGGGAAGGGTCGTACACAATTATTGAAGTCATCGAGCGAGGAGATTATCGAGTATGGAAGAACAAAACAGGATGTATCGAGCCTAACTCCCAGAATGCTTATCGCCTGAAGAGGTATTACCCTTAGATAGATCCAGATAGCAATAGTATCCAGATAAAAGCATATGTGTCCACTATATGACACCACTGTTGATAGCCAAAGCATCTGTGCCCATTACATGGCACCTCTACTTCATATCTTTCTTATTTAAATAAAAGTATTCCTTATTCTTCTCGTAATATGTCTCTTTAAATGATCTGTTTAATCTCGACTCATAAAATAAAAAAATTTCCGAAGTGTTGATTCAATATGGTTCATATACCTTGGATTAACCAGAGGACATCAATAAGACTAAAGGTCAGATGCATGATGTCTCGTGAAATGAAAATTTTCCTAAGTGTTGATTCAGCATGGTTCTTACACCTTGTATTAACTAGAGCACATTAGTAAAACCCTAAGGGCCAGATGCCCGAAGTCTCATAAAATGTGAAATTTTCCTAAGTGTTGATTCAGCATGGTTCTTACACCCTAAATCAACCAAAGGATATTAATAAGACTTAGGGCTAAATGCTTGAAGTCTCTTAGAATGTGAAATTTTTTGTAAGTGTTGATTCAGCAAGGTTCTTACACCCTAAATTAGCCAGAGGACATTAATAATACCTAAGGGCCATATGCCCAAAGTCTCTTAGAATGTGAAATTTTTCCTAAGTGTTGGATTCAACATGGTTCATATGCTTTGAACTAACCAAAGGATACTAGTAAGACTTAGGGATTAGATGCCCGAAATCCTAAACTGTGCAAACATTTCCATAAGTGTTAAGTCGAAAAGATTTATACACCTTAGATTAAATAGATGGAGGTGAAATATTCAAATAGTGCCTAAAAATATTTGATTCACTCACAACAAGTTAGATAAGGCATTCAACAATCAAATAACAAAAGCCAAGTTATAAAATGGAAATTTTCTTTAATTTAGAAGAAAGAAGTATATACCAAAGTGGCCCTAATGAGGGCGTTACAAGGAAAACTAAAAAACTAAATATAAGTCTTGTGGCCCTGACCTTGAACTCAAGGCCCAAGGCATCCACGATATCTATACGAGGAGGTGGGTGGGGAGCTAAAGGCACAAGATCTTCACCCTTCAGAAAAGCTGCGATACGGGCTTCGTTCTCAGAAGGTGTCGGATACTTGTACTGAAAGGAGACCCCCAGATGGTCAACCATCTCAGCGGGAGACTTGAATGACCTCTTAGACATCAAAATATGCTCCTATTAATCCCGTGCCTGCATCCGTAGGCCGTACGAACATCCCCGATAGCTACGAAGCGAGAGTGCATATCCAGCCCGCCTAAATGGCACATCTCAACCTTAGACTACTCCAGACCAAGAAGATTCTCCACTTCCGCTTTTTCGGATATGACCTTCTAGTAGCCAGCCTTCAACTCCCCCATCTCAGTAGTCAATGCTCTCCTTTCAACCTCCCCAGACTCCAGCAGAGTCTTATGATCAGACAAGCTCTGAAGAAGACCATCAGCCTTCTTCGCCAAAGTGATTTTGTGATCATTCGCCTGTTGTTGAAGGCTCTACATCTTGGCCATCTCCCGGATATGAGCTTCTAAGAGATGGTTGTAGGACAGGATGGCATAAAGGAGTTGTCAAGAAAAACATAGGTTAGTACCATAAAAACAATGGAAACAGGAAAACAATTACAAGTGTGAAAACTAAGAACATACTTCCATGGTCATTTTTTAGCCCTTTTGAAATAGGTCAGTCCTTGTCATTTTTTACTAAGCAACCCTGTCAGCAGAGGTCCACACACCTTTCGTCATCACCCGAAGGGCATCAGGCTGACAGATGGTGAGATGATCAGCGTAGATAGGAGACCCATCCGGGAGTATTAACTTCTGCTCCCAAGGAATGATGGAGCCAGAAGTGTCCTGACCCGAGGGAGGTTCACTACTTGAGGCACCAGCAGTACTGCTAACTCTAGCCCTTTTATTGGCCCCTCCACCCCCGATAGCATTACGGGGTCGGGTGACTGAAACATTGTCTTCTACGGATGGTGCACATGGACCAGGAGGACTGGGCTCTGAAGGTTGTGGATTAGTAGGTGGTACTGGCGGTGCCACTGATATGGGAGTGGCAGTCACCAGAGTAGACCCAAAAAGGGGAGGTGTACGCCTGAGGGTCAGCGATCTGAGGGGAATCTCCATCCTGTCAACACCAGCGCCCAAATTAGAAATCATCTCCATGTTAGCTAAAGTTAAAAGCACGGTGGCAGATCTGACGTTGCTCCAGATCTTGGCTTTTAAAAGCTCAAATCATTCCTTTATAGGGCCTGAAGCCAGCTCCCTCTCTTGGTAACCAAAAAACCTAAGCACATACTCCCCCCGGTGCAGATCGCAGAACTCACAGAAGCATGTTGTCTTATGAAGAATGGGGCCGAAGACTTTAAGGATCGGATAGGTCAGAGAGTAGGGGTAGAACCAATTACCACTGACCACTACTATCCTTTCATTCCAACCCTTGTTAAATTTCTCCTTATCAGAGCATATACCTCTACCCTGAAATGGAAAGAGGTTATACCTACCCTTACAGTCCCTAGAATTATGGAAAAAGTAATAGAGCATGAGATTGGCTAAGCCAAGATCAAGCCCAAGGTCCCTATTGTACAAAAGCAACATAGCCAGAACACGGAAAAAATTAGGGTTTAATTGGAGAGGACTCAACCCTAACATGAACGGGACATAGTGAAAAAATGGGTGGAGGGGAAATTTCAAAACTTTTAAATGAACTACCGATAGTAAAATACTACCAGCTTCGACCCCCTCACTCTAAAGGAAGTTTACGTCTTTGGGTTCTAGGGCCAGATGTACATCTTCAGGCACATTAGTATCTATCCTAAGATGCTTGACATCTACCTGGGCCCTTGATTTCTCTGGAAGAAGGGTTGGGGTAAAAGGGACTGGCACATACGGGATCTTCAAACCCTCGTCATCGTACAAGTCATCTTCTGCTGGCAGATAAGGGTTGGCAAAAGAGCTTGGCAGGTCAGGGTTGGCTGAGGTAGTAGGAGGTACAGGTGTTTCTAAGTGAACCGAATAGGGGTTACTAATGTCCTCAATGATATTTGTTGGGGATGACATAACTTTTTGGCTCACAGACTTGGTGTCATCACTCTCAGACATGATTTTAGAAGGGTAGAAGAGACAGAGAGAGGGGGGGAGATAGAAAAGTGAAAATAAGCAGTGTCAGCCTTACACGGAAGAGGAGGTATGACAAAAGGGGTCTTCAGTAGAGTTTCAACTCTACTCCGATGAAGTTCTCCGACAAAGTAAATTGCAGAATCCGATAAGAGAAATTCAAGGATAAGCTCAGATAAGTATGAGAGAATTGTCATAGAACTGGAGATAGTGTTTTTGCAAGTGAAAAACGAAATTTCCAAGAAGGGGTTTTTATAGAAGCTCTAAAGGAAGGCCAAATGAAAACGTGAAGACTGAAGGTCATGCACCGCCATTCCAATTTCCAAGTGCAAAGATCAAGGGAACGTGGGCCAATCATTTCAAATTTAAAATGATTTCTCCACCTTCCCCATTAAATGAGCCATTCGCGTCATCTCAAGCAGTCTTTATGAAAGACCCAAATGCATGCATATAATATGTGTATAAATTAATTTCGGTCATGGGCCAGATAGGATGTATACAGACCCATAACCTTAAGGGCCTGTGAAATAGGTGAAATTCAACCCGAGACAAATGAACCTGAGTGTTGGGTCAGGCCCATGGAAACTTCTAGTAGAGGAGTGGACTGCAAGAAATGGATCAACGTCCAATCCCTAAAATAAAGGGATTGAGATGGAAATAGAAGGAGATAAAACCAAATCCCATTAATTGGGAGTTGTGATGGGCATTCCAGATGGGCCAAAGTCCATCTCTACGTGTATAAATAGATGGTTGATTAATAATAATGGGGAATTCAATTGTTATATAATTTTTTGGCATTTACAGCCACATATTCAGACACTTATAGTATATGTACTAAATTCATGGCATTGTCCTTCAAGCATTACTAAGTTGGTAATGGTGGTTTTATCTTTCAATAGCGGATGGGTGGATGAATTCTTCATTGCTTATTAAAACTCTTGTCACATATGCACACTCGTACATATATATATATATATACATATTCATACATAACATATATACACACAACTAAAGGGGACATGCGAGAGAGTGATAGGGGATACCTAGAACGGAGTGGCGGAGAAACGAAGAGTCGACGGTCAGGTGATACGGCGAGACAACAACAAGACAAATATAAACCCTGATTGCAGAGAGGCGAGAGAGAGAAGAGCCGACCTGTGCGCAAATAACCTGATTGCAATACGAGTATTATGGTAATTATACATATTAAGGACTACTTAATCAAGAAATATAGAGGCTAATTTGGGAACAAAATTCAATATAATTTTATAAGTATTAAAAAAAATTAAGGGTATTTCAGTCATTAAATTTGTTATTTTTGTAATTTAATAAAAATTGTGTAATCTGTAAATAAGTTTCCAATTTCGTTATTTGTTATAAATAAAATTTATCTCTGGTTATTTTTGTAATTATATCCCTTTTATCTCAGATTTTTTCTCGGATAAATCTTTCTCTCAATAGATCTTGTTTCAAAATTTTCGGAGAATGCAGCGTTGCATTATTGTAAGTTTTCTATTCTAAACATTTTCTGAAAATAGCCCATTAGTTTTAAATCTTAACGTAGGCAAGGCATGGCATATCTGGTTGAATCAGTCTTTGTATAAAGGGAATCGAACCCCATGTGCTGCTGGCGGGCCCTATTAAATCTGTAATATTCCCTAACATTTTTATGCACATGCAATGAGAAAAAATCAAGACATTGGAGTTAGTTTAGAGAAACTTTTCAAAATTAGGCTTAGTATTTTATTTATTTATTTTTACTGTAGCCTACATTATGTGAATAGTTGTATCACTTGAACTTGGCCCTTCTCTTTGCCCAAAAACGTTAGTTCTCGTGATCAAACCTCTCCCCTCCCCCTCTCCACCTAAAACCTTGAAAATTCAGCAATTTCAATTTCTTCTTGTTTTCCAAAACTCATGTGTTTCATAATTAAGAAAAAGCCATCAATTGCTCTGTTTTCGATTCTTTGTGATATATCAAACTTTGTGATGGTCTCAAAAAAATTGCAATAAATTTGTTGGATAGAAATGGAAATTGCGAGAATTGGGTTTCTGGGATTTCGTGGGTTGATTGTGGGTATGTGCAAGAATAAATGGAGATTGCGAGAATTGGGTTTCTTGACTTCTGTTTGAATCCTCCTTTTGTTCGTCGTTATTGAGATTTTGGTGAGCTCTATTTCTTTGTTGTTATCTCTATTTGTTGTGTGTATATACATATATATATATATATATATATTTTTTTTTTCTAGTTGAAAGTAAATGTGCTCCAGTGTTTTAGTATTTCAAGAATATTCTCTATTTATTTTTAAAATAATTTTATTTATAATTTCATCTACCTAAAGAGTTTAAAATAATTTTATTTATAATTTACTCTCACTTATCTTTCTGCGTATACAATATTATATAATGCATTACATTATTTATTTAATTATTTACTGCTTCACTACGTTACCGCATTATTTTCTATTTATCATTCCATGAATTTAATTTACCTTTTTCAAACTCCTATTCTTTCTAGGATTCCTTACAAAGTAAAGTTCCATATGGGAGGTATAATTAAGCAAAACCAAATCGTATGATATATATTTATATATATTAACTTTTTTTGTGTATGTATATAGATAAAGGAAGAGAGTGAAACCCCTGCAGTCAGGGGAGAGCTTGATGAACCATACGAGACAGGTATATTTATCATATGTATTCTCTCATCTCAATGTATCATGTGATTTTTCATATAATTTTCAGATTTTAATATATTTGATGGCTCTGTGCATGTTACTATATGTTTACATTGTATTTATAATACGTTTTCAGTCGTAATGATATAGAATATGCTTCAAAATGAAAATATAAATACAGTAAAGCTTTTGCTTTTAGTTTCCGTAGTGCTTTTTTCACTTTCTTCGTCCTCTTTTGCTTTACTTTTTGTTAGAAGAAGTTAATATAAAATGGGTTGGGCCTAACTATCTAGATGGGCTTAGGGCTTTATATATTTTAACAACCCCTCAAACTTAAGTTGGGAATTAAGAGACCAACTTGAGTTTGGAAACCAATTCTTGAAAATATGATGTCGAATGGGGCGTGATTTGACTTCACAACGGGTCTGATTCCCTAAACGGATGATATACCCTAAATGGGTCTGATTCCCTAAACAGATGAGATGATGAAAGTAGATTCCCTAAAGAGATGAAATGATGAAAATATTCCAAAACGGATGAGATTCCCTAAAAGGATGAGTTGAGATTTTCCAAAACGGAATAGATATGATTTTCCAAAACGGATAAGATGTGATTTTCCCAAAACGGATAAGATGTGATTCGAAAAGAGTCGAAAAGATGAGTAATGAAAAGTTCAAAGTCAAATTTTGAAAAATTGACTGTATGGGTGCGTCTGGAGCAGTCCAATTAGCTGAAATCGACTACTCATTTGTTTAAATCAGAGTTAAAATGGGTCCAGAATGACCAATATAGTGCTGGACGACAATTTGGTAATTTTACAAAAATCTGATCATGTGTGACACGTGGCAGCTTCTGGGTAGGACACGTGGCAATGCTGACGTCACTAATATAGCCAAAATATCATCAAAATCTCTTCAAACTATCGTATCACCAAAATATCGGCCAAATATCATGAAAATATCATCAAAAATATCACGTTAGGCGCGTGGATCGCGTGAAGCCCACACGCGTTGGAGGTTGAAGGAGCGTGGGCGCGTGACACCGAGGATTTCAGACGCGCCGATCATCTGGAGGCGTGTCCGCGCGGTGGAGTTTGGCCTTGTTTTCAGTTGTCGTGGCTTCGTATGGAGATGGGTCGGCTACTAGTGTTATCGGATTCTGATTCCAACGATTTTTTAACGGAAAATTTGGACCAGGATTCTTATTTTGATTGGTTTGCTGCAATGGATGAAGACGAAACTACATGCCTTGATGTTGGTGACAAACAAAATGCAGATAAAGGCACGAAATAAAAAGAGAGTGACCCGCGGTGATGACAAAGAAAAGATCCGCACCTGCGGTGATGACAAAGAAAAGATCTGCGTCGGTGGCGGAGGAGAGATTTTCTCGGCGATGGAAAACGGCAACGATGAGCTGACATCAATGATGAGCGTCCGGCGGTGACGAATTAGTCAGATTCTGAGGACGATCAAGATGGTGTGGTGTATTGTTGTTGAAGAAGATTCAAAGAAAAAAAAGAAGAACCGAATTAGGGTTTGGTAGAGAGAGATAAATAGGAGTAGAGATAGAAAAAGAAAGAGATTGAGAGTTTAGGATTTTTAATTGAAGATCGCCGTCGGGAATGGAAGATGAAGTGTCATCCCCAGCAGAGATGACAATACGCGGAAAGAACTACCAAGTATCGGTAGACTCTGATACTATGTTAGAGGAAAGATTGTTTTGATAATATGATAATAGAGAGAATATAATAAAGACATTAAAGATGAAGAATGTATATGAAAATGTATTGAATTGTATATTAAAGTCCGTATTGAAAGTATATGAATTACAATAGAAATGACTCCTATATATAGAGGAGAATGTGTAGTGAACAAGTAAACTTGGTGTGGGGAACAAGTCAATATAAAATGGGTTATGCCTACTATCTAGATATCTAGATGGGCTTAAGCCTTTATATATTCTAACACTTTTAATTTGTTTCACCCACTCTGCTACTTATGTGTGAACTCCACCACTCTGCCAATTAGACATATTATTTGTTTAATAGTTTCAAGAAGAATATGTTCATACTTTAAATTCAGTTTGTTCTTCTTCCCATGCAAATTTGCAATGGCTCAACTGTTTACACAAAATTTATGTATGTTTTTCAATTTGAACACGTAGACTATTATTAGTTCTTGCTATATTTTTGGTGCAGAGACTTGTTTGGCGTCAACGCAGCATCCTATATGATGGAGCGTCAAAGAAGATTCATTCGAGAGTGCAGAAGAATCATTTTGTTCAGGTATATATTCGTTGCACGTAATCTAAAATGTCTATACTATAGATACCATAATGAATGTATATATAAACATTGAGAGTCATGTTAATGAACAATTATTATCAAGTACAATATGCTCATTAGTAGGAAGGAAAAAAGAGCTGAAAAATGAGAGAATTAAGGAATGAATGAAACCTTATTAGGGAAGAAATAGTCGTTTTGTTTTTTTCTTCTATATCCTGAATGGAAGAGAAGAGCTTTATCTATTTAAAATTAGTTTTGTCATTCTACCCATTATTATACATACTATAGTAATTTTTTAAATATAATATTATAATTAAAATTAGTATAATAGGCTCACTTTCCTTTCCTCATTTATACTGTCAATATTTGGACGGATTAAACTTTGTTCCGATTTTTCATCTGCGTCATCCCTCGTGTTATCCTTTCTCTTCTTGTCTCTTCCATACTCAACAAAGTAGATTCGTTTCTTTTTTCTTATTTCATCTCTAGCCCTCGTCCTTCATTTCTATCAAACAAAACATAAATAAATTCATCAAATCGGATTCTTCTAAATAATATGATAGGTTAATTTTATCTTACTAAAGAAAGAAAGAGAAATAAATAAATTGAACGTTGTATGTTAAGTGAAAGTTCCCGAGATGGCATGATTTGATACCACTTAAAAAATTAGGTCATTCATTTTTTTAACCTTTATTGTGTATTTAGGTAAAGTTATGTACTCGAGTATATACTGTCAGCAAGCCACACGGTCAAAAACAAATTGAACAGGGATGAGTGAGCAACCATATGTCCTAACTGTTCATAATAGCCGAGAGATAAAATAACAATGTCTCTTGCTAAACCACCAAGTAAAAAACTAAACTATAAAAAGAGTCTTCCACTATATTCGTTTGCAAAGCTCATGAAAAAAAGTTTGAAGTATAGTAATTAAATCGGTATCATAACATTTTCTATATTGCTTTTGCTAAACTCAATTTTTTGTTTAGGTTTTTTAATTAAACTACTATTAAACGATACCCATAAAATTTTGTTTTTAATTAATTAAAATAGATATATAGTGAAATGTGCATAAAATTTGATCTTTAATTAATAGAAAGAGATAAATAAAAGAAAAGAATGTATTCGTTTATGAAGTGAATGACTTTACAATTGGTTTTCTTTTCTCTCTAAAAGGAAAAAATACTATGTTGGTTTGACCCTAAAAGAATTTGAAATGGGAAAATACTACATTAACTATGTTATTGGATGGTTTGAGTCATTAAAATTGTCAATCATTTTAGTTGTATTAGACTAATAAATTCCTAGAATACTAAGAATTTTATGCCAGTTATAGTAAGTTCGATTCAAAAAGCCTCTAATTATGGGGAAATTCCATGTCAACTGTTTTCTTAGACTCTATCAAACACTAATTAAATAAATTATAATTAAATATTTCAGAAACGTATGTCACTAATAGAGCAACATTAATCTAAAACCAATATATGTTTATCACTAATAGAGTAACATTAATCTAAAACCCATATACTTGATTAAAATTCACATACTTGATTCACTTATAAATATGGTACGTGAACGAAAGTATTTTAAGCATCTTTGACAGTTAGTACAATATTAAAAATAACGTTTATGAAAATTAAAGCACTTATGCAATTCTATAATCTTGTAATGGTCAAAAACGGATTACAACAATAATATTTTATGTACCGTCCGCATATTAATATATCTCTTATGAGAGTTTTTCTGGAAATTTTCTGTGATTCTGTCAATTGTGTTCCGAGTCTATTTATTTATGTTTAGACTTCTATTTTTAAAAAAGGTTATATGGATATATTCTATTATTCAAGTCCATAACTCGATTAGCTATTCTAAAACATCTTATAAAACACAAGACTCTCAAATTGTATGCTATAAAACAATATGTTTTGGTATATATCTCCCTGACCGTAGAATGTATTAGCATTTCATTTCAGTCCCCACATTTTCGGATCGCTGAAAACTTTCATTCTTAGTATTTTAGTGATATTTATATTTTTTCATATGTGTTTGCTAAACAATTTTTAATATTAATTTATGTTAGAAGAAATGATGCTTTGATAATATGAATAAAATAATAAAGACAATAAAGAGAATAATAAAGAAAAATGAATATTATTGAAGTGTATTGAAAGTATATTAAAGTAAATAAATTACAATAGAGATGATCCATATATATAGGGGAGAATGTGTGGTGAACAAGTAAATTTGGTGTGGGGGACAAGTAAATCTAATTTAGGTAGGAAAGTGGAGGCCTAGGCCTTTATATATTCTAACCCCCCCCCCCCCCCCCCCCCCTCAAACTCAAGTTGGGAAATAAGAGACCAACTTGAGTTCGGAAACCAATTCTTTCTTAAAAATCTGACGTCGAACAGAATATGATTTGACTTCACAACGAATGGATGATTCTGATTGATTTTGAGTCTGAGTCTGATGCGAAGATCAATTGAGAGAAGAGAGGATGATTGATGATGACAAGATTAGAATTTCTCATGAGATGAGAAAATAAGATAGAAAGAACCCAAAACGGGTCTAATTGAGATTTTTCGTGAAACGAGAAAATAAGATGGCGAGTACCCAAATGAGATACCCAAAATGGGTCTGATTCCCTAAATGGATGAGATACCCTAAATGGATCTAATTCCCTAAACGGATGAGATGAGATTTTCCCAAAACGGATGAGATGAGATTAGATTTTCTCGTGAGACGAGAAAATAGAGATAGATGAGACCTAAAACGAGTTAAATTGAGATTTTTTCCACAAGAATGAGATTTTCTCATGAGATGAGAAACTATGATTGAGATTTTTCCGTGAGACGAGAAAATAAGATAAAGAAACCCAAAACGGGTGTTGTTGATGATGGTGACTTGATAGGTGACTGGTTGAGATTTGATGATATTGTGTCGTTGTTTCACCACACCCCGATCAACAAGAATTTATACATACTAATACTTTACTTAAAATAGTATAGCAATAAGTATGGTCGAACCACTCTCAACTTGGAACTCGTTTTGAGACAAAGATCAAAAACTTCACTTTTCAAGATAAAAAGAAATCACTTAAAAACAACTCTTGAATTTTTTAATAGTAAACTAAAATAACTAGATAAAATTATCAAATGATGGAAAAAATCTCAAGGGAAAAGAATCCATCACCCGGGTCTATACAAATAATATTATATATTTCTATTGCAAATTCTCCTCCAACATATTATACATAAACTTAGATAGTAGTAGGCATTCCCCGTATTTCCATTAATTGGTAATCACGAAGAATCCTCCCTCTAATGTTTTGGTTTAAATAAAATGTAAATAGTAGTAGACATTCCCCGTATTTCCATTAATTGGTAATCACGGAAAATCCTCCTTCTATTTTTTTAGTGTCCAACCTCTATTGTAAGGTTTTTGTTCATTGAGATTCATAAAATGAATACTCTCGGGACGAGAATTAAACAATACGAAATAAAAATAAAAATTATTTATATCTTACCCATGGTGTCTTCATCACCCCCTTGAGAAGAGTTTTAAGCTAGCATGTTGAAAAAAAAATGAAACAAGGTAATAGAATAAAATTCCATTGATAGAGCAAAAATTACACAAAATATGAAAATGGTACAAAAGTATTCTAAGCTCTCACTCCTCAACTCTTCACACTCCACACCTTCTCGCATCTGAATTGTGAAGATATAAATAGACCATTGGACTTGCCACTTGTGCCATTTAATACAAATCCACAAAATTCAGTCATTAATACAAATCTAGCAACTTCACTCATTAATTTTTCCAACCACCTTGTCACCATCAAACTACCTCACATAACTACACACGTACACACACACACACACACACTTATATATATATATATATACATATATATGTATTTATTACATTCTCCCCCTCCAAATTTTCCTTTTTCTTCATTTTCATCCTTCTTGCTTTCTTTTTCTTTTCTTTTGTAAATCAACCCCTGCATGAAATAAAAATATATACATATGAGGACATTATGTTAGGTAAATTACTCTATTTTGTGCACTTATCAAATTACCCCCAAACAAGTTTTTGCTAGTCCTCTAGCAAATAAGGAAAAAAATAGATAAGTTCACAAAAATGATACATTATTGAAGTTGAACTAATGATGTGCCACTTTCGCAGGCTACATTCGATTGCATTTACCATATGCAATAAGGCCTTAAACCCCTAGGTTACCCTAGTGGACGAGCAATAGCCTCGTGAGGGTTTACAGTGAAGATACCCACAAACTTCTTTATTCTTCATTTTCACGCATACATGCATTCACACACTCATTAATTAAGCCATGATACAATATATAAGATAATATGAATGAAAATACTCCCACTCACTACCGAACAATAACTATCTCAAGTTAATGATATGAACGGTCCCCACTAAAGTAAATAACTTCGTTACTCTCTACTCCAATCTAGACAACCTTCCGTGTTTTTGTGAACATTATACTATGGTATGTCAATCTCTCTTTTTCTACTTCATTGATCAAACTTTGCCATTTTTCGTAAAAATTCATTATTTCCATCATTCCACTTCTATCCATTTTTTTATCTTTCTAAGCTTCGGACTTTCCAGCGAGGATTTTTAGTCCCGACCAACTGGGCCCGAGTTTCTTCCATAGGATTTATGCTCATTAGTTTTCTCCCCTTTTTACGCGAGCAGTGATATTGGTGATGCCAAAGCTCGGTTATTCAGATCAAAGAACTACTTTTTGCATTTCTTTCAAAATAAATTTTTAAATTTTCTCCATTCTATCTCCCATTTTATAGCGGCAAAGCTAATTTTTCAACTATATAGTCAAAGATCAACTGTTTTCCCATAGTGAATGTGTGCATGTGCTTATAGGTCAAAGTTGTCATTTTCGGTTTCAATTTCACTAATTCATTTACCTATGTAAAACCACATCACATCACTAACTCAATCTAATCATTACTCTCATGAGCAGGAATATCGCATCACATACTACTGATACATCATAAACACAAACTTAATCAACTTATAATGCAAAACACTTATGCATAAAAACAAAGAATTTCTTCAAAAAAAATTCAATTTTCCAAATTTTTCAAATTTTTTTTTTTTTTGAAACTCTATTTTGATTAAATAGATATCCACCCCAAACAAAACTAACACTGTCCCTAGTGTTTAAAAATACATCTAAGAGACAAATTGGAACAAATTACCGCAATTGAGGTGGAGGTGATGGAGTAGAGTCCCTGCAAAGATTCTTGGCAAAAGAAAAGTCAAGTGATTGGAAATATTAGAACAGACTTTACCCCCAAACAAAATCTAAACATACCCAAATAGAGTGAGAAATAAATTTTGTAGAAAATATTTACACAACAGACTGGGTTGCCTCCCAGGAGCGCTAAGTTTAACGTCATCAGCCAGACTTAATGGAGGTGCTACCCCTAAATGGATCAGTCCGAATAAATCGGATCAATGAGGAGAATTTCCTCAGTTTCAGAAGCTTCAAGTTCTAGGAAAGGCTTGAGGCGATGAGCATTGACTTTAAACAACTGTCCATTCTTAGGGTCTTGTAACTCAATGACACCATGACTAGAAATGTGATGGACATAGTACGGGCCTGACCAACGTGACTTTAACTTCCCAGGAAACAATTGAAGACGGGAGTTATACAAAAGAACCTTTTGTCCTATGAAAAGCTCCTTTTCGAGAATGTGTTTGTCATGTTCCATTTTAGTCTTAGCTTTATAAAGTCTTGAACTCTCATAGGCATCATTTCTAATTTCTTCTAGCTCATCAAGTTGAAGGGTCCTACGTTGACCGGCCTTATCATAATCAAAGTTCATGGCCTTGATGGCCCAATAAGCACGGTGTTCGAGTTCAACATGCAAGTGACAAGCTTTGCCATAGACCAATCGATATGGGGACATTCCTATAGGGGTCTTATAAGCAGTTCGGTATGCCCATAACGCATCCTGGAGTCGAAGACTCCAGTCCTTCCTTGTGGGGTTAATAGTTTTCTCTAAAATCTGCTTAATCTCCCTATTGGATACCTCAGCTTGACCATTGGTTTGAGGATGATATGATAGGGCCACTTTAAGGTTGATTCCATATTTGGACAAGAGGTTCCCAAAGACTTTGTTGCAAAAATGTGAACCATTGTCACTGATTAGGGCTCGAGGTGTTCCAAATCGAGGCAAAACCTGGTCTTTGAAAAATTGCACCACAACTCTATGGTCAATTGTTTTGGTGTCTAAAGATTCTACCCATTTTGACACATAATCAACTGCTAGAAGGATGTAGAGATTGCTAAACGAGGATGGAAATGGTCCCATGAAATCAATACCCCAGACATCAAAGATTTTAACGACGAGAATTGATTGTTGAGGCCATTCATTTCTTTTGGTAATCTTACCGAGCAATTGACATCTATGACAAGCTAGACAGTATGTGTGGGTGTCTTTGAAAATGGTTGGCCAATAGAATCTTGATTGCAAGATTTTTGCAGAAGTTCGTTTAGAACTGAAATGGCCACCACAGGCCTGGTCATGACAGAAGGAAATGACAGACTCTTGGTCTACCTCAGGAACACACCTACGAATGATCTGATCTGGACAATATTTAAACAAGTAGGGGTCATCCCAAAAATATTCCTTAGCCTTGGCCAAAAATTTATCTTTCTCTTGCTTGGACCAGTTGGAAGGAATTTGACTTGTCACAATATAATTGACAATATCGGCATACCATGGCACATGAGATATCTCAAATAATTTCTCATCAGGAAAATAATCAGAGATTGGAATGGAGTCACTAGTGGAGTCAATAACTAGACGGGACAAATGATCAGCGACTACATTCTCAGAACCTTTCTTATCTCGAATCTCAAGGTCAAACTCGTGAAGGAGTAAGATCCAGCGTATCAACCGAGGTTTTGCATCAGATTTGGATAAAAGATGTCTTAACGCTGCATGATCTATATAGATGATGACCTTAGATCCAATCAAATAAGATCTAAACTTCTCAAAGGAGAACACGACTGCTAGCAACTCTTTCTCAGTGGTTGAGTAGTTGATTTGGGCATCATTTAAGGTTTTGCTAGCATAGTTTATGACATGTCGTGCTCTATCCACTTTCTGGCCTAAAACAGCACCTACTGCATAATCAGACGCATCACACATAATTTCAAAAGGCAAGGTCCAATCAGGTGAGCGAATGATAGGTGCAGTAGTGAGTGTGGACTTTAAGTGCTCAAAGGTAGACTTACAGGCATCAGTAAACTCAAATTGTGCATCTTTAGCTAGAAGATGGGTCAAAGGTCTAGCTATTTTACTGAAATCTTTGATGAAGCGCCTGTAGAAACCGGCATGACCTAGGAATGCTCTAATATCTCGAACAGATTTAGGGATAGGTAGATTGGAGATTAGATCAATTTTTGCTTTGTCGACCTCAATTCCTGCACTAGAGATATTATGACCTAGGACAATTCCCTTTGTAACCATGAAATGACACTTTTCCCAGTTAGGTACCAAGTTAGTGTCACGACAACGTTGAAGTACGAGAGAAAGATGGTTCAGACATTGCTCAAATGATGATCCAAAGACAGAGAAGTCATCCATGAAGATTTCTAAAAACTTTTCAACCATGTCACTAAATATACTCATCATACACCGCTGAAATGTAGCTGGGGCATTACACAAGCCGAATGGCATACGACGTTAAGCGAATGTACCGAATGGACAGGTGAAAGTTGTCTTGTCTTGGTCATCTGGGTGGACAGGAATTTGATTGTAACCAGAATAGCCATCTAAAAAGCAATAGAAGGCTTGACCAGCTAATCTCTCTAACATTTGGTCGATGAAGGGGAGTGTGATGGTGAGACTACCAGGGTCTTTGTGTTTAACCACAACTTGGTTTTGGAGGAAGGAGGAACAATGTTGGGCCATGAAGGCTTCCTTAGGAATATTGGTATTCCTTTTGACTAAGTCTTTGATAAATTTGGCATAAGAAGGAATTTGCTTAATAGCATTGAGAAATGGAATGTTAATCTGAAGATTTTGAAAAATCTCTAAGATTTCACTATATTGAGAATCCTTCTTATTGTTGACTAGTCTAGAGGGAAAAGGTGCACGTGGAACAACCGGCTTAAGAATGATTTCATCAATCTTAGGACCTTGATCCTTTTTGGATTTTGGGGAATTGGGGAGAAGAGATTTGGATTGGTCATTTTCATGACTGATGGGTGGCTCAACCTTATTATCAATTTTCTTTCCTGACCTCAAAGTAGTGATAGAATTTACATGGTCATTTGAGTGGTCAGAATTAGAAGTGATCCCTATGTGATTAACTCCTTTTCCTTTTGGATTGATTTCGGGTTGGCTCGGTAATGTATCCCTTTGTCTTTCAGAAAGACCTGCCATGAGTTGACTCAACTGATTTTGGAGAGACTGCTGAAATTGCAGTTGATTTTGAGTCAAGAGATCAAAGTTATTTTCTAACTTTTGGAACCTCTGATTGGAATGCTTATTGGATTGATCAAGATTAAGGGCAAGCATTTTCAAAGTGTCCTCATAATTGGAAGTACTATGGACCGGTGGGACAGGAGCAACATAGTTGTTCATGGGATCAACAGCTAAATCTCGGCTTGGATTGAACTAGTTATTCCTTGGAAATTGATTTTGAGGAATTATTTGTCCTTGAGGTGGAGGTGGCCTGATGGAGTTACCTTGAAAACCGGACGGACCACCTAAGTTTTGTGGAGGTAAATTTTGCCTCCATGAAAAATTAGGGTGGTTTCTAGTATCAGGATGGTAACTTTGGTTAAATGTGTTAGGCAATGGTCTCCTAAAGGTATAGAAAGCACAAACTTGCGCATCCGAAGGTTTAAATGTATAATAGACCAGACATTCCTCTGTGGGATGAGATAAACTAGAACAAACATTGCATTGTGCAGGTGTAGAGATTAGGGCAAATGCATCAAACTTTTTGCTTAACTCTTTCACTCCATCAGCAAGATTTTGCATCACAGACTTTAACTCATTTTCAGGTTTGATCTCATAAAAACCAGGTTTTCTATTCATTTGATCATTCCTAGAAAAATCATTCTCACTTTGGTTCCAATTCCAATTTTGGGCATTTTCAGCTAGTTCCTCCAAAAATATATAGGCTTGGTCAGGGGTTTGGGCATTGAACTTTCCTTGGTGCATTGACTCAATCATTGTTCGGTTCATAGGTGAAAGTCCCTTATAAAAGAAATGGACTAACTGTGCTTTATCAAAGCCATGATGTAGGCATTTGAGGAGCAAGTCATGAAATCGGTCCCAAGTTTGGTGGAATTGTTCTTCAGTTTTCCCTCTAAAAGTACTAATGGCATCTCTCATTGATTCGGTCTTTTGCATGGGATAAAACTTACTCATGAATTTCCTTGCAAGTTCATCCCATGATTGAATGGAGTTGGGTGGAATGGAGTTTAGCCAGGAAGCAGCTTTATCTTCTAAGGATAGGGGAAAAAGACACAGTTTGACACCCTCTTCATTCAAATTTTGATTTTTGAATGTGTTGCATATTGTCAAGAACTTCCCTAAATGGATATAGGGTTGTTCACTTTCGAGTCCATGGAATTTTGGCAACATATTGATTGTGGCGGGTTTAATCTCAAACTAGGGTGCATCATTCTCAGGTAGAACTATGCAATTGGGTGGGTTGGCTGTGATTGGGGCAAAATAGTCATTAAGAGTTCTGGGTGTAGTCATTGATGAATTATTGGTGGTTGACAGATGTAACAAGGGAATTGATTTTTCTTCTAAATCAATGAGTGACAGATCACTAGGAAACCTAACTAGACGCTTGTTAACTCGCAACCACTAGGGCATAAACAAAAAAAAAACCCTAAAAGGGCTAGATGAGGAACAAATCACACAAAATTTTTGGCTTTGTTATCTCGAGCTTAAATTCAAAGGTGGTGAATTTTTAAATCTAATATTGTAGAGAATTAATAGGATGATGTCCAAATTAATTCTCTCTTAATTAGACAGCTCCTACTCTATTCCAGATTAAGTCAATATATTACCAGTTAAGGATCATCAAACTAACAACGGAGTAGTTCCCAGGAAAGTGTGGCGAGGCACGTGGCCTGCTTAATGCCGAGTCAACCTCACTTTCCTAGACAGAACTGTCCTACCATTTATCAATTTGATAATGACTCACTGGAGTGACTACCAACCACTTCCTTCCTAGAGGGCCTATGAGCTCGTAACCCTAAAGTGGTTGATTGCTAATGAATTTTAATCAAATCCGGCTCATGGTTTAACAAATGCAAGAAATTTTTGTGATTTGTTGGCCACGGAGACGAGTGATGAAATCTCGACCGTATCTTGTGGGAATTTTTACCCTTAAGTATCTTATGCAAAATGCTAATTTAAAACATGCACAAGCAAGACAAGAATAAAATAAAATAAGAAAGAAATATACAATTTTTTTTTTAATATATATATTTATATGAAAATAAGCTAAATACAAATAATGGGAGCCTAGGGTAACGTCTAATGTTATTCTACCCTAGAGGTCGCATGGAAATTTTTTACCTATTCTAGGGGAAAATAATAATACTAATAACAAGGGTTTAGAAATATGAAACCTGGATGACGACCCGGTACGGTATCTCCTACAAAGTAGAAAACAAAAATAAACAAGTAAGTAAATAAATAAATAAAAAATAGAAATGAGTAAATAATAAATTAAACTAATCTATTTTTATTTTATTTTATTTTATATATATATATATATATATTTTTTTTTTGGGTGAGTTTGATTATTTTGAAAATGAGTAGGGAATCAAAAGTAATTTTCAAAAATATTACTTGAGGCGGCTCTGAACTTTTTTCTTTATTTCTTTCTTTTTGTTTAATCAGGCCCACGAAAATGAAAGGAAAAAAACAAATTTGTGTAAAGGTGAGGCTGACAGATGAAGGCAACTAGCACAGTGCTACTCTTATTCAAATACACAATATAAAGAAATAATGGGGTGGCACACATTCCAACCGGCTTTAACTTCTGATTTTTTTATTTTATTTTATTTAGAAGCACAAAATGATGGTCCGTCAGTTACAAAATTTGTATTGTGCATTTAATCTCACGCAATCAAAACTCACGACATTAATTACCAAACTTTTTTTTTCCAGGGCAGGTTCATAATTTGAAAGAAAGACAATAAAATAATAATATATAAAAAAATAAAACTATCAAAACAATCACATAAGACAACAGAATGAAAAGCTGGGAAAGTGACGTTCCAATTCCTGCGACCTATGTATATATTTCTTTTTAGTTTTTTTTTTTTTTTTTTTTTTCAAAAGAACTTATCAAAAGTAAGTAACCTGCTACTTTGACTTTGGTGTAAATTTATTATTTATTATTTTTATTTTATTATTTATTTTTTTTTTAAGAATTTGTTATTACCAACTAAATAGAGCTACAGAGATCAGATTTAAGTAAAATAAATCACAGAAGCTACTTGAATCCCGATAAATTCTTGAGGACGTTTATTTATTTTTTTATTATTAAAAAAAATATAAAATAAAAAGTGAAAGGAAGGGATAGAAAGTTCGGGTGGGTTCCTAAAAAATTTGAGTGGAGGATCTGTGACTCCGAATTCTTAATGTTGACGCGGCAACGACGCCATTTGACGGGTTGAGATTTGATGATATTGTGTCGTTGTTTCACCATACCCCGATCAACAAGAATTTATACCTACTAATACTTTACTTAAAATAGTATAGCAATAAGTAGGGTCGAACCACTCTCAACTTGGAACTCGTTTTGAGACAAAGATCCAAAACTTCACTTTTCAAGATAAAAAGAAATCACTTAAAAACAACTCTTGAATTTTTTAATAGTAAACTAAAATAACTAGATAAAATTATCAAATGGTGGAAAAAATCTCAAGGGAAAAGAATCCATCACCCGGGTCTATACAAATAATATTATATATTTCTATTGCAAATTCTCCTCCAACATATTATACATAAACTTAGATAGTAGTAGGCATTCCCCGTATTTCCATTAATTGGTAATCACGGAAAATCCTCCTTCTATTTTTTTAGTGTCCAACCTCTATTGTAAGGTTTTTGTTAATTGAGATTCATAAAATGAATACTCTCGGGACGAGAATTAAACAATACGAAATAAAAATAAAAATTATTTATATCTTACCCATGGTGGCTTCATCACCCCCTTGAGAAGAGTTTTAAGCTAGCATGTTGAAAAAAAAATGAAACAAGGTAATAGAATAAAATTTCATTGATAGAGCAAAAATTACACAAAATATGAAAATGGTACAAAAGTATTCTAAGCTCTCACTCCTCAACTCTTCACACTCCACACCTTCTCGCATCTGAATTGTGAAGATATAAATAGACCATTGGACTTGCCACTTGTGCTATTTAATACAAATCCACAAAATTCAGTCATTAATACAAATCTAGCAACTTCACTCATTAATTTTTCCAACCACCTTGTCACCATCAAACTACCTCACATAACTACACACGTACACACACACACACACATATATATATATATATATATGTATTTATTACATTCTCCCCCTCCAAATTTTCCTTTTTTTTCATTTTCATCCTTCTTGCTTTATTTTTCTTTTCTTTTGTAAATCAACCCCTGCATGAAATAAAAATATATACATATGAGGACATTATGTTAGGTAAATTACTCTATTTTGTGCACTTATCAATAGGGCGACGATGGTGCAGAACGATGCTACTGTGATAGAGGCGAAGTGAAAAGGACATGAAACTCGAAATAAAAGTTTCTAGTTCTCAATAGAGGGAATGACCGAGTACTCGATATAGAATTACCGAGTTCTCTGTAGAGAGAAATCCCGAGTACTCGAGATAGAGGAGTGTCGAATACTCGGTAAGTGCAGATAGCGAGAAACAACAGAAAGCTTGTGATCGGCACAGAATCACAACGAGATTGAGAATTGGTCAAGTTAATGTAATTACTGGAGCTTCTGATTGAATTGGTGGAGAGAGTTATATATATATATATAAATATGAAGAATTTGCAAAAGCAAGGAATTCAAAGGACCAACTCCTGCATCCAGCTCTAAGGACAAGATTGAGAAACTTAAAGTTGAGTTCAACCAAGGTTTGCCATCAGCTCCTAATTATGCGAGCCTGAAATATAAGCTTGACATGTTTAAAGAAATATCCAAAGCCAAGAATCTCTCAGAGAAGGCCCGTTGAAACAGGAAATTAACAACAAATTCAAAGAGGTCATGGAGCGGCCTGATGTAAAGGACAAATTTGAGGAACTGAAGGCTGAAACTGAAAACTCTGGCTTGTCCAGTGTGCAGGATCTAGACCAGAGTTTGCTGATGTTCTCAAGTCTTTAGGTTTGCATGTGGAGCCAGCTGATTTGGAGTCAAAATTTAGGATTCAGACACTGGAGCAACAAATAAAGCAGAGCCCCGCAGAGTCTATGTGATGCAGGGGGATCTGAGTCAGACGATGCCGAGCTGTCAGATTGCTCATTGATGGTGCTGGATTACTTGGAGCGGGAGGATCAGCGCAAGGATGGCAAGAAATCGTGATCTAGCTTAATTGGGGATGTTTTCGTGCACGTGTCGATTTTTTGGCCATAACTGTAGCTACAAGTGTCCGATTCGCGCCCGTGACCCCAATTCGGAAATCTAATCTCGGCACGCACGCCGTGGTCACCGGGCTATGCTGGGTGCACCTCGTTTCGAGCCCTAAATCCGTTATTTTCCTTTTCAAATCTTTATTTTTAGTTAATTTTTGCTATTTATGGTAATCTTTTGTTTGTCGATTAGGAAATGATTCTGAACCCGACTTGGGCCAGATTTGTGGCAATCTTTTGATTTCTTTTCGTATTTCGTTTTGGTAAGACTTTTATGGTTTTGCTATTTTTGGTCAAAATCCTATTAAGGGTCGATTTTCAGCTATATTAACCCGGCTTGTGGGTTGTTTTTTGTCATTATTGATTATTAAGAATTTTATTGAATTTCAAAGTGTTCTCTGAATTTTTGGGTCGAATTCTCCCATTTTTTGTCCTTGCAAAGTACCTATTGCACTAGCCTACAGAATAATCTCTATTCTGTTCGGCGTCAATTGGTATCAGAGCTCAGCATCTTCCTGAAGCGATATTTTCATCAGTTTTCGATGGCTGGTGGTCGTGGTCGTGGTGGTCATCGTGGGCAGGTTTCGATTGAGGAAGTCCCGCACCGTGATCATAACGTTCAGGATGTTATGATTGAGGATTTGTAGAGGCAAGTGGCAGAGTTAACCCAGTGTCTGGCGGCGCAGGAAGTCGGTAATCATGATGTGGAAGATTCTGATACCGATAATTCCATCTTCGAAAATCCGTATCACAATCGATTCCAGGAGTACCGGGGTCGAGAGAACCATCATGGAGATCTCGGCTTCAGAGTAGACCTGCCCGAGTTTTCTGGTACGTTACAAGCCGATTGCCTTATTGATTGGTTGAATGAAGTAGAACGAATTTTCGATTATAAAGAGGTCCCAGATCATGTCAAAGTGAAATTGGTGGCCATCAAATTCAAGGGTAGAACATCTGCGTGGTGGGAGTAGTTGAAAAATTCAAGAGACAGGCAGGGCAAGGCCAAGATCACTGATTGGGAGAAGATGAAGAAGAAGATAAAGAGCCATTTCCTTCCCTTTGGCTATACTCAAACCCTGTTTCAATGACTTCATTCGTTGAAGCAAGGGATGAGATCGGTGGAAGATTATACGGAGGAGTTCTATTAGTTGATCGCTCGGAATGATCTGACTGAAACAGAAGAACAGATGGTATCACGATATTTGGGGGTTTACGACAACCTCTGCAGGATGCCCTCAGCCTTCACTCGCTGTGGACAGTTTCTGAAGCCTACCAGCGTGCCCTTACTATAGAGAAACAACAGAATAGAAGACCCGTCATCAGAAACGACCAAAGCATTAGGCCATCTCGCCCTCAAGAATCCCGTCCTTCCCCAGCAGCCACCAAAGGGTAATCCTAACCTTACTATTAAGTGTTTTCGATGTGGTGAACAGAGGCATATAGCAACCCATTGCAGGAAGCCTGCCAGTCAGACGGGCAAAAATCTACTACTTGAGGAAGGTGCGGAAGACGAAACTGAGGAGGTTGGAGAGCTAGTGTATGACGAAGAAAGAGATGAGGATGTATTGTATGGAGACGGCCATGAAACTCTGGTCATTCGTAAGAGCCTCCTGACTCCCAGAGGCGATTCCGAAGATGATTGGTTGAGAACCAATATTTTCCACACAACCTGCACCGTGGCCGATAAAGTCTGCAAGATGATTATTGACAGTGGCAGTTGCGAGAACGTAGTCTCTGAAGACGCTGTCCAGAAATTGCAGTTGAAGACAGATCGTCACCCCAAGCCATACAAACTATCATGGTTGAATAAAGGCAGTGAGGTAATAGTGGATTGACGATTCTTAGTGTCTTTTTCTGTTGGCAAGAAATATTTCGATAATGCTTGGTGTGATGTAGTGTCCATGGATGCGTGTCATATACTGTTAGGCAGACCTTGGCAGTATGATCGAAGTGTGGTACATGACGGACGGCAGAATAAATATTTACTTAGCATCAGAGGGAAAAAGATTGTGTTGGCACCTCGTCGGGAAGGACCCAATCCCACCCCGGTTGTCAATACTAACAATCTGCTTTCTATGTCCAGGTTTTTGGTTGAAGTTGAGCGTGAAAATGTAGTCTATACTTTACTGCCTTGTGGAAATAGTGCAGCAGGTGAGGTTCTAAAATTACCCACAGAGGTCCAGCAGTTGCTTTCGGAATTCACTGATTTGATGTCAGAAGATCTTCCTCCTGGACTGCCGCCTATGAGAGATATTCAGCATCAGATCGACCTGATCCCGGGCTTGAGTTTGCCCAATAGACCAGCATACCGCCTCAGCCCAAAGGAAGCTGAAAAGTTACAGCGACATGTAGTAGAGTTGCTGGAGAGGGGCTACCTCCGTGAAAGTATGAGCCCATGTGCCGTTCCTGCCTTGCTGGTGCCAAAGAAAGATGGTTCCTGGCGCATGAGTATAGACAGCAAAGCCATCAACAATATTACGGTGAAGTACAGATTTCCCATTCCCCGCCTGGATGACATGCTAGATCAACTGTCCGGTTCTAAGGTCTTCTCCAAAATTGACCGTAAGAGTAGATACCATCAAATCCGAATAAGGCCTGGAGACAAGTGGAAGATGGCGTTTAAGACGCAACATGGGTTGTATGAGTGGATGGTCATGCCATTTGGACTGTCCAATGCGCCCAACACGTTCATGAGATTTATGCATCAGGTTTTACGGCCTTTCATAGGGAAATTCGTGATAGTCTACTTCGACGATATCCTTATTTATAGCCCTACATGGGCCTCACACTTTGATCACCTCCGTGTAGTTTTTGATATGCTCATGACGAAGCGCCTGTTTTTTAATCCGGAGAAGTGTTCTTTCTTCACTACTTCTGTAACTTTTTTGGGTTTTGTTGTGTCTACTGATGGTGTTCATGCAGATCAGTCGAAGATAGATGCAGTCTTGGAGTGGCCCCAGCCAAAAACCTTGCATGATGTCAGGAGTTTCTATGGGTTAGCATCCTTCTACCGCCGCTTCATCAGAAATTTCAACACTCTGATTGCTCCTATCACAGAGTGCCTCAAGGGACGTAATTTCCACTAGACTAAGGAGGCAGAAGCCAGTTTTCAACTGGTCAAGCAGAAGATGACAGAGGCACCGGTGTTGGCACTCCCTGATTTTGATAAAGTGTTTGAGCTGAATTGTGATGCATCTGGAGTTGGCATTGGTGGTGTTCTAAGTCAAGAAGGGCGACCCATAGCTTTTTTCAGTGAGAAGCTGTCGGGATCCAAGAAGAATTACTCCACCTACGACCTGGAGTTCTACGCCATCGTTCAGTCCTTGAAGCATTGGCGTCACTACCTTGTGCATAAGGAATTCATCCTTCTTACTGATCATAAGGCCCTGAAGTACATCAATGGTCAACACAAGCTGAGCAGACAACATGCCGAATAGGTGGCGTACTTACAAGAGTTTACCTTTACCCTGAGGCACCTATCAGGGAGTCTGAACCGTGTTGCAGATGCCCTTAGTCATCGCACTTTACTCCTCACTACCATGAGTACCCGAGTCGCAGGATTTGAAACTTTCACTGATTTGTATGCCACAGATCCTTCCTTTAGAAAGATCATTCAGGAGGTAACATCTGGTCATCGTCATGATTTCCTTTTGCATAATGGTTATTTGTTTCGTGGGCTACAATTGTGCATTCCAGATTGTTCGCTAAGGTAACAGATTATCAGTGAACTTCATAACGAGGGTCACTTCAGGCGAGACAAGACATTGGCCCTTATTGCTTCTGATTATTATTGGCCCAAATTGACCAGTGACGTGGCTCACTTTGTGGAGCGTTGTTATGAATGCCAAAGGTCCAAGGGTGTCCTCATCAATGCAGGCCTTTACACCCCCTTACCGGTTCCCGAAGCTCCTTGGTTCGATGTCAGCATGGACTTCGTGTTGGGCTTACCCCGTACCCAACGGGCCTGTGATTTTATTTTAGTTGTGGTTGATAGGTTTTCCAAGATGGCCCACTTTGTAGCTTGCAGGAAAACCATGGATGCTGCCCGGATAGCCCATCTTTACTTCAAGGAGATTGTGCGTCTCTATGGTGTTCCTCGATCCATCACTTCAGATCGAAACACCAAGTTCATCAGTAATTTCTGGAGGAGCTTATGGGGAAAGCTGGGCACGAATCTGAATTTCAGCAACGCTTATCACCCCCAGATGGATGGTTAGACCGAAGTGGTGAATCGGAGTCTAGGCAATCTGTTGAGGTGTTTGGCAGGCACTAAACCCAAGTAGTGGGATTTGGCATTACCTCAAGCAGAATTTGCCTACAACAAGTCAACGAGCAGGACCACAGGAATGAGCCCTTTTGAGATCGTCTATGGTCAGAATCCATCTGGAGTATTGGATTTAGCGCCCATTCCACGTGTGGGCCGTTTGCATCCTAGGGCAGATGAGTTGGCCCAACATCTTCGAGGCATCCATGAGCAGGTGAAACTGGCCATTCACGAGAGCAATGCCAAGTACAAAGCTCGAGCGGACAGTCATTGTCGTCAGGTACTTTTTGATGTTGGTGATTTTGTTTGGGCTGTATTAACTCGTGATCGTTTTCCTATTGGCGAGTATAATAAGCTTAAGGAGCTGAAGATTGGACCCTGTGAGATATTGCAGAAGATTAATGACAACGCATACAGGTTGCGTCTCCCTAGTCACTTGAAGACTTCTGATGTCTTTAATGTGAAACACCTGAGTCCATGTTTTGCGGATTCTGCTGATGCTGTCATGAACTCAAGGACGAGTTCTTTCCAACCCGGGGTGACTGATGCAGGGGGATCCGAGTCAGACGATGCCGAGCTGTCAGATTGCTCATTGATGGCGCTGGATTACCTGGAGCGGGAGGATCAGCGCAAGCATGGCAAGAAATCGTGATCTAGCCTAATTGGGGCGGTTTCCGTGCACGTGTCGATTTTTTGGCCATAACTGTAGCTACAAGTGTTCGATTCGCGCCCATGACCCCGATTCGGAAAGCTAATCTCGGCGCGCACGCCGTGGTCACCTGGCTATGCTGGGTGCACCTTGTTTCGAGCCCTAAATCCGTTGTTTTCCTTTTCAAATCTTTATTTTTAGTTAATTTTTGTTATTTATAGTAATCTTTTGTTTGTCGATTAGGAAATGATTCTGAACCCGATTTGGGCCAGATTTGTGGCAATCTTTTGATTTCTTTCCGTATTTTATTTTAGTAAGACTTTTAGGGTTTTGGTATTTTTGGTAAAAATCCTATTAAGGGTCGATTTTCAGTTATATTAACCCGGCTTGTGGGTTATTTTTTGTCATTATTGATTATTAAGATTTTTTTTGAATTTCAGAGTGTTCTCTGAATGTTTGGGTCGAATTCTCCCATTTTTTGTCCTTGGAAAGTACCTATTGCACTAGCCTGCAGAATAATCTCTATTCTGTTCGGCGTCACTATGAATTCATCAGGATTAAAGGAGAAACATGAAGAGCTTCATGTGGAAATTGCTGAAGCGGTGGAGTTATCTGGAGGATTGGATGGAAGTTTGGTTAGAGAAAACAACCACCTTGAGTTTACTAGAGAAGTTGGGCGAGTTTGAGCGCAAGCGAGATGGGTCAGGAAATTCCAATCTTTAGAGTTGTTCAATAGATGGTCTATCGGCAATAGGGCTCGGGCTTCGGCAAAGGTCAATAACAAACAAACGGCGAATCTCAGAACTCCACTCTGAGATGGAAGCAATTCAACGGATCTCAATTGGGTTCTTCCTGAAGAAACCCAAGTGTGCTTCCTCTGACGAATCTCAAACCTTCATTGCTGTTCAAGAGAATCAAGAAATTGGTGAGTACAATTTGGGGTCAGTTAAGGACATCGTTTTGAGGTTGGAGGTCAAGATGATCAGTTGGTGAAGGAAGAAGATATGAGTTTGGGGAAATCTGAATTGGGTTTTTCTGGGAATCAAGAATTTGATGAAGTCCATAATGGTTGGAGTTCAAAATTGGTCAAGTCTGAATTGGTTTTGGCAAAGTCTGAATTGAGTTCAGATTTGGCCGAGTCTGAATTGGGTTCTTCTGGAACTGAAGAATTTGATGGAGATCGTCTTGCATCTTCACAGCATTGAAGATCAGATGGACTCTGAAGTTGAATTCTTGTGTGATGCTAAGAACCATCTTTTAAAGCCTACTGATTGTGAGAGTTCAAGAACAATTGTGGATGATACTATGAAGCTGAATGAAGATTTTGATCATCCTTGAAATGGAGAGCCTGAGAGGAATATAGATGTAGAAGCTCAATTGATGTAGAACGTACGACTGATGGCAGTCGCTGACGCCGGACAGAATAGAGATTATTCTTCAGGCTAGTGCAGTAGGTAATTTGCAAGGAAAAGAATAAGAGAATTCGACCCAAAATTTCAGAGAACACTCTGGAATTCAATAAAATTGTTTATAATCAAGAATGAATGAAAAACAACCCACAAGCCGGGTTTAAATAGCTGAAAATTGAACCTTAATGGGATTTTTGCCAAAAATAGCAAAACCCTAAAAGTCCTACCAAAACAAAATACGGAAAAAAATAAAAATATTGCCAAAAATATGGCCCAAATCGGGTTCAAAATCACCTCCTAATTGGCAAATAAAAGATTACCATAAATAGCAAAAATTAACTAAAATTAAATATTTAAAAAGGAAAACAGCATATTTGGGGCTCGAAATGATGTGCATCGAGCATAGCTGGGTGGCCACGACGTGCGCGCCGAGATTAGCTTTCCGAATTGGGGTCACGGGCGCAAATCCGACACTCGTAGCTCCAGTTATGGCCAAAAAACCGACGCATGCACCGAAACTGCCCCAAATTAGGCTAGATCACGATTTCTTGCCATCCTTGCGTTGATCCTCCCTCTCCAGGTAATCCAGCGCCATCAATGATCAATCTGACAACTCGAAATCGTCTGACTCGGATCCTCCTGCATCAGTCGCTTAATCACCATCAAGCAGATTTAGCCGCAACAGCAGCTGTCCATTTTCAAATTGCAAGTTGTCAAGTTCATTGTCAAGTTGTGTTCGCATTTATTTTGCTTTGTATGTTTTTGACTTTATGTTTATTTTCTTTGAGTCATTTTTCATTGTGTAAGCATGAAGTTGGTGTATAAATACTCATTCATGGGTATTGTTAAAGATGATCAACTTATCAATAAACATTTCCAAGAGTTTTCTCTTTTGTTGGTGGATTCCAACTCCTTTCGTATGTGGATTCCTACACCGTCAGAGCCTCCGACACCCATTCAAGTTTCATGTTGCGTCATCAATGGAAGAAGTGGATTGCGACGATGCTGGACTGCGGAGAGTGGACAGCAGAGTGGTGCAGTCGAAGATGGAAAAGTGGAGAAATAGGACCCAGTTGGTTTGGGGTTTTGGATATGTGTTTGTGTATGTAGTTATGGAAGAAAAAAAATATTGAGATGAAAAGGAGTTGGAGAGAGGTAGGAACATAAAGAAACTGGGTGAGAGAGATTATATATATTTGTATATACATATGTATGAGGTGTCCAGTTGAGTGTGAGAGTTGGAGGGAGGGAGGAGTGGTTGTAGAAGAGAAGAATTAAGGTTTGATCGGCAGTACAAAATTTTTCAGCATCAGATCTTTAGATTCTGATCAGTAAGAGAAAAGAGTGGAAGCTTGTGGTTGGTAAAGGAAATTTAGAGAAAAGAGAGAAGCACCAAATTAGGGTTTGGAAGAGAGAGAATCAGATCTGTGGATTGCTGCCGGGGATGGAAGATAGAGTGCCATCCCCGACATAGAATAATATTGAAGTGTATTGAAAGTATATTAAAGTATATGAATTATAATAGAGATGACCCCTATATATATAAGAGAATGTGTGGTGAACAAGTAAATTTGGTGTGGGGGACAAGTCAATCTAATTTAGGTAGGAGAGTGGAGAACAAGACAATATAAAATGGGTTGAGCCTAGCTATCTAGATGGGCATGGGCCTTTATATATTCTAAATTTCCAACCACTTTTATTTTCTATTATATTCATTAAGACTATCTATTAAACTAAACTCTGTTTGCAATAAATTCTCACAGAATAAAAATTGGTGGGGAGTCGTGGCCACAAGTCCGTGAAGAATATCTCGTATTCTGGCACAAGAAAGTTGGTGTTTGTGCCGAAAATCACTTATAATTATAAATTTACTTTCGTGATTAAAGAAATTGTGGCCACGTGTAATATTTCGTGTAGTGTATTCTACGACAATTAAATAGAATATGAAAATTTTCTTTTCCATCAAGTCTTCAAATCACACGTCATTCTAAGCGCCCATGTTAATTTTATGGGCAAATGTTTTTTAGTTTTCATTGGTATACAGCTTGAAATATGTTAGCTCGAATGAGTTGTTTCAATTGGAAAAGCTTTGTGATCTGGTACTTCATGTAGCATCAGGTCTCGAGCTCAATTTTCACTGGTGGCAAACAATTCATTTGAACGACAACCACGGATATATATAGTCTGAGCCTTGCCCGTTCGGTATTTGAACTATTTCTCTTGATATTAGAACCTTGAATTTTAGGAACAAAATAAAATGTTGTGATGATATTTATATTTTGTTGGTTCCTTGTCATTCTTTGAGAAATGAAAAGTGAAGGATTAAACTTTAGTGACATTTTCGTAACATTGAAAACAACGTGGAAAGAAGTTTAAAAGGTGTACGGATCCAACCTTAACAGTAAGGTAGGATCATTTGTTAACTAAATCAGTACTTAAGTTCCTATGCTCTACCCATTCCAAACAATAATAATCATTTTCTTGCTTTTCCTGCCTAATTTATTCAAACATAAGCCCAAGTGCTTACCATCTTTTTATTTTTATTGTTCTTTGTTTCACATGATTCTTCCTTACTGTGTTAAATGTTTATCAACGAAGCCTAACTTTGAATGCATCTTACCTACGGGGAAAAGGGATTAAATTAAATTGAATGCATCTTTCTCCAAATCCAGGAATGCAGCATCCAGAAAGCTTCCGGGTTAAAGCCATGGCCAAAAGGCTACTAGAAGCATCATCAACCAACAAATTTCAACAATTTGATATTGTAACCGATTACTCGGACCATGAATACGCTAACTCGAATCCGCCCATTAGCACCGGAAGCAATTTGTATAAAAGAATCATGAAAGAATGGAAAGTGCTTAAGGACTGCCTCCCCAAATCAATCTACGTGATAGCTTACGAAGGAAGGATAGACCTGCTCAGAGCCGTGATTATTGGAGCCCACGGAACACCATACCACCGCGGCCTTTTCTTTTTCGACTTTGCATTCCCTGCACAGTACCCAAACACCCCTCCACAGGGAAAGTATAGATCATTTGGCCTCAGATTGAATCCAAATCTTTATAATGACGGTTCTATCTGCTTGAGCCTCTTGAATACATGGAGTGGTCCTAAGTGGGAACCTGGGAGGCCCACCATATTACAAGTCTTGGTTTCTCTCCAAGCACTTGTACTCAATGAGAGGCCTTTATTCAATGAGCCACTTGTTCCCTTCAAAGGGAGATGCTTAGAGTGGGCATCAAGGTCGTATAATAATGAGGCATTTTATATTGTCATGCAGGACGATGTTCTATTTACTCCAAAAGAAGCCCAAAAACTTTGAGAGTTTCATCGTAGAACATGTACGCAGTCATGGATATGTTATTTTGACTGCATGGAAGGTGTATGCTGAAGGGTTTTTGAGAGTAGGTTACTATCAAGATGGGATGACGCTGTTTTTATCGAGAAGAGTCCGAGTGCCGAGCTCACTCAAGGAATCGTTATATCCACTTCTTGTTGAAGCCTTTGCCAAGATTGATCCTTCGTTGGAAGAATTCCTCTCAGGAATGGATATAATGATTGAAGAAACTAGAGATGAGTATATACAAAAGGAGAAAGATCAAGTGAAGAGCAACAATGGGGGTTGGACGGGAGACATTTTTTTCGTTTTAGTTTTATTAATTTTAGTTTTATTTTTCTGGTTTTTCATTATGCCTAGCTTATTAGCATGAAGTTTTCAACTGTCATCAAATTTGTTGGTGATGAGCTAGGTTCTTTTTAATTTGGAGGTTGTCCATGTTTTGGGTATTTTATATCTTGTTGCAGTTCTAGACTATTTATTTCTTATACTAGGAATATTTCTCAAACCATTACTGCTTATTGAATTGATGTTTATTATCAAGTTATTTAGAAAGAGAGATACTAATAGGGTTGTTTTGATTTGTATCAGGTTTGTTCATTAGGGGAAAATAAGGATTGATGGCCCTTCTTAATTTTCTCTAATTTCTCAGCAGATGTATGCTTCTAATTAGTTTATGATCCCAGTCACCTTGTAAACATACTAATGACAATAGACCATGTCGATGGTATAAGGTAATTATGGAGCTCCAGTTCTCCAATTTGTTGCATTTTGTGGTTCTAAGGTATTCAGATCAATAGCTTCAACTGTTGCCGATATAAGCACAACAACTTGTTTTCGCTTCGTTTGGAACTCGAGAAACAGTTCTCCAAAACTCATTAAACAAAACTGTAAGTCACTAAATTACCCTAGAGGGAGGGTGAATAGGGTTTAAAAATAATTTCGAACTCCTTTTGATTCTTACTAGAACATACAACAAGGTTCAATATTAATTTACAAGGTAAAATATGCAATGAATAATTTCACTTAATTTTAACAAGCTATTTATCACAATATAAATTAAGCATGCATGAACATAAAGTAAGGAGATGGAGATAGAGATATTGACACCGTGATTTTTACGAGGTTCGGTAACTCCTACTCATCGGCTCAAAGAATCCCCTTCCTTGATACTTTCCCGATCCTCACATTATGGCTCTTCCTTCAATAGGTGGAATAGCAAAACCTTTACAAAAGAGCTAACTAGCTCTTCACACAATCAAGAGAACAATCCTCCCTTGATACAATGGGGTTCACTCACCCAAGATCACAAATTTGTGTATGCAATCAATATATCACTCAAGAAACAAAAACACTCAAAACCCTAATGTTTTTATGGAAGATAGATCAATATAAGCTCAAGTATTTTTAGGTGATATTTCAAGAACTCAAGATATATATATTCTCACAATATATTTCCAATAAGAGAATAAGCACAAAGCTTGAGTTTAAATCTTCAAAATGATAGGAGTGAAAAACGAGATTTTGATCTTTCTTGCTATCAAAAGATTTTTTCAGAAGATGCTTGAGAGAAAGTTAGAGATGAATAATATTTGGAAAATTTCTCACACAAGAACCTTGAGATTTCAATCCATATCTCTTTCTTTATATAGTGTAACACTAGGATTTGGAGAGTGTATCTCACCCTAGACAATATGGAGAGTAGGACCTGAAAATCAGCAAGCCAAATCATTTGTTTTTGGGCAAAAATATTGTTTAGAAATACTTTTCCTTAAAATCCTGAAGCACCCAGTCGACTGCCTTCATGCTTAGATTTAAAATATTTTTCCCAACAGCTAGAGTCATTCGACTGCCTCAAGAAGGCCAGTCGACTGCCTCAGGCAATCAAAAATGTTCATACCTCTCTGGTTCAATCAGTCACCTGGGTCCTTAACTGCCAGTCGACTGGGCATAGTCAGTCGACTGCCTTGGACATGCTAGTCGATTGCCTCATGCAGTCAAAACGTTTATAGCTCACTGGTTCATCCAGTCGGCTGGGTCCTTATTGGCCAGTCGACTGGGTCACAGTCAGTCGGCTGCCATTTCATGGCCAGTCGACTGGGTGACTCCAAGAAATATTTTCAAGGTCCGTTTTTTGATCCGTTTGAGTTCGTTTGATTTATTACTTGAGCTTATAAGACCAATCAACGCATAAGATACCTTGTTACAATATTCTCACACCAACCTATCTACCCCAGGTCTTGAGTCCAACTTTTGTTCTTTCTTTGATCTTTTTGTCCTTCTTCGAGTTTGCGCTTGAGTTTCCTTATCGCTTGTTGCTTTAATGATCTTTCCGAATCATTTACATGTACTTGCTGAAACACTTAGCTCAAAGTCATATTAGTACCAAACACGGTTTTGAATATTTTGTTAATATCAAAATAAGATTTATTATTTGAAATAGAATTTCAAAGCCAACAATTTCCCCCTTTTTTATGTTGACAAAACATTTCGTGTTTGCGCATAAATAGTGAAGTATCAAGTGATACTCCCCCTCAATGTGTGCATCTTTCATTTTTATTTACATGCTCCCCCTTAGGAAATAAATTTTTCAATTTGATACTCATTTACGTAATGCACTGAAAGATAATAGAAACAACATATTTCAATTAATAATTGCGAGTTCGGTACATGTTGTTTTACTACTACACATTACGAAATGATAAAGCATAGAAATAAAACGAAAGATAGCATAAACAACAAACATAGGTAACGTCCTATGCTACACAAAATGGACCTATGGCCAAACACAAATACCCTAAAACATTCTCCCCCTTTGACGACATCAAAAAGGCGGAGGGTCACGGCGAAAAGCGTCCATGGTAGTGGCGATGCGGTCGATCTTGTCCTCAAGATGCTTCATATCCTCGGCCATCTTCTTCTGGGCCTCCTCATTACGCTTTTGAGCCTCTTCATTGCGCTTTACGATTTCCAAGATTTGGGTAAGAGTTTCGGGATTTCCCCTGAACCCAAAATCTGGAATATCGAAATCGCTACCAAGAGACGGAAAAGAAGAAGTTGGAGCGTCCGAATGAGGTGCCTCGGGAGGAGGAGCATCATGATGAGGAACAGATGGACCAGCCTGGTCCGCAGAAGGAGCAACCCTAAGTGAGACCAACACTCCGTCAGCATTCTTACCGATATGCATCTGTTTGACATGCGTGCCGTCCAGAAAAATCGGATTGTGCTCCGTAGGCTCGTCACTGAGTGGCACACCGTTCCGACCAAGAAGATATGATAAATGGGTAGGAAAAATGAGTGCGCCTTTCTTCTTGTGGCACTCGAGGATTGCCGAGATGAAGAGGAAGGCAAGATTGACCTTTTGACCGGTCATGACACAGTAGACAAGAAAAGCTTCCATAATCGACAAAAGACTCCGGCTTCCTGACTTGGGCAAAATGGAATATGTGATAACATTGTGCACAAGTCGAGCCTCGGGAGTAAGCGAGGAAGAAGGAAAATTAGCAGTGGCAGTGGTGGTTTTATTCACTAAGATGGCCCGAACTTCTTCGAGAGGATCGAAATCACTCGAAGAGTACCAAATAGATGGGCAGAAATAAGATATACCGCCCGTAGGTAGCCGAAAAACAGTATTAATTACTGCTTCGGTCAACTCAACTGAAACGCCTGCAACAGTGGAGCAAAGTTTGCGAGCGGGAGGACGTGGTTGAGAAGGATTCTCCAGAGTTTTGTAGAAGGCTTTGACAGCCCGCGGATAATGCGGAACATCGAGCGAAAGAAAGAAATCCCAACCCATATTTTGAAAAAGATTGAACGTATTAACGCCAATCTCTTCGCACAAGGGTTGTGTCACAATGCGACTCCGAGCAAACTTGCGATGAATGAAGTTAGTTTCGAAAAGACGAACACTATCTTCATCACCAAGAAGAACAGATAAAGATAACGGACCAGATTCAGGTTCAGAATCAGTGTCCTCATGAACAGGGGACGAAGGTGGAAGAGGTGCATTCGAAGAGCTTACACCCCTATGGGCGCGTTTCTTGATGCACACAATATTGGGAGCCATGAGAGAGATGAGAACCAAGATGATTGAAAGCATTTTGAAAAGAAAACGAAAAGAAATCGTGAAAAAAATGAGAGAGAAAAGAGAAACAAAAAAATAGATGTGTATATATGTATATATATATGGATATATATGACTATATATGAAGGGGAGAGTGGTGATAATGGAGGGGAGGATCGTGGTGTAGTGGGGAAGTGGTTTAAAGGTGATTAAATGGCGTGAAGGAAGGAAGAAATGGGAGAGATCGTGGAGAGAGTGGAAAGAAGACGAAGAGAAAGAAGAAATAAAATTGGGTTCACGCAGAGGCAATCGACTGGCCATATGGAGACAGTCGACTGGCTCATGACCCAGTCGACTGGCCGAAGGAGGCAATCGATTGGCTGAAGATGAATAAAATCCGAAAAACTCACTGGTTGATCCAGTCGACTGGCCGTATACGAGGCAGTCGACTAGCCCTCAAAAAAAAAATTTGAAAAATATTTTAAATTTTGAAAGCCGAGATCGTGGACGAGATTTTGTGAAAATTTAACTGATTACTTCAAAATCCATGGCCATTCCTAATTCCCTACGAATTTTTGAAAACGGTTCGTCCGAGAGGGGTTTAGTAAAAATATCCGCCAGTTGATTTTTAGTGTCAATAAAATTCAATTCAATGTCACCTTTGGCTACGTGATCCCGTAGAAAATGATGCCTAATCTCTATGTGCTTTATGCGAGAGTGTTGAGTAGGATTCTTTGAGATACAAATAGCACTAGTGTTATCACATTTAATAGGTATGAGATTAAAAACAAGTCCAAAATCAAGTAATTGTTGCTTAATATAAATAGTTTAGGCGCAACAACTACCGGCCCTACGTATTCGGCTTCAGCCGTAGACAAGGCAACCGAATTTTTCTTTTTACTAGACCATGAAACAAGAGAGTGACCTAGAAAATGACATGTACCACTTGTGCTTTTCCTATCCACTCTACAACCCGCAAAATCGGCATCCGAATAACTAGTGAGATCAAGTGTAGTGCCACGTGGATACCATAGTCCTAAGTTAATCGTCCCACTAAGATAGCGAAAAATACGTTTTACGGCTAGCAAGTGAGATTCTTTATGACAAGATTGAAAACGAGCACATAAGCATACACTAAACATGATATCCGGTCTACTAGCAGTTAAGTAGAGTAAACTTCCTATCATGCCTCTATATTGAGTAATATCAACACATTTTCCATTTTCATCTTTGTCGAGTTTAGTAGAGGTACTCATAGGAGTAATGGCATGTTTGGCTCCCTCCATGCCAAATCGCTTTAGCAAATCTTTAGTGTACTTAGATTGGCTAACAAATAAGCCATCCAAGCTTTGCTTGATTTGCATCCCTAAGAAGAAATTCAACTCACCTATCATACTCATTTCAAATTCATTTTGCATACTAGATGCGAAATCTTTGCAAAGAGAAGTATTTGTGGATCCGAATATAATGTCGTCAACATATATTTGGATAATCAACAAATCATTCTTAATAGTTTTTGTAAAGACAGTGTTGTCAACTTTGCCTTTAGAAAACCCTTTATGAAGTAAAAAGTCACTAAGCCAAGCTCTAGGAGCTTGCTTTAAACCTTATAAGGCTTTAGATAATTTCTAAACATGATTTGGAAAAAGTTCATTTTCAAAGCCGGGTGGTTGCTTTACAAACACTTCTTCATCTATAGTTTCATTTAGAAAAGAACCTTTGACATCCATTTGATAAAGAATAAAATTTCTAGATGATGCAAATGCAAGAAGTATTCTAATTGCTTCTAATCTAGCTACGGGTGTAAAGGTTTAATCATAGTCAATGCCCTCCTCTTGATTGTAACCTTGAGTTACCAATCTTGCTTTATTTTGAATAATCACTCCATTTTCATCCTTTTTATTTCGAAAAACCCATTTAGTGTCTATTATAGTTTGATGTGTGGGTTGAGAGACTAAATACCAAACTTGATTGCGTTCAAATTGATTTAGTTCCTCTTGCATAGCCATGATCCAAGAATCATCACATTGAGCTTCGTGGAAGTTCTTGGGTTCAATATTAGACACAAAAGCCATGTGGTTGCATAAGTCTCTAAGTTGAGATCTTGTGCTAACACCTTGTGAAGGGTTACCTATGACTTGGTCAAGAGGATGGTTGTGCACAATCCTCCAAGATTTAGGAATGGAGCAAGTCAAGTCATCATTAGATTGATTTCCAACTTCACTCTTATCCATTTACCTACTTGATGAGTTAGAGATATTGAGATTATTGAAGCTATCCTCAATTCCTACAACTTCATCATCATCTAGGTTAACTTTGGGTGAAGGTAGAGGTAGTGATTCATCAAAAACAACATGGATAGACTCTACCATGGTTAAAGTCCTTTTGTTAAAGACTTTAAAGGCTGTACTAGTTGAGGAATACCCTAAGAAAATTGCTTCATCCGATTTGGAGTCAAATTTTCCCAAGTTATCTTTATCATTTAAAACGAAACATTTACAGTCAAACACTTTGAAATACCCAATATTGGATTTCCGACCATTCCACAACTCATACGGAGTCTTACCCAATTTCATTCGGATGATAACTCTATTTATGACATGACAAGCGGTGTTTACCGCTTCAGCCCAAAGACTTCGGGGAAGGTTGTGTTCATTTAACATAGTCCTAGCCATTTCTTGTAAAGATCTATTTTTCCTTTCAACTACCCCATTTTTTTGAGGAGATCTTGGAGCCGAGAGATCATGAGATACACCAAATTCATCACATAATTTCTCTAGATCTTGATTGTCAAATTCTCTACCCCTATCACTTCTAATTTTCTTGATTTTCAAATCTTTTTCATTTTGAATGACTCTATAAAATTTATCAAGAATGGAGTAAGTTTTATTTTTATGAGCAAGAAAGTGAACCCAAGTAAATCTAGAGTAGTCATCTACTATAACAAGTACATAGAGTTTCCCGGCTAAGCTAGCCGTTCTCTCCGAACCAAAGAGGTCCATATGAAGTAACTCTAAGGGTCTATAAGTGGTGATATCTTTCTTTCTCTTGAAAGAAGATTTCACTTGCTTATCTATTTGACATACACTACATATTTTATCTTTTGAAAAATTAGTCTTCGGGAGGCCTTTGACTAATTCATTTTTCGACAAACGTTGAATAAAGTCCATACTAGCATGTCCTAAGCGTCTATGTCATAACCAACTATTTTCACTCGATGTGACAAAGCACTTAACATCTTGTTCATTTAATTCACATAGCAACATAGTATATAAATTTTCGTTTCTCTTTGCATTGAACAATTGTTTTCCATCTTTCTCAACTATGCATGCATTTGACCTAAAGATAACATCATAACCTTTGTCACAAAGTTGGCTAATACTAAACAAGTTATGCTTTAAATCATCAACTAAAAGTACGTTATCTATAGCTAGAGAAGGAGATATACCAATGGATCCAATTCCAACAATTTTGCCTTGTGAGTTGTCTCCAAAAGTAACGCTTCCTCCTTCATAAGATTTTAGGGACATGAATTTTGATTTATCCCCCGTCATGTTCCTTGAACATCCGCTATCAAGGAACCATCTTTCTTTTGAGGCGGACTTCAAGCATACCTACAACACAACGTTACGTGACTTTTATTGGTACCCAATCTATTTTGGGTCCATTATGGTTAGAAAGAGATGCAATAGTTCCTTTAGGAACCCAAAATGATTTAGTTACCAAGTTTTCTTTTGCACATAGAGATGCAATGGTTCCTTTTGGAACCCAAAACATTTTTGAGACAATTTTCTTCTTCTTTCTTAGAAAACATGCATTTGATTTGTGACCTCTTTTCTTGCAATAGTAGTATAAAACATGATTGTGATCAATAGAAGTTGAGAATGAAGATTGTTTTGAAAAAGTGTGCTTTAATGATTTTCTTTTCTTCAAAAAAATGCATCTTTGTTGAATGCATCATATCCTAAGCCGCATTTGTCAAAAGAGTTTCTTTGTCTTCCTAGCATGATGCTCAAGTTTTCTTTTCCTTTTTTGAATTTTGCTAAGATGTTTATTTCATCATCAATAGTCTTTTTCAATAAAATATTTTCCTCTTCTATCTTCATACTTTTGTCATTTGTTGCATTTACATCAACTATGGTGTGACAAGTAGAATTACATGAAGATTTAGATTTCTTGAGCAAACTATGTTTCTTAGCTAGTTTTTCAAACTCATCATACAAATTTTCAAATGCATCTTGTAATTCATTATGAGAAAATAAAAGCTCATCATATGACAAAATGGAATTATCTAATGCATGTAAATTTAAATGTACCTCATCTTCATTTGCCATGAGGGAAAGATTTGCAATTTCCTCACCATTTTCTTCCTCATCCGAATCACAAGAGTCATTATCATCCCATGTTACATTCATGGCCATTTTGTTTGGCATTTTCTCGTTCTCCTTTTTGGGCTTGAAACACTCATTTCTATAGTGCCCCGGTTTACCAAAATTGAAGCAAATAATGGACTCCTTCTTGGTTGTCTCTCCTCTTGGTTCGTTGCTCTTTAAGAACCTCCGACCCTTAGCCTTCTTTCGTTGAATGAATCTCTTGAATTGTTGAGTGATCAAGGCAATGTCTTCATCAACCTCTTCTTCGATTCTATCATTTGTTTCACTTTAGTTGAAGCTTGCAAGGCTATACCTTTTCTAGGCTTGGCGTCTTCTTCATGAGATTTTAAGGTAATTTCCCATGTAAGGAGTGACCCAAAAATCTCATCGAGACTCATAGTGTTAAGATCATGTGCTTCTTTAATAGCCGTCACCTTCACATCCCATTTGACCGGAAGGCTTCTAAGGACTTTGCGTGCCGCATCGGATCTAGGAACAATTCTACCAAGATGTTTTAGTCCATTCAAAATATTAGTAAAACAAGACATCATAGAATTGATATTTTCATCCTCCTTCATGGCAAATAGTTCATATTCATGCATGAGTATATCAAGTTTAGATTCTCTAACTTGAGTAGTTCCTTCATAGGTAACTTCAAGTTTATCCCACATTTCTTTGGTCGTGGAATAAGTAGAGACTCGGTTAAATTCATTTGGACTTAAGGCACAATTTAGATTAACCTTAGCTTTGGCATTAAATGACATAAGTCTACGCTCATCATTATCCCATTCGTTGGGCAATTTGAGAATAGTTTTTCCATCAACCACTTTAGTAATAGTAAAAGGTCCATCGACAATAACTAGCCAAATTTGATAATCAATAGCTTGAAGAAAGTCTATCATTCTAGTCTTCCAATAACTATAGTTTGAACCATCAAACCATGGGGGCCTATTGTTAGATTGTCCTTCTACATGAGTGACTATGTTTGAGGCTATGATCGTTCTCTAAGACGGTTAAGTCTAAAACAAGTAGAGATTAGGCTCTGATACCGATTGTAAGTCACTAAATTACCCTAGAGGGGGGTGAATAGGGTTTCAAAATAATTTCTAACTCCTTTTGATTCTTACTAGAATATGCAACAAGGTTCAATATTAATTTACAAGGTAAAATATGCAATGAATAATTTCACTTAATTTCAACAAGCTATTTACCATAATTATAAATTAAGCATGCATGAACATAAAGTAAGGAGATAGAGATAGAGATATTGACACCGTGATTTTTACGAGGTTCGGTAACTCCTACTCCTCGGCTCAAATAATCCCCTTCCTTGAGACTTTCCCGATCCTCACATTATGGCTCTTCCTTCAATAGGTGGAATAGCAAAACATTTACAAAAGAGCTAACTAGCTCTTCACACAATCAAGAGAACAATACTCCCTTGATACAATGGGCTTCACTCACCCAAGATCACAAATTTGTGTATGCAATCAATATATCACTCAAGAAACAAAAACACTCAAAACCCTAAGGTTTTTATGGAAGATAGATCAACATAAGCTCAAGTATTTTTAGGTGATATTTCAAGAACTCGAGATATATATATTCTCACAATATATTTTCAATAAGAGAATAAGCATAAAGCTTGAGTTTAAATCTTCAAAATGATAGGAGTGAAAAATGAGATTTTGATCTTTCTTTCTATCAAAAGATTTTTTCAGAAGATGCTTGAGAGAAAATTATAGATGAATAATATTTGGAAAATTTCTCACACAAAAACCTTGAGATTTCAATCCATATATCTTTTTTATATAGTGTAACACTAGGGTTTGGAGAGTGTATCTCACCCTAGACAATATGGAGAGTAGGACCTGAAAATCAACAAGCCAAATCATTTGTTTTTGGGCAAAAATATTGTTTAGAAATACTTTTCCTTAAAATCCTGAAGCACCCAGTCGACTGCCTACCGGCACCCAGTCGACAGCCTCTATGCTTAGATTTAAAATATTTTTTCCAACGGCTAGGGTCATTCGACTGCCTCAAGAAGGCCAGTCGACTACCTCCTGAGTCAGTCGACTGCCTTGGATAGGCCAGTCGACTGCCTCAGGCAATCAAAAATGTTCATAACTCTCTGGTTCAGTCAGTCGGCTGGGTCCTTAACTGCCAGTCGACTGGGCACAGTCAGTCGACTGCTTTGGACAGGCCAGTCGACTGCCTCATGCAGTCAAAACGTTTATAGCTCACTGGTTCATCCAGTCGGCTGGGTCCTTATTGGCCAGTCGACTGGGTGACTCCAAGAAATATTTTCAAGGTCCGTTTTTGATCCATTTGAGTTCGTTTAATTTATTACTTGAGCTTATAAAACCAATCAACGCATAAGATACATTGTTACAATATTCTAACCCCGACCTATCTACCCCAGGTCTTGAGTGCAGCTTTTGTTCTTTCTTTGATCTTTTTATCCTTCTTTGAGTTTACGCTTAGTTTCATTATCGCTTGTTGCTTTAATGATCTTTCCGAATCATTTACCTGTACTTGCTGAAACACTTAGCTCAAAGTCATATTAGTACCAAACACGATTTTAAAAGTTTTGTTAATATCAAAATAAGATTTATTGTTTGAAATATAATTTCAAAGCCAACAAAAACTATTTTTGGAAAATAATAAAAAGATAATTCTCTTAAATCAGATTTTATTATAATTGAGTTTTCCGGAAACGGCTTTCAGATACTCTAACTCCAAATATTAAACAACAACGAATCCCATGTGTATCCAAATCATTTTTTGCCTCCTTATGCACTGAATCCTCAAGCTCTTGAAGGGCACTAAACTGATTAACAGATTCCAGTCGATTAGCAGTAGGTGAGCCCTCATCCTTAACAATAACCTCCTGCCCAACACTACGACCACAGTTCTCAGGAATACCATCATTAGAAGCACCCCCAGTCACACCATTAACCTCTAGTCCACACGATTCACTCTGAAGTACTTGGAACCTGAGTTCTCTTTGTTTGAACCTGAGAAAACCTCCTTCTTCCATAAGATAGCAGTTGCTAGAAGAAAACATAATAGTATAAATTCCTTGGTGACTAATGAAGGGAAGAGAATTGATGATCAAGATTTGATTGCAAAAGAGATTTGATAAATGCCAAATGTTGTCAATTTTAGGCCCCTAACTCACTATTGTTACGTCTTATCATTACATCTTTTGGTATTTTTATGCGGTTTATGTGTTAAAGCATGTTTTAGGAGTTTAACGAAGAAATGAACTAACTTTGGTGAATTAACCAAAGACATGCTTGTATCTATCCACAAAGAGAGCAAAAGAAGAGTTTTCAAGCAAAAAGTGTCTCCTGGAGGGCAAAAATGATAATTTTCGGAGCCATAACTTTGGGAAACATACCAAAGGAGTCGAAGGGGATCTAACAGAGCAATTATCAAAAAAAGAGGTTTCCAAGTATTTTGCTACGCTTACAGTAGCTAAAAGTGCCTAGAAATATCAAAAACTATGCTCAAGCTACGCTTGTGGATTTTGGCCTACGACTAAGCTATGTTTAAGCGTAAGGGCCAAGCGTAGGAAAAAGCTGGGAATTTGAGTCCCGATCCGAATTGAACTCTTTTGACATATCTTCGACTCCAACACCTCTGAGCACGTGTATATGACATATTATACATCAGATTGAAGGATTTGGCTCAGATTTGAGGAGAAACACATCAAAGAGGAATCATACTCAAGTGAGACAAGTTGAATATAAGCAGAACTATTCTCAACTTCTTCTATAAATACCAATGTCTAATTTAGATCTGGAGAGCTTAAAAATGCATAATTTCCAGAGCACTATCTCTGGATATTTAAATCTTTCAAAGAAGGGAGTCATTCAAGACTTAGAGATCAGGAGAAGAAGATCATAGAGGTCGTTTCTACATTAACGATGCAGCCACCCACCACCATGAGCAACTAATTCGGTATATAGGATTTTCTAGCAAAACCCTAGCCAAGTAATGTAGTTTATTTTTTGTTTCAATTGTAACGAGGGGAAACTGTGACTACACTGTGATAATTGTGTTGATCTGTGACTGTAGTTATTCGTGACACGGGTTTATTCTAATTCCTGTCTTAGATTGAATGAATGCATTATCTCAACCAATCATGTTATATTAAACATATCGTGATTATCTACATAATGGTGTTTAACACTTGAAACCCTAGGTTTACATAAGTCATGCCTCGATGAGGTGATATAGACATGTTTTAGTTTAAATTTATGTTGTAGGAGTAGATTAAAGTAAAGAAGATAACATGTACTAGTCACACTCTGTCCGGAAGATGGGTTGTAGCGAATCTGATGGATATTATCCTTTTTGGGACATATTCGACTATTTGCAGTACGATCTGACTCATGGTGATGTATCGCCCTCTTGCAATTGAGCAAGTAGATAGCTAGATTATGCAGTTAGTGGTGGAGCATGAAAACCCTAGTTTTTCTCTACCTTGATCACAATCACAATTTAAATATTGTTTTTAGTTAATCATTAGTTATAGATCTCAAAAACAAATCAAACCCTTTTCAAACTATAATTCAATACTTTTAGATTGCTAGAGTGAATAATGTAAGTCTCTGTGGGATCGATATTCCGTTTCTCAAGCCGATTTATGTACAATATGATTTGTGCACTTGCGATAGGTAAAACCTTGTCGTCGTAAGGGGCCGTTCTTAAACATTATTTTTAATCCCGTTCGACGTGCATCAAGTTTTGGCGCTATTGCTGGGGACTTGGCATTATTATTAAGCTTTAGTAGTATTTTTAAAGTTGAATTTTTTTGTTTTGTTTTGTGTGATTGATAGGTACACTAAAAAGCATAAAGGGATTTGGCAGAATAGTGAAAGTTGCGTCGTTCGATTTCTTATGAGTTTAGCTTAATTTCGTGCATAATTTTAGCTTTAATTTATGTCTATAGTTAGAATAATTTAGAAGTAGTTAGTTTTATTTTCATAAAAAAAAAAAAAAAAAATTCCTTGTGTATGAGCGATCGACAATCTCCTTTTGATCCCAACGCTGAATTAGTAACTTTTAATCCATAAATTGAGAGAACTTTTCGAAGGAATTGTTGAGCTAGATCAGAAGAGCTTCGAAGGAAGTTGGATTTTGAGAGGATGGCGAACCGCCATGCAGTTGCGCAACGAGCCCCAGCTACATCCTTGAATCGTATGTTGAAGTTCCAGAAGATGAGGGGATCAAACACTGTGAGATCAAATCTAGTATTATCAACATGTTGCCCAAATTTTATGCACTCAGAAATGAGGATCCATATCAACATGTTGAAGAGTTCATAGAGATGGCTTCAACTGCAAAAATCAAGAATCTTAGCACTCATGCATTGCGTGCGTGATTATTTTCCTTTTTCTTGAAAGAAAAAGCTAAAAGATGGTATATTAATTTGGATAGGGATATAAAAATCACTTGGGAAACCCTAAAAGCTGAATTTTTAGAAAAGTATTTTCCGATAGGTAGAACCCATGAGGCGCAACACGCAATTACCCACTTTAGATAATTGCCTGGTGAACAATTCCATGATGCATGTGATAGATTCAATGAGATTTTGCGAAAGTTCCCCCATCACAAATTTGTTGAGTAGGATATTGTTCGTAACTTCTATCTTGGACTTAATGAGACTCATAAAAACTTGATAGATGCAGCAGTTGGAGGACAGTTTACACTAACGCCAGTATACGAAGTATTGAAGCTGTTTGATAATGTCAGCGACAACTCGCTCTAACACGAGTCCAAAATGCGTGCTAGGGGTGGAGTCGAAAGGAAATCTGACAAGCTCTTTAGTGTTGAAAGAGATGATGACGTTAGAGACCAAGTAGCCACATTAGGACAGAAACTCAATAAGTTCATTAATCTGAGTCAATCAGCTCTGAGATAAGTTTTAGCTATAGGACCTGGCCATTCCTAAAGTGAGTATCAGAGTAATGAAATAGTTGTCGCTGATGTGAATGCAACATGGACCAACTTGAACAATAATCCTTATTCTAATTCATATAATTTGGGTTGGCGTAATCATCAAAATTTATCATATCGTTCTCAGAATGAGGAGAATCCTCAACCAAGGTTCAATCAGAACCAACAGTCGTTTAATTCACAACAATCATATAATAATCGTAATTTTTAGCCTAGTTCTCAAGCAACCCGTCCTACTAATTACCAAACATAAAGAAGTCAAACCCCACCACCTAAACCACCTGGCTTCTATGACAGTGATCTGGCAGAGACCTTGCGAGGCTTGTAAAACATGATGGGCTCTCACTCCCAAGCCATTTCAAAGTTAGAAACCCAAATGGGGCAACTAGCTAACACGTTGAATAGACGAAATGAGGGAAGATTGCCTTGTCAGCTGGTGGCAAATCCATATAATAGACAAACGATGGAACTTGGATCATTTACTAAAAATACTTTTGAGACAGTCCAAGCCATCACGACTTTAAGAAGTGGGAGGAGGTGGAGAATAGGGTTGAGCAACAGTATGAAGAAAAGACGGGCAATCGTAAGGTGGCTAAAGAGGTACAGAAAGATCAACCTCAGGAGGAGGAAGATATAGATCAAACATTACCCTAAGAGCCGGAATGGGCAAGTTATAAGGAGGTAACACCTTTTCCTCAACGTCTTCGAGAGTCGACCAGATATGGTAAGCATAAAGAGACATGTTGGACATATTCTGACAAGTCAATATCATTTTTTCTCTCTTAGACATCATAGCCCAAATACCTGCCTATGCTAATTTTTTGAAGTACCTATGTACTAAAAAGAGAAAAAGTATATCAAAGGTATCAAAGAAAATTTTGTTGACTGAACAACTGAGTTCATTACTATTAAGTAACACACCACCTAAGAGGAAAGATCCCGGTGCTCTCATTATTCCATGTGTCATTGGTGACCAGGAAATTGATAGAGTTCTTCTTGATCTAAGTGTGAGTGTCAACTTACTTCCATATTCAGTCTATCAGTAGATAGGGTTGGGAGAGCTCAGTCCTACCTCAGTTGTGCTTCAATTAGCAGATAAATCAATTAAGCAGGCGAGAAGGATTTTGGAAGATGTCATCGTTCAGGTGGATAAGTTCTACTTTCTGGTAGATTTCATATCTCTTGATACAGAACCTGTCCAGGATTCGGAAAACATATCCCTGTGATATTAGGAAGACCATTTTTAGCTACGGCTAATACGTGTATCAATTGCAGAACAGGGGCTATGGATTTATCTTATAGAAACCTTAAGGTGCGAATGAATGTGTTTGATGTCAATCATTAACTCCCGAAGTCAGTTGAATGTTTTTATATTGACGAGATGGATGATATAGTAGAGGAGTTCGCACAAGGATGCTAAAGAAAGATGAGTTAGAGTCGTTGATGATTGGAGTAAGGTTAGAGACTGAATCGGATAACTGGGATGAGCAAATAGGGTTGAATAATGAGGATATTACTGAAATAGAGGCTGCATTATATGCCCAACCATGGAAAGTGCCAATTGAGCCACTTCCCACGCTCTTGAGTACACCACCAATACAATCTCTAATAACTCCTCCTACATTGGAACTCAAGGAATTGCCTGAGAAGCTAAAATATTTATTTTTAGGACCAGATGACTCTTCCTGTAATTATTTCATTTAAGCTGACAAAAGAACAGGAATTGAATCCACTCGAGGTCTTAAGTGAGAATAAAGAGGCAATAGGATGGAATGTTAATGATCTTAGAGGAATAGATCCCTCAATTTGCTTACACCACATACATTTAGAAGAGACGGCAAAACCATGAAAGGAAATGCAATGGAGATTGAACCCAAACATGAAAGAGGTGGTGATGAAGGAGGTTGTGAATTTGCTAGATGCGGGTATCATATACCCCATATCTGACAGTACATGGGTGAGCCCGACACAGGTGGTACCAAAGAAATTAGGTTTCACAGTTGTGCCTAACTCTAAAGGTGAGTTGATTCCACAGCGCACCACCACTAGGTGGCATGTTTGCATTGATTATAGAAAACTCAACACACATACTAGGAATGATCATTTTCCATTATCGTTTATTGATCAAATCCTAGAAAGGTTGGCCGGACAGAGCTATTATTTCTTTTTGGATGGATATTCCAGTTACAAATAAGTAGGGCTGGCAATTCGTGTCAGCGTGTCGACCCACGTGTCGACCATGTAATCTGACACGATCCAGCATGAAAAATAAATAATTTAAATTTGACACAATCCAACACAAAAAATAAAAATAAAAATAAATTTGAATTTGACACGATCCAATAATAGTTTATTGATATATTTCAATCCATGATCAATTAGAGAATAGAAAAAATCTGTAAATAAATAACACAATAAATATAATCGTGTCAAACGTGTCATGTCGTGTCACATTTTGCCAGCTCTACAAACAAGTGGCGATTGATCCTGATGATCAGGAGAAAACCACTTTAGCATGCCCATATGGTACGTTTGCATACAGAAGAATGCCTTTTGGTTTGTGTAATGCGCCAACTACATTCTAGAGGTGTATGATGTCAATATTCTCTTATATGGTATAGAAATTCTTAGAAGTGTTCATGGTTGATTTCTCACTGTTTGGGGTAACCTTTAAAGACTATTTAAAACATCTGGCACTCATGCTCAAGAGATATAGAGAGACTAACTTGATTTTGAGTTGGGAAAAGAGTCATTTTATGGTTCAAGAGGGTATAGTACTTGGCCGTATAATATCAAAAAGAGGGATTGAGGTAGATAAGGCAAAAGTTGAGTTTTTTTCAAAATGATCTCCTCCCACATTTGTTAAGTAGATAAGATCATTTTTAGGCCATGCCGGATTGTATAGACGATTTATTAAAGATGTTAGTAAGATCACCTGACCACTATGCAACTTATTAGCTAAAGATGCGGACTTTGTCTTTGACGAAGAGTGTCATCATGCTTTTGAGGAGCTTCGTATACAACTCTCTACAGCCCCAATCATGCGACCATCGGATTGGTCTCTACCTTTTAAGCTGATGTGTGACGCTTCAAATTATGTCGTAGGAGCAGTATTGGGATAGATAAATGAGAAGTTTTCATACACAGTATATTATGCTAGTAAGAGTCTGAATGATGTAAAAATAAATTACACAACAATAGAGATGGAGTTGCTAGCAGTTGTGTTTGCCTTGGATAAATTCAAATCATATATATTAGGAACCAAGGTCGTAGTATATTCAGATCATGCAGTGTTGAGACATTTACTGACAAAGAAAGACTCCAAACCTAAGCTTATTCGATGGATTTTATTGTTGCAAAAATTTGATTTGGAGATAAAAGTCAAAAAGGGTTCGGAGAATGTAGTAGTAGACCATTTATCAAGGATCGTTGTGGAAACTACAAATGAAAGTGTTCCTCTTAAAGATACATTCCCGAATGAACATCTGTTCAGTGTGGCTGTTGTGGAAAAGATATCGTGGTATGCTGATATTGTCAATTACAAAGCCACGGGTCAAAATCCAAAAGGTTAGTCTAAGAGTGATAGAGACCGATTCTTCAGCCAAGTTAAATTTTATATCTGGGATAATCCACGATTGTACAAATATTACTCTAATCAAATTAATGTATTCCTGAAAGTGAAGTAGAGAGTATCTTGAGATTTTGTCACACGTTAGGATGTGGGGGGCATTTTGGAGCTCAAAAAATAGGTCATAAGGTGCTGGAAAGTGGGTTCTATTGGCCGACCATATTCAAATATGCATTTGAATATTGTAAAGCGTGTGTGCGATGTCAAAAGTTGGGATCTATATCTCGACGGGATATGATGCCTCTGACCCCGATTTTAATCATTGAATTATTTGATGTATGGGGTATAGACTTCCTGGGACCATTTCCAAAAGCGGGCGAAAAAGAGTACATACTCGTAGGGGTTCACTATGTGTCAAAGTGGGTAGAAGCTGTAGCTACTTCACACACCGACAATAAGGAAGTTGTGGAGTTTATGCAGTCGAATATTTTATCAAGATTTGGTATACCACGTGTGATAATTAGTGACGGTGAAAAGCATTTTGATAAATGTTTTTTCGGTGGTTTATGTCGGAAGTACGGTGTCACTTATAAAATTGGTACGCCATATCACCCCAAATGAATATACAAGTGGAGAAGCATGAGGATGGAATAACTATGGTTTGTCATGATATGGTAGTTAGGGTTACTTCTAGGGTTTCTGCAGAGGAAGGTAATGATGTGACGCATACATTTGAATGTGTTGCGAAGGAACCATCTAAGGTCTTGGGTGAGGAAGAACAAGATAGGGGTGTGGTTGATACTATTACGAAGTAATCGTGGGCGAGTTTGGTACGTAAGAAAACTGCTAACAAAAAGATAGCTTTACGCTATGTCCCTCCTACCAAGGTGAATGGGCAATATGTGGTTTCTAATCCAGTTAATATGGAGGTGGTGGAGAAGAGTGTTTGGAATCGATGTTTGGTAGGGTATTTATTGGGTAAGCGATTACCTTTCTTTACTGCAAATTCTATTGCCCACAAGATTTGGGGTAATGAAGGTTTAGTTAAGATGTTTAGTTCCGAGAAGGGTTTCTTCTTTTTCCAATTTGGCATGAAGGAGAAGTGTTTATTAATATGGAGAGAAATCCTTAGCACTTTGCAGATCACTTGTTGGTGTTGAAGCCATGGCATAATGGGTTATCTATACATAAGGAGGATATTTCTGAGATTCCATTATGGGTCAAGTTTTATCATATACCAATGGAATATTAGACAGAGGATGGGTTGAGTGCGGTTACAAGTGTCATGGGTAAACCATTATATTATGATGATATGACAGAGGAGTCTCAAAGGTTGAGTTATATTAGGGTTTATGTGGAGGTGTCTGTTGATACTGAATTTGTGAATGAGATACAACTTGATTTACCTGATGGTACTTATAAACCTATTCAAATTAAGTTTCAGTGGCTTCCTACTAGGTGTACTAAGTGTAAGGTATTTGGCCACTCTACTGCTTCATGTAGAGTAGGAATTCAAGAGGTGAAAGAGGGTGAGATTTGTGATAAATGAAAGAATAAGAGGCAGGAATGGGTGGTTGTGGGACGAAAAGGTTCTAAACCTAGTGAGGCTACTAGCTCAAAAGGGGTTCAAGGTCCTTCAAATCAGTTTGCTATATTGGCTGAGCTGGGGGAGGAGAATGAAATTCAAGATGACAGTGTGGTAGATAATCTTCATGAGGGGAGAAAGGATGAGGTTGTTATAGTTTTTGTTGAGAAGGATAGTATTGTAGTAGAGGGTGCGAAAACTATTAATAATACAGACGATAATGTAGTGATTCTAACTGAGGATGATGATGTTGTTAGAGGTGGTTTGCTAGTGGATATTGGGCTGAATGTTGATCAAGCTAATGAAGTTGAGGCTGAGGCTGAGGCTGATGCTGATGCTGATATGGGATTTGTTGTACATAGGAAGGAGAAAGAAGGTAGAGGTAGAGGGAAGCATAATCAAGGAGGTCTTGTGTTGAGATCTAGAAGGGGTGTTGGGCAGTCTGTTGTCAAGGATAAAAGCTCGTCTTCTACTGTTTCTTTATGAATCTAACTGTGTGGAATATAAAGGGGTTTGCAACAACCCCTGAAACAAAATAAGGTCAAGATAGTTATACAAGAATATGGGTTATCTATGTTTTGTTTGGTGGAAACAAAGGTTTAGGAGGCTAATGTGAATAGGATTTTTTCTGCAATTGCTAGAGGATGGAAGCTATTAACTAATGATGCTTGGACTGATGGGGGTAAAATTTGGCTTTGTTGGGATAATGACAAGGTTGATGTTTCTCTTGAAGGGGGTTCGGATCAAATTTTGGTGTGTTCAGTTATAGATAGAGTTCACAATGTTTCTTTTAAGCTATGTGGTGTTTATGGTCATAATGATGTGATTCCTAGGAGGAAGCTATGGGAGGATATCAGAGTGTGGGTTGCTAATTTTGAGAATGATCCTCTTGTTTTCATGGGGGACTTTAATGTTATAAGGTTTAGTCATGAAAGATATGGATGCTCTATGGTTTGGGATTCAGCTATGAAGGAGTTTGGCAGAGGCTGGGTTACTTGATCTGATACATTTTGGGATGCAATTCATGTGGTCTAATCATACATATTTTAAGAAGCTTGATAGAGTGTTGGTCAATGGGAAATGGAATGAGGTTTTCAATACCTCTAAGGCTATTTTTTAGCCTTTTGGTATGTCTGATCATTCTCTTTGTTTAGTAAGATGTATCAAGTTGTTAATAGGGGTGGTAAACCTTTTAGGTTTAATAATCATCTGGTTAGACATCATTCTTTCTTTAAGGTTGTGGAAAATAGTTGGCACTCCAGAATTGAAGGTACTCCTATGTACCAAGTTGTGCAGAAGTTAAAAATGGTGAAGACAGATCTGAAGGTGCTAAATAAAAGATCTTATTCTGATTTGCCAAACCAAATTAATGAGTGTAGGGAAACTCTTCTCAAATATCAAAGACTCATTGATGGTGATCCTACTAATAAACATGTGAAGCATTTGGAGAAGGATTGTATGGAGCAATTTGTTAACTTAGCTGCCTGTGAGAAATCTATATATAAACAACAATCTAGAATCAGATGGTTATAACTTGGGGATAAAAATACTTCTTTTTTTCATAAGGTGATAATGGCAAGGAGGAATAGGAATAACATTCATTCTCTAATTACTATAGATGGTGTTATAGTGGAAAGACCTGACTTGGTAGCTGCTGAAATTATAGGTTATTAAACTGAATTTTTCCAAGCTCAAGTCCTAGTGGAGATGCCTAATCTTGGCCCTTATGTGCTGCATCCTGTAAATGATGATGCTGTTTTACAAATGGTTCATCCAAACACTGCTGAAGAGGTTAGATTGACATTATTCTCTCTTAAAGATGATAAGGCTCCAGGAAGTGATGGGTTCAATTCATTTTTCTTCAAGCAAGCATGGCCTATTGTGAGTAAGGATATTGAAAGTGTTATTATGGATTTTGTATTTCATAAGGGTAAGTTGTTGAAAGAGATTAATTCCACTATCATTACTCTAATTCCTAAAGTGGACAATCCAACTGGTGTTGCTGATTTTAGGTTAATCTCTATGTGTACTACTTTATACAAATGTGTGGCCAAGATTATAGATAATAGGTTGAAGGGTTGTTTGCCTTCTTGCATCAGTATGAATCAAGGAGTATTTGTGGTTGGAAGGGACATAGCTGACAATATCATTTTGGCTCAGGAATTGTTTAGAGGATATCATAGTGATAAAGTGTCAGCTAGATTTTCTATGAAGGTGGATTTAAGAAAGGCATATGATACTGTGTCTTTGGATTTTTTGTTAGCCACTTTGAAAGCTTTTAATCTTTATCCTACTATGATTGGTTGAATTCAAGTGTGTATGTCTATTGCTAGATTTTTCATTAACATAAATGGTTCTTTGCATGATTCTTTTGGGAGTGGTAGGGGTTTGAGACAATGAGATCCTATGTCTCATTATTTATTTGTGATGGGTATAGAGGTGCTTACTAGGGCTCTCAATGCTAGTATTGAAAGAGGGAACTTTGCTTACCACTGGAGATGCAAGGAGAAAAAGCTATCTAGTCTTATGTTTTCTGATGATTTGATAATGTTTTCATCTGGAAAGATAAGATATGGTCAATGCTTGAAAGAGGATTTGGATTGGTTTAGCAGGGCGTCTGGCCTGTGTCCAAATAGCTCCAAGAGTCAAGTGTTTATGGCAGGGGTAAAAGAGCCAGTTGCTTCAGCTATTGTTAATTTGATTCAATTTCCTATTGAAGTTTTGCCCATGAGATATTTGGGAGTGCCTTTGATTACTGCTGGTTTAAAGTCTCAAGTTTGTAAAGTGTTGGTGGATAAGATTACAGCTAGAATTTAGAGTTGGTCTTCAAGGTTTTTATCATTTGCAGGAAGGTTATAATTGATTAAATCTGTCCTTTTTGCTATTTAGGTTTATTGGGCTTCTTTGTTTGCTTTTCCTCAATTTGTTTTGCATGATATTAATGGTGTTATTAGAAATTTTGTGTGGACTGGTACTAAGCTTTGTAGTGGAGGTACTAAGGTAGCTTGGAGGGATGTGTGTTGTCCTATGAAAAAAAGAGGTTTTAGAGTTAAGGATGTGGCTGCTTGGAATGAAGCTGCCATGTTGAAACACTTCTGGAGGTTGGTTAACCCTACTAAAACTTCAGCTTGGGTTGATTGGATTAGGTTGCATGTTATCAAGGATAAGTGTTTTTGGTTGGTGAAAATTCCTTAGAAATGCTCTTGGACATGTAAGAAGGTTTTGTGGATGAAAGATAATTTTAGATCTCATGTTAAGAGTATTATTGGTAATGGGAGAGCTACTTATTTATGGTTTGATCAATGGTTGCCAAATGGTTCTTTATGTTATGATGTTACTTCAGAGTTTATTGAGTCTTCTGTGTTGGGAGCTAATGCTAAGGTGGATGTTATCATTCGTAATGGTTAGTGGTGTATTCCCGAGGAGATGAATTGATTACAGCTAAAGATTCCTATGCAATTATATCCTAAGCTTCATCTTAATGATAAATTCTTATGGATTCCTTCTAATGGAGAATTTACTATAAAAGCTACTCGGGAGATTCTTAGATATAGGAAAGGAGTGGTGCCTTGGTTTTCTGTTGTTTGGTTCAAACATGTTATCCCTGAGCATGTTTTTCTGTTATGGGTGGTGATTTTGAATAGGATTAGAACTATGCAATTTATATTATCAATAGGGTATGTGGATCAAGCCTCCTGTTGCTTTTGTCACTCAATGATTGAAGACAGATATCACTTGTTTTTTGCATGCAGCTTTTCTAAACAGGTGTGGAATGGTGTAAAGATTAAGGATTTGAGGAGCTGGCATGAGGGTAGTTGGGAGCAGCTCATTCTGTGGGTATGTAATAGGTTGCATGACAATTCTTTATCTTCATTGATCAACAAGTTAATGTTTGCAGCTACAATTTATGCTTTGTGATGTGAGAGGAACAAGAGGATTTTCCAAAATCAGTTTACTACTACTAAGGAGGTTATTAGTAGAGTCATTTTTGCTGTGAGGCTAAAAATCTTCCCATTAAATGGTTTTCGTGATTCACAACAGAATAAGGAATTGGTTCAAGTTTGGGAACTTCCATCATCTATTCTGGGTAGATGCAATTCGTGTTCTTGATATGAGCAAAAGGTGGGCTTGGTTTACATACATGCATGTTTTATGTTTTAGATTTATTGTTAAGGTTATGCTGCAGCTATGGGGTGGCAGTGTGCAATAGGAGGTGAGCTTGGAGTTCATGCAGCTGTGCAATGAGAAGATTGTGGTGCATTTCAGTGCTAATTACTTTGTTTTGCTTTGGGCTTTTAGATTTGACTTGTACTTTGTTATAGGAAGGATTTGTGGGTGTCATTTCTCTATGAAATTAATTGAATTATATTATAAATGTTGTTTTTATTGGTTTGTTTTGTAACTAATAAACATAAAATAAAAAGATAGTTTTTATGTTTGTGAATCAAGATAAACAAGTCTAGGGTTTTACTCCAACTACACCACTAGTCTCATAATATAGTCATTTAATCTTATTATTGCAAGAGGGCGATACAGCTTATACGAATCAAATTAGTAACCCTACAAGCAGTTGCCTAATCCCAAAAGAGACGTAATCAAATGTTAGATTACTACAGTTTCATCTTTGAACGGTATGACCATTGTATGCATCTATACTACAACTACTCCTAAAACATGAAATTAAAAACACACTAATGATCATCCCCTCTTAGTATGAACCGTATGCACCTAAAACCTTTTCATACCGTCAAGTACCATTATGTAGAAACCCTTATTTAAACCTTGAATTTCTTACCCTTAGTAAAAACATGGTTGTTCAAGATAAATCATTAATTCAATCTCAGCTTAAGAAGAGAATTAATAGATAAATCTTATTTAGGTAATTTGTTCGGTCTCTCACTACATAATCATCATATAAGTGACCTTCAGTTTCCCCTATTTGCAATAAAATCAATTAAAAGTCTACATTACTTGACTAGGGTTTCGTTGGAAATTCTAGATACCGACTAGCCGCTCATAGAGAAAGGAGACTGCATCGTTGATGAAGCCACCATCTTCACGGTTGGATAGTTGGTTCTTAAGTTCTTGAGGAGAGCCTTTCTAGAGATAGACTTTGTATATGAACAATGATATATGATCCAAATGATCCAGGATATTCTCTCTTCATGAATTATTCATATATTTATAGACAAAAGTTGGTGTAGTTATGACATGTATTTTCTTGCACTCCAAAAAGATTTAGTGTGAGAACCAAGTAACAACAGCGAATGGACTAATCTGCCATCTGATATGCTTTCACACAAAGTCAGAATTCTGCAGTATCTTCATGTATATATCCCAATGTCGGCATTGGCCGATCGATCGGGAGTGTCCACCAATTAATCGGTGCCTCCTGAATTTTAATATTTCTTTATTCTGCGATTTTGTGCTTCAACCACTTGTACTCTACTTTGCTGACTTGTACCTTGCTCTGAATTGAGTGCATTTATCCTCCAAGTATTATTCCGGATCAGATGCATTTGCTAAAAACCTAAAATTAACTCAAATTTAGGTTAAGATCCCTGAAACATGCTGAAACACGCAACCCGAATAAGAATATCTTATTAATAAAATAAAGAGACTAACTAAGGGTTTATTAATTCCCAGAATACCAAATATTCTAGTCTGATCACACCCCTAAACTTGAATATTGTTAGTCCCTTAGCAATAAAATAAAAGAAAATATCATGAAGAATAGCTAATCTAATTTATGTAAACTATTTAAACTAAACCCCTTTCTTTCGTTAAGGAAAAACGATTACACTTAGCATGTATAACAAGCCTTTTAAATCCCTAGGAAAAATCCTAGTGGGCGAGTGAAGTCTCGTGAGGGTTAAATAGACTACCCACAACTTCTTTATAATCTTTACTTGTACATATTCATGAAAATTCTTGTTAATTAACTAGGAGATGATATAATCCATAAAATAAATGCAAGCAAATAAATTATACTCGTACCAAACAATAATTATCTCAAATTATTGTTAAGAATGGTCTCCAGTAGTGGTTAAACTTAGCTAATCTTTACTTTTAGAGCCAACAATCTTCCGTGTTTCGTGAACTTTCTTTATAGCACATTTATTTCCATTTATAGTATATCTCTTTTTTTTTTCTTTTTTTTGGAGAGTGTTTTCCTCTCTCCTTTTGTTTTTTCCACTCAGAATATTTTTTTTCTTCTTCTTTTTTTCATATACCACTCTTTTTCGTGGAGAAGGTTTTGTTCTCCTATTTTGCTTTTTTCCCTCATTTTTTCGATACGCCATCCTCCACTCTTTTATTATTGTTTAGAGGGAGAATGTTTACATATATCTTTTCTTTATATTTTTCAATATCTATATCTATATATATATATTATAGATAATACCTTATATAATCATAAATAAAACAATAGAGATCATGTGCATGTGCTTATAGGTCAAGATTGTCTTTTCTATTTTCAATTTCACCAGTTTACTCACTTATGGAGAACCACATCTTTTCACCTTTCTAATTTAATCATTATTCAGATAAGCAAAAAATATCACGTACATCTATTATCTAGACTAGTCTCATATGAGCAATAACTAAACAATTATAATTATAATTTCAACATGTATATATAAAAACATTCAAACAAATCGTTCAGTGACAGTTTGTAATCATTAAAATGATTCACAGGGACGATCACTAAAGATCTTTGATAACATAATAAAATATGAGATTTCAATTGACTAAAAATGTAACCAGATATTACAAAGAATTACAATTGACTATGATTGACGAACTTACAAGTGGATGTATGACAATCCATCTGGGTTCGGAGGCTTAGTAATCTTGGAGAAGGGAAGAGAGATGGAAAGAGATTATAGAGTAGAAAGAAAACTATAAACTAAAACCTATTTAAACTTATTACATTTGATTCATTATATAGGCAGTAGATTGATACTGTGAATCCTGTGTTCTCTTTACTAATGTGGCCTTGATTGACTGATATTCCTGCTTTCGGCGTGGTATTGTTGGCTTCTGACTTTTGTAATTGATTTTGTGCCAGCGGTGCCCCAAAATTACTATAGCAAATAGTGACTTGTCGGGTACTGTATACTTTCATCTTTTTGTGCAGATGGTAGAGTGTGACTTCATGACTAAATGTCCTCTTGTCTTCTTAATCTTTTGAAAGATCAAAAAGATCCTAGGTATCTTGATACGGTCGATATTTTGACTCTGTGGATGAACTTTCTTCTTCATCATTGCTAAAGGAATTTTGAATTTGTGCCAAGAGTTTCTTCATTTTCGTTTTTAGCTTTTCTTTTGAGGATGATGACTTTTTGGAGGATGACTTGTTAACTGATTCTTCTACTGAAGATCTTGACTGAGCCTTTTCCAGGACTTTTATGCATGGATTACCTTGGAGGGGTTGGGGACCTTGTTTTGGAAATTCTTCTTGGACTTGTTGAATGATACGATCAACTTTAATGGGATCCCACCATTTGGTGTAATGTATTCTTTTGACTGTACAATCCTTTTCTACCACACTGTATTGCCATTTAAAAATTCATGGGACTTTATATTTTTTTGCAAAGAGCAAAAGAACTGGGAAATTGCTGTCATGACTTGGAACTTTGTGTTTTGAATCAAAATAGATGACTTCTTTCCAGAGTAGTTCAAGAATGATATCATTATCTACACCATAGTATTCCCACCAATTACCAAACCAAGTAGGGAGATGGCTTTTAAATTTGTGTCCAAAGTTGATAAACCAAGAATGACTAAAGGTTTCACTTTGAAAAAGAAAGATTTTAAACCAAGCTTCCATATAGTCATAATAGGTAAAATTTTGGGAATTGTCTAATTTTTGGATTTCAGAAGGATGTTTTCCCCACTCTTTGACAGAGATGAATTGGAGAATGTAAAGTCAGTGATAAATAATTTTACCGGGATCCTTGCGATCTGGGATTGGTTTGATAAAAACAGATTGTGTCTGATATAAGATATCTCTATAGAATTATAAGGTGTGACTAGGGGAATCAGGAAACCAATGGAAGTTTGGTGGAAAAAATTATTTGACTAAGAAAATAAGGTCATGGAGATTCGTGAAATGAGGTTCTATGTAAAAAGAAACTTCACTTGTTATGAATAAGTATTCAGATATGCCAGGAGGGTTATATTTGGTGGTGGAAGTAGTGGTTGGGGCATGTATTTGGAATGGATCATATGGGGCCATGAGAGCAGTACTGACTGTAGAACGAGGTCCAATTGGTGTTCCTAGATTAGTGAATCGGTTGACTAGGGTTGAAGAAGAGACGGGTTCAGATTTGATCATTAGAGGGGGTCTTACCGGGGAAAGTCCTCCTCTAGGATGTGGCTGTATCGGTTGATTTGATATTGGAGCTTTGCAAGAATTCTCGTGTAAGGAAATTAGGAATTGAATTGTCATTTCCACGTATGTACTCAATGTCAAATTGAAAATTACTTAAAATTGACTGCTAACGAGTAAAAATATGTTTAACAGCTATATTTTTGACATCTTTTTCTAAACATATTTGGCACTTTTACAATCAACTCTAAGTAAAAAAAAAAATTTATTTAAAATGTTATCTTTAAATTTACTAATACATAGAACAATCGCAAGAATCTCTTGTTTAATAGTACTCTAATTACTGTGTTTTGTTCCAAGCTCCAAAATGGTAACGAACTAGTTGTTCTGGAGAAGTGGGGGTGACCTTTTGTTTTAAAATACCTCCGTAACCAATATTAGAGGCATCGGTCTCAATTATTTTGAAAAAGTTGACTAAAGGAATTCCTAAGCAATGAAGAATTTTTACATATTTTTTAATGTCATGGACGATAGTTGTATGAATATCAGTCTATGGAGGGGGATTTGACTATAAACGATCAAAAAGTGGTTTACATTGCTTTCAAATGTCTTTGTAAAATTCAGCAATGTAATTTAAAGAACCAAGAAAGCGTTGTAACTGAGTTTTATCAAGAATTTGATATAAGAATTTGCTTGCAAATTCTATGGAGCGACTGATTAAGTAGAATTGCCCTTGAGATATATCATAACCAATAAATCTAATTTTTGTTTAAAAAAGTTTTATTTTTGAAGTAGAGATGACTAGACCATTTTGCTTGATGGTGTGGAAAAAGGAATTAAGATGTTTCCAATGAGCTTCAATGTTATTGGAAAAGATAAGGACATCATCAATATAGAGTACGGAAAAATGACTAAAAGGATTGAAAATATCATTCATGATATTTTGCAATTCACTTGGAGCATTTTTAGGGCCAAAGGGCATGACATTCCATTCATAATGGCCAAAGGGTGTGGCGAATGCAGTTTTGTATTTATCTTCTTTGGCAATTTGAATTTACCAGAATCTTGACTTGAGGTCAAATTTGGAAAAATGGTTGTTTGGCCTAATCTATTAATTAAATCTCTTTTATTAGGGATGGGATACCTATTCCATTCAAAATCTTGGTTAAGTGGCTTGTAATTAATTATTAGACGTGGTACACCACGTTCGATTTCTGAGTTTTTTTGTACATAAAATGTTGAACAAGGCCAGGGTGACTTACTGTGACGAATGATTTTGTTTTGAAGAAGGTCATGAATTTCTTTTTTACAAAATTCTAGAACTTCAAGATTCATTTAAATTGGGTGTGCTTTAGTTAGAATACTCTTATTTGTGAAAGATTTAATATGAGGGAGATTAAAAAGATGTTGTTTTCTGTGCCAAAAGGCATTAGGTAGATCAGAACATATCTCTTGAATGAGTTTGTTTTCATAATTTTTTATCCGATCTTGATGGTAGAGTTTCTTAATTGGGTTTCAGTTCTTTTATGAATCATTTCTTCTTTTAAAGATTTTAAATGTTGTTCTTTATGGTGGAGGCTGCAAATATTTTTGGAAATTGAGCAATCAATGATGCTTTTGAGTTTACCATGGGAATATTTTTGTAAAAAATGAAATGTTATATTTTGACCAAAATGGGTTGTAAAGAGACCATCATTATTTATTATAAACGGGTAAAAGAGATAAAAGAATGGAAGGCCAAGGATTACTGTATCAGTCATGTTTTTTACTAGGACAAATGTGATTTTGAAACAGACATTATCTTGATAAATATGGGCTTTGGATAACTCATACTTGATTTGCATTTCACTACCATTAGTGGAACTAAGTTTTTCATTCGTTTTTCATAATATTTGCTGGGAATTAGACCTTCTTATATACAGTTTAGGTTAGCTCCAAAGTCAACTAGAGCGATGACAGTATTTTGGTATTTCTTATTAATAACTAAGTTGACTTTTATCTTCCATTTTTTGAATGAGATTTGATTGATTAGATTTAAACCTTTAGTATCTTCATCATTTTCGTTAAAAGGATTCATGTTGTCATCATCTTCATTGTTGTCATAGGAACATGAATCAGAAACTGAGAATTGGTGTGAATTTTGAACTAGATCTTTGAGTTGTGTATGAAATGGAGTTTTTATATCTTGTAAGAGGAGTCACTTATCTTGTCACTTATCTGTTCCTTGTTGTTGTTCTTCATCTTGTCCTTCTTTGTTTGTTGGTGTCACCTCCCCGTAAAACGGAAAAACCAAACATTAAGTCCCTTGGTGAGCTTTTAGAAGTTTTAGGGCATGAGCGGTGATGTCGTTGGGTTAAGGTATGTGTTATGAAATGCAAAAACCTTTGTAAACATGATAAGAACAAATATGATGCTCAGATAATATACAATTATACCAATAATTAGTCGATTATTTAAATCTTCATCTTCCAGACCCAGCAGGACAAACCTACCTTCCATCCCAGACATTAATGACATTATTAATGAGGAAGAACATACCTACAAAGACCTTGAAGGTCATAATGATTGGAATATCCCTAGAGTACCCACTAATCAAATTTACAAAACTAGTTTTATTTAGTCAACTTTTTTTACAGAATATACAATCAAAACTATTGAACAAGTCTATGTTATTAATAAAGAACATGAAAGATGCCAACTATTCTCTCCAAATACTATTAAACAACACCAAGAAAGAGGATACAATTTTATCCATTTTGGCCTAGTTCAAGTTGTAGTAGATCCATTAACAATATTAAGGTAAAATGCATCAATTTTTCTCTATCTAAGAGACGCCAGGTTCCTTGACTATAATCAAAGCCTAATTAGCGTCATAGAAATCATTTTGTGTAATGGTCCAGTTTACTTTGATTGCTTTCCAAATTTCAAATTAAGTTTAAGTGGTCCTCACATACTAAAAGCTTTAACTTTAAACATCAAAACTTCGGGTTATGGGATGTTTGCGGGTGCCCAACCTTTAAGCCTTATCTACCGAATTTACTACAAGACTATGAAAACCAATTTAAATGTTCATGTTTTAATCAAAAGTCCTAAAGATCAAACTCTTTTAATCCAAAGTAGCAATTCTGATACAAATATTCGTATACCAAAAACAATTGCTTGAAAAGATGTTTCCCTCCCAAATGAATGGTTACATGAAAATGAAAATCACCCAATAAAAATCGAGAATGATGTTCAAAACCTTGAACATGTCCAACAATTCTTTAATGGAACTGTTAAGTTAACTTTTGATAGGTCTAGACACAGTTGCTCTTCTGTTAGTTCAAAATCTAAGATGTTCACTCCCCGAACAGATAGAGAATCTACTACTAACCATGATACATATTTTGTAGAATCTCTAGTCCACCGGTCCAGACGTGATCATAGATTAAAAGGAATTCAAAAGGATGAACAAATGTCTAATCCATGTGATGTCCCGAATATAGAAACTAGAGATTCAATCTCTAATCACTCCCCTACACAAACAAAATTTTGAGACCGACATTGTTAATCCACAACTATGTGTTTTAAGTAAATATTTTTCCTATGACCTTCTAAAGTTAAAAGCTGAGGCAAAAGCCAAAGAAAATAAACTAAAACAACAGTTGTATAGAAATAGTTACACACATGATGAAAGAACCAAAATTACAAAAAAATGGAAAAACTTCATGATAAGAAATCAGTTAGAAGTCAATTTATTTGATTATCTTGAGAATTACTACAAAAATATTAATGTCCTTACGAAACATAAATGGACAAAACATGATAAAATAATTGTTTCTTCCAGTCATCCTCCTCTAGAAAGCCTAATTGTTAACCACCTTGGAACATAAATTACAGCCTCTCCTTTTAAGGTTCTCACCACCGCAATAGTTCCTAATACTAAAAAAAATATTGAACAAAACAATTTCACCGACCAGTATTTAAGTACACTAGGTTCTCAATTAGACAAAATAGAGTCCAAACTTGATTCATCTACCCCTATTACCAAAGTAATTGATACCCCTCTAATCAAGCTTCTTACGAAAACCAAGGTCTAACTAACAAACCTAGCACAAGCGACTCCTCTGCCCAGATAGATAAATTATTAAAAAAGCCTTGGAAACCCAAATCATTAAATATGAAAAATCTCTCTCAGTTCTTAACTTCGAATCCAATCATAACACTGATAGTGACCATTCATCCTCTAAAAACACAGACGAATATATTCGTACATTAGAAACTGCATTTGAAATAAATAGAATAACACACCACCCTATTAACCCTACGAGCCTTACAAAAAAATGGTATCCCCGACCTACTCCTGTTGATATACAATATGAAGAAAGAATTTTCCAAAACTAATTTTCTGTGTCATCTAAAAAATTATATGAATGGAATATTGATGGAATGTCCGAACAAGAAATTTTAAATAAATTAAATCACCTTTCCATGGCAGCTAATAACTGCCTCACAAACCACAGTATGAGTCAACCTCATATAGTTGAATTACCCACCTCTAGATTTTCTGGAATGTTAAGAAATTGGTGGGATAAACATCTCACTCATAAGGCAAGAGACAATATAATCCATGTCGTCCAAAAAACTGAGGAAGGAACCACAATTTTTAATGAAGATATTGGTATAGGAATCCCTGATGGGGTTAACACATTAATCTATACAATTATTGATCATTTTGTTGGTAGACCAAGTGATGTTACCTCCAGAGTCCATGATCAACTTAATAACCTTAGATGCCCTACTCTTAGTGATTTTAAATGGTATAAAGATACCTTCTGGTCCAGAGTTATGCTAAGTGAAGATATCAACAAGTCATTTTGGAAAGAAAAATTCATAAACGGATTACCAAGCCTCTTTTCACATAAAATACGAACTGAGTTAAGTAACACCACTAGAGTCATTGAATACGATAACTTAACTTATGGAAATATCATTATCCTTATCCAAAAAGTTGGGTTAAAAATGTGCGTTAATATGAAGATAAATAACCTGGTCAATAAAGATAAAAAGAAAGCCAAATATGAAATGGGATCATTCTGTGAACAATATGGATTACCACCCATCACATCTTCCCGACAAACAAAAAAGTATAAACATTCAAAACCCTTCTCAAAACGTCATACTAGTCATCCTAAAAAATATACTCATAAATTCCAACATAATGAATTCTATAACAAGCAAAAAAAGAAAGGAAAATACAATAAACAAACAAAACCCTTCAATAAAAATAATAAACTTGATATTTCTAAAGTTACTTGTTACAAATGTAATAAAAAAGGTCATTATGCTAGAAATTGTCCTGTGAAAAACAAAATTAGTCAATTAAATATTCCTGATGACACTAAGCAACAAATTTATACTATTCTAGAATTAAAAAACACAAGTGAAAATGATATAAGTGAAATAGAATCTATTTCCTCATCGGAATCCCCTAGTGAGTGTCCCAGCTCACCTGACATTAGTTTTGGTTGTAAAGACAGTTGTTGTACTAAAATAGTTAACAAGTTAAATCGCAACAAATTTAAATCCATTAATGTCCTCACTAAGGTAGAAGAACACCAACACCTACTTCTTGATCTCATCAGTAAACTTGAACACCCAGACTTAAAGAATTCTTACCTTAAAAAATTAACAAAATTACTTACAATAAATAAAGAAACCCAACCACATATGGTCCACAAACCTAATTTCAGCCTTCATAAAACACTTGACCGTTTCGTCCCTAAGAAAGATATTACTTTACAATATCTCCAATCTGAGATCAATCTAGTTAAACAAGAGATTAAAACTCTAAAAATTGAAAACCAAGATATAAAAACTCTCTTTCATACACAACTCAAAGATCTAGTTAAAAATTCACACCAATTCTCAGTTTCTGATTCATCTTCCTCTAACAGCAATGAAGATGATGACAACACGAATCATTTTAATGAAAATGATGAAGATACTAAAGGTTTAAATCTAATCAATCAAATCTCATTCAAAAAATGGAAGATAAAAGTCAACTTAGTTATTAACAAGAAATACCAAAATACTGTCATCGCTCTAGTTGACTTTGGAGCTGACCTAAACTGTATACAAGAAGGTTTAATTCCCAACAAATATTATGAAAAAACGAATGAAAACTTAGTTCTGCTAATGGTAGTGAAATGCAAATCAAGTATGAGTTATCCAAAGCCCATATTTGCCAAGATAATGGTTGTTTCAAAACTACATTTGTCTTAGTAAAAAACATGACTGATACAGTAATCCTTGGCCTTTCATTCTTATATTTCTTTTACCTGTTTACAATAAATAATGATGGTCTCTTTACAACCCATTTTGGTCAAAATATAACATTTCATTTTTTACAAAAATATTCCCATGGTAAACTCAAAAGCATCATTGATTGCTCAATTTCCAAAAATATTTGCAGCCTCCACCATAAAGAACAACATTTAAAATCTTTAAAAGAAGAAGTGATTCATAAAAGAACTGAAACCTAATTAAGAAACTCTACCATTCAAGATCAGATAAAAAACTGAAGAACACACCTGTGATTATTATGTAGAACAGAGACCGTAGTAATTTATGATAAGGGGTTTTATATTTATTCTATTCTTGTCTTAGATTGAATGAATGCATTATCTCAATCAATCATGTGTATCTGGTGTTCTCCAACATACCTTGATTGTCCATACAATGGTGTTTAACACTTGAAACCCTAGATTTACACATGCCATGTCACTCCCCGAATTTTAGGACCCAAAACCCGAGGTGTGATTTATGGGATTAAGGATTTAAAAATAGTAAATAAGTTTATTTTAGTAAAATAATAATCTAGTGAGTTTGTTCATTCCACTTCCTGAAATTTTTCAGTTTATTTAAAAATTATATTTAATGAAAATTTTGACAATATGCCCCCTACTTTATTAACTACCGGAAGTGATAAAAACCTTTAATTATATGAAAATTTAAAATCCATTCCAAATCTAATATATAATCCAAATCTCAATTTCAAAAAGGGTCTACTGACCCACCACACGCCATACAAATACAATTTTTAAATATACGTTCCATATTTAACACACTATATTACAAAAGGTTTACAAACTTAGTATTTTACATCCCCAAAATACTTACAAACCCAAAAATAAATATATATAGAAAATATACAACAAAAGTCCTTCTGCTCCTAAACATGTAAATCCAAAAATATGCAAGTAGAAAGAGTCAAGTCCCAGCTCCTGCTAGTGTCCATCGGGACCTGCATATAGGGGGGAAGGGAAACAGATAATAGGGGTGAGCTCTAAAGCCCAGTAGAGAGATATACTATCTAATAAATCCAACAGATCACAAATTATCATACAAGTACAACAATATCAACGATAAAATCAAACTTGTCCGAACCCATAAGGTTCTTTAAATTTTTCTCACGCCCCAAAGTTCTTATCTTGAACCCTTTTAGGGATTGTTTCACCCTGGGACCGTGCCCCACGCGTAAGTCTTCGGTCCTTTTAGGGACTGTTTCACCATGAGACAGTACCCCTCGCGTAAGTTTTCGGTCCTTTTAGGGATCCTTTAATCCGGGACAGTGCCCATAGAAATCCCTTGATCCCTATGACAGAGAGCCCCAACGTACAGCCCAATAACCCAACAGTTGTGCCAATAAATCACTTCATTCCCTATAATAAAACTCAACAACCACATCTCAGTTTCAATTCAAGAAAACAAAGTTGTACACATAACAGGGTTAGTACATATGGTTCACGTACCAATATAATTGCAAAAAAATGCAACTATAACACTGGTCCTCTCAAAATTCAATTCACAAACAGCATGTACAAACCCATTAAATATAACATGGCAATTCAATTCATACACATATAACATACACATAAATAAAAGGATAGTACTTCACAGTTTAAAAGTTAACAATGAATTGCCAAATAGCAAGCAACCTAATATTAGTTCTCTACACCACTGGTGATTCCAAAATAAATAATTTGCTCCCCAAATGGACATATTGTCAACCAATTATGATGCTACTACCAGCATACCTTTCTTTGACCCAACTTCTTCCACCCAGTACCCTCAATCAATAGCAACCTTAAAACTATTACAAAACCAATCAATCATATTTCACATAAAGCAAAAAGGGGAACATTATTTCAGCATAAACAAGTATACAAATCGTACTTGGATATACACCAACATGGATTTAATTGCAATATTAATGAAATCATAAAAACCTCCCTGCCAGACCCAAATAGAAGCCAGGATAGAAGGACGTGAATAGTAGAGAATTCAATTCAACCAAAACATGAATTCATATACGCAGGAAATACACTACTTCCCTACAATCACATAATGCACCAACTACAACCAATACTAAACCAATCTGAATACCTAACTATTCAGCTTCATATACACAAGACATCTATAATTAAATTAAGTCTAAGAATTATTCGCTCCGAAAAATAATATTCGTCACCGGTCGAATAATAAGACCGATAATAATCTTGATTTTCGTAGGATTCCAAAAAATAATAATTATCGGCCAAATAATAAGGCTGATAATATTTTTCGTATCTGTAGGGTGCGGATGTGCCAGAACCGGCGACGGAGTTCAACCAGTTCAAAAAGAATGAATATTCGTTTCTTTTGAACATATGGAATAGAATCAGGCGATTTGTGCGAGAGAGAACTCAACTCACACGAATGGGTTCTAATTGCATCAACAAAAAGGACTTTTGGGTAACCAAAAGAAATCGCGAAAAGAATTGAAAAGTGTAATTGCAGGGAATTGAAATATACTCGAAATTGAAAAAGACATGTAATTAAAATAGTGCATGGAAAATAAATTGGTATTGAAAGTGCAGGTTGCATGGAATGTAAAAGAAATGATTAAAACAAAATATAATGAAAAATTGTCATTATAGCAAGGACAATTTTGTTATGGTCGTGGACTCCTAAAACAGAAGTTTGCGTATATTATTTATAACATAAAACTAACCTAAAGATAAACTAGAAATAAATAAATAAAAGATAAAAACAACCTAAATTCTAATCCTATCTAAACACTATCATCAACTCAACTACATCTCTTTTCCAAAAGTGTCAAATACTCCACAAACTTTGTAGTCTTCTAGTCTTGATCAATAAGGTTACTTCATGATCTGACCCATTTTCAACCCATCTTCTGACCCATTTTTGCAGCCCATTTCTAGCCCAATTTGCAACCCATTTCTAGGCCAAATTCCAGCCCGAAACAACCCAGTTTAGGCCTAATATCCAGCCCAGTTCTGACCAGTTTTCGGCACAGTTTCGGTCTTTTTTCGTTGCCATGTGTTGGCTCATTTAAGGTGTCAACAAGAATAATATTAAGATAATTTCACATGAATTTTAGAAAAATATATATATATATTTCTAAAAGAGTAAACCCCCTATCTTAGTTCTGCAAATCCGTGAAGGTAAACTAGCCCTCTTTCTTTTCTTTCCTAGCCGAAGCTTTTTGTTTATATCTGCGTCCCTTGGTTTTCCTTCTCCCCTCCAGAACAATAGCTATAAGGAGTTATAGGGCATGTTTGAAAAGTAGTCTTGGCCCAACTTGTCTAGGCTTTGCCTGTTTTTGAAAAACCAATTTATTTTTATGAGCTTTGGTTTTTGTTTTTTTCAAATCCAAACAATGTTGCAACTGTCAAGACCAAGAGACCACCTGGTTTTCCTCTTGGCCCAGCTGTATTTTTGAAGAGCCCAGAAGGGGGAAAGAAATAAGGGACCCAATATCCTCTTTTGTAAAATCATGCAATTACAAGAATTTTGTTAGATTTTTTAATCATGTAAAAAATAAATATCAAAGTAGATAAAAATATAAAATTCAAAAAAATATATATAACATTTGAAATAATTACTCCAAATTAGAAAAATGTATAAAATTGATGTACATGTATATATAAATTAAATGAAATTAAAAACATTTAAAAATTTATATAAAAGTTGAAAAAAATATAAAATTAATTTTTATATATAATTTGAAATAATTACCCCAAATTAAAAAAATGTATAAAATTTAAAAAATATATAAAATTAAAAGAATTTGAAAATTTTGAAAAAAATATGTAAAAGTATATAACATTTGAAAAAAATATGTAAAAGTAGAAAAAAATATAAAATTCAAAAAATATATAACATTTGAAATAATTCAAAAATATATATAAAATGTAAAAGTAGAATTTACATATTCTTGGAATATATATAATTATTTCAAAATTTATACATATTTGAAATTTTGTAACTTTGAATATTCTTTTTGGTATATTTTATTGTAATTTGTATATTTGAGCCGAATAATTATTTGGTTCTTTTCGAATTCTATATATTATTGAATACAATCTTTAAAAAAATTTGATATATTTTATTGACATTCTATACATATATTTTTGAATGTTATATAATTTATTCGAATTTTATATTTGATTTTGCAAAGTTAATATCATCATTTGGTATTTTATATTATTTGTAATATTATATATATATATATATATTTATCATTTTATATTATTTTTTCTTTTATATATATAATTATATCGAATTTTATACTTCATAAAATATATAGTTGAATGTTTTTTATATATATAATAGTCTTTATTATGATATAAATACTATATCCAATATTTTAATCAATCAGTTTTAGAATAGGCCACTTATTGGAAGCAGACAGTTTTCCAAACATGTTTTGGTTTTAGTTTTTTCAGACCAGACTAGAAATACCAGACCATTTATCAAATAGAATTTCAATCAGTATCAAAACCAAATCAGACCACACAAGACCAAATAAAACCAGTTCAGACCAATCCAATCAGACCAAATCAAACAAGACCACTTTTCAAACATGCCCAGCCTTGTCCCACAGTCCTTCATTTCAAAACCAGTTTCTAAAGGAAGCCTCTTGTCCCTTCAAATTCAATACCAAGTTTGAGAAGTGGGGTGTTTACATATGGACACGTGTGGGTGTGACTCATAGCACCTAAGTTGTGTTGGCTCTGCCCAATATATATACATATATATATATATATATATATTTAAACATTCCCTGCATATATAGACATACATATATAAGTGTCATGTGTACAGATGACTAGACCTGTCAATGGATCGGATTTTGATCCGAATCCGATTTAAATTCGATCTGATTAGCCGGATATGGATTAAAAATAAAATCCGATAACCCGATTAAGATCCGAATCCGATAATCCAATTTCTTAACAAATTGGATTTAGATTTATGTCATCCGATCCGATATAAAATATAATTATATATATAAATATATATTTGATATTTTTATGTGTATATATTTAATACTGTACATGTATATAAATGTTAGTTGTTAATTAGTTTATTATTTATTAATAATGATTTATCATAAATACAATTATTAAAAGTGTGAATAATTTAGTGTTTCAGTATTTATTAATTTTTGTATTTTTTTAATTAGATATTCTATAATGAAGAAATTCGAATATGAATTAACTAAGTGAAAATCCGTCGAATTATTGTATTCGGATCGCGGATTGGGAGTTTTTGTCATCCTTATCGATAGACCTGTCAATAATCCGATTATGATCCGAATCCGATATTAACCGGATATGGATTGAAAATAAAATCAGATAACCCGATTAGGATCTGAATCCGATAATCCGATTTCTTAACAAATTGAATTTGAATTTAACTGATCCGATCCGAATCCGATCCATTGACAGGTCTACATATCACCACACATATCACACATATATATGTACTAAGTGTCACCTTGAGAAATGGCACAACTTGTGACTTATCCAATCTAGTGTCACACTTAAATTAAAATATTACATAACCCAATAATATAAGAAAATGAAATGGATACAAAATCTACACTACAGGAATCAACCACGAGCCACTAAAATGAGAGATACGTCAAATTTCCTCTAATTGAATAATTAAATTCAAGAATATACAAGAATTTATCAATTCACTAAATTGGGTTTTAATTATAAAAAAACTGCCCACTAAAATTAAAATTGTAGGATGTCATAGAAAATAAATATAATTTTTTTTTCAATTAAACTAAATATAAAAATCCTTAAGCATAAGCCACTAATGATACAAAAATTTTAATTTCAATTAGACATTACTAGGCTAAAATAGTGATAAACGCGTAATTAAAATATCTAGGATCTTACAGGTCATGCCTCGACGAGGTGATATAGACATGTTTTAGTTTAATTTCATACTGTAGGAGTAGATTAGAGTAAAGTAGATGACATGTACTAGTCGCACTCTGTTCGGAGATGAGTTGTAGTGAATCCGGTGGATAGTATCCTTTTTGGGACATATTCAACTATTTGCGGTACGATCTGATTCACGGTGATGGATCGTCTTCTTGCAATTGAGCAAGTAGATGGTTATATTATGCGGTTAGTGGTGGAGCATGAAAACCCTAGTTTTTCTCTACTCTGATTCACAAACACAATTTAAATACTGTTTTTTAGTTAGTTAATTATAGATCTCAAACAAATCAAAACCTTTTCCAAAACTATAATTAAATACTTTTAGATTGCTAAAGTGAATAATCCAAGTTTCTGTGGGATCGATATTCCCTTTCTCAAGCCGATATGTACTACAAAATGATTCGTGTGCTTGCAATAAGTAAAACCTTGTCATCACAAGGGGCTGTTCTAAAGCACTATTTTTAACCCCTATTGACGTGCATCAAATTTTTGACGTCGCTGCCGGGTACTTGGCAATATTCTATACTTTAGTAGTCTAATAGAATTGAGTTATTATATTGTATTTAAAGTTGGAATTTTATGTGATTGACAGGTACACTAAAAAACACTAAGGGAATCAGCGAGGCAGTGAAGATTGCATCGTTGGACCACTTGTGAGTGTTAGTATAGCTTGATTTTACGCATAATTTTAGCTTTATTTTATGTTAATATTTAGAATAGTTTAGAAGTAGTTAGTTTTATTTTTAGAAAAAAATTCGCCTTGTGTATGAGCGATTGACAATCTCCTTTCGATCCTAACACTAAATTAGCACCTTTTGATCTTGAGATTGAAAGAACTTTTCGTAAGAATCGTAGAGCTAAGAGATTAGAAGAGGTTCGAAGGATGTTAGATTTCGAGAGCATGGCGAACCGCAATGCAGATGCGCGACGAGCCCTAGCTACGTCTTTGAAGGGGTATTATGCACCTTTCACTCATGAATCGTTTGCCAAATTTCTAAAATATGAGGGGGTAAAACACTATGAAATCAAATATAGTGTTATCAACATGTTACCCAAATTTTATGGACTCAGAAATGAGGATCCATATTGTTGGCCACATATTGATACCTAGAGGGGGGGTGAATAGGGTCAATTACAAACTTTGAGTCTTTTTCGGTTTGACTTTGTTTTAACAAAAATAATATTTGTAGAGCTCTAGTCAAGCACTTAGTTAGATAGATGATCCTTAAGTGACTATCTCATTTCATACTTTGAATCATGAACAATAAATTTCATTACCAAATATATACATTATGGATTCAAGAATGAAAACTAGTTCAAGCATTCATTACAACTTAATATGTATAAACACTTTCTCACATATGTATAGAAATGATAAAAAGAGCTATTTGTCATAAAGAGTACTTTGAAGAGTTTACAAAAAATAATTAAACATTTTGTGCATATAAACTCTTGAGAAGAATGATATATTCAATATGCATTATGTCAAACACTTGGGGTGCATATGAACATATTATGCTAAGGTGTGTTGAATATGCATTTTATCAAACATTTGGTGTGCACATGGATTATATATAAATGACATGGTAGTCTAGGCTATAATCTAATCATGTTCACAATTTTAATTCATTTCAACTATGCATTTTTCTAACATCTTCATGGATACACAACCATAAGCAATTTCATAGCATGACATCAATATAAAGTTCAAGATTATAAATGACAATTGCTTATAAGGTAGAGAGATTAAGGGATAGAGAAAATGCAAGTCAAGACACCAAGATTTTCTATGGTTCAACCAAGCAATCTATGTTATGGTGTGATGAAGATAAGTTCTATAAATTCACTTGAACTTATTCATTTTCCTAACCTCTTCATTAATACTCAAACACAAGCAATTTCATAGCATTTGATATATAAAGCTCAAGATTGAAAATGACATTTGTTTTTAAAGTAATGGTGTGGTGAAGATACATTATATCAAACACTTGGTGTGCAACTAGATTATAGCAAATTAATGAACAAGTAGAGAATTTATAATCTAAGTTATAATCAAGTTCATATTGCAATTTACTTCAACCAAACATTTTCCCAATCCCCTCATGAATATTTAAGCACACACAATTTCCAAGCATTGATAAATAAAGCTCAAGATTGAAACGAAATTGCTTGTAAATTAAAGAGTTAAAGGATAGAGAAAATGCAAACCAAGACACCGAGTTTTTACATGGTTCAACCAAAGCTTTGGTCTACTCCATGCCTTGAGATAACCTCTCAAAGATTCCATTATCGTGTTTTTCTTGCGGGTGAAAAACAAACCCTTACATGCTCCTTCTTCCGGGTGAAGAGCCAACCTTGCTCATTCTTGCGGGTGGAGAGCCAACCTTCGAATACTCTTGCTTCCGAGTGAAGAGCCGACATTTGCTCACACTTGCGGGTGGAGAGCCAACCTAATCCTCTCTTTTTAAGGTAGAGAAAAACCTTTACAAAGCTTCAACAAGCCCATCCCATGCCAAGACAACTTATTGGTCTTTCACTCACAAAGAATAAGAATGGAATTTGAGTGTACAACATTTTCTCTCAATAGATAGATATGGAAATTCAAAGCTCACTTCCTCACATACTTAGAGTCATAAATGAAATAATAAAATGAAAAGCTCAACTCAATGTGTGGAAGAATGAATCACAAGAAGATGATATGAGTGATGCACAATGGTGTGATTCCTATAGGAGAGTTTTCTACCCAAATATGAATTCAAAAATGAAGCACAAATGGTAGATTTCAATACAACTCCTATCCCCCTCTTCTACTTCTTCTTTTGGCTCATATATGACATATATATAGAGTATGAAACAATTCTAGCCGTTTGGGGGTGTTTTGGGTAGTTTATAAGAAGTTTGAATCAAAAAATAGCCGTTGGAAGTCGTTCCAGGCCGAGTCGGTCAACTGACCTACTTCGTCGGTCGTCTGAAAAATGTCAAAAAAATTGCCAAAACGCCTCTGGTGGGTTCGGTCGACTGACCATTTAGTGTCGGTCGACTGATTCGGATCTGCTCTATTCAGTTCCACTCTTTTTGTCATAACTCGAGTTCCGTAACTCGGATTGAGTAGTTCTTTAACTTTTTGGAAAGAGGAATTCAAGATCTTGATTTTAGGATTTTGAATCACTCCATTAAACCCATTTTTGAGTACGATATGGTCGTTTGAATGTGACGCTTCATTTCAATCTCTTAAACCGCATAACGGTTTTTCGGGAAATCTTTTGGGATATTTCCGAAATGACTTAGAGACATTCCTATGATGTCTTATAGACTTATTAAGGTCCTTGAAATTCCTAAAAATAATATTGAGATTATAAAATAATATATTCATTTAAATAAATTCTCAATATTTGACAAAAGTTTTTCATGATTGAAACAATTTTGTTCAAAGCTTTAATACATGTCTAGAATCCATTTCAAGTTATATGAAATAAGTTTAGGTTCTAGGACAATCTCTTTGTTGAGTTCTTTCATAGCTTATGAAAGCTTGAACTAACTCAACTCTAGCAAAGACTATATATATGAATGTATCATCAATGATGTTCATAGTCTAATACTAATGGTTCAAGGACTCATGGATGACGTAAATGATATGCATGGTCCTATATGCTAATTTGTCAAGAGTTGAGCTTTCAAATAAGTTATTTCAAAAATAACTTTACATTTAATCTAGCACTCACCCAAGACTATTTTACCCAATTCTTTGATCTTCAATTTCTTTAAGCTTTGGGTTGATGTCTCCATCCTTGTCTCCAATGTCTTTTGAGCTCTAAGCACCTTTGCTTGATCTTCTCATGGATCCACTAGCTCTCTTGAGTTTATCTTGAATCAATAACATATTAAGCACAACTCAAGTAGACATTAAATTCATCACATTCAATGGTTTGTTATCATCAAAATGTCATGTTTACCCATGGTGGAAAACCTTCGGTCAACACATATCAACATTTGACGAATTAATAGAGATGGCTTTGACTGGGAAAATTGAGAATCTAGATAATCATGCGCTGCGTGCATGATTATTTCCCTTTTCCTTAAGAGAAAAATCAAAATGATGGTATATTAACTTGGATAGGGAGATAAAAATCAATTGGGAAAATTTAAAAGCTGAATTTTTATAAAAATACTTTCTGATAGGTAGAACCCATAAGGTGCAACACATAATTACCCCCTTTAGAAAGTTGCCCGGTGAACGATTTCATGATGCATGGGATAGATTCAATGAGATTTTGCGAAAGTGTCCCCATCACAAATTTGTTGAGTAGGATATAATGCGTAACTTTTATCTTGGACTAGGTGAGACTCACAAAATTTTGATAGATGCAACAATGGGAGATCAGTTTACACTGAAGCCAGTAGATGAAGTCTTGACGTTGTTTGATAATGTGAGTGATAACTTGCTTCAACATGAGTCCAAAATGCTTGCTAGAGACGGAGTCAGTAAGAAATCTGAAGGTCTTTTCAAAGTGGAAAGAAGTGATGATGTGAGGTCTCAAGTAGCCGCATTAGGACAAAAGCTTGATAAATTCACTAATCTGAGTCAGCCAGCCCCTAGAGATCTTAGCAATAGGACCTAACTTTTCCCAATAAGAATATCAGGGCAATGGGATAGTTGTCGCTGATGTGAATGCAACCTGGACCAACCCGAACAATAATAATGTTTCCAATTCATACAATTCGGGTTGGCATAATCACCCACATATGCCATATCATTCTCAAAACACTGAAAATCCTCAACCAAGTTCAAATGGAAGCCAACAACAATCATTCAATACTTAGAATTTTTAGTCCAATAATAACTAATCATTCCGACTCTTCAACTAAGATCAACCCCAGTTTCAAAATCAAAATCCACCACCTAGACCACCTGGTTTTTAGGACAAGATGATGAGCGCCTTGAGAGAGTTCATAAATTAATCTAATCAGTTTAAAACTCAATCTAATCATTTTCAGGCATCCATCCAATTGTTGAACTCTCATTCCCAATCCATTGCTAAATTTTTGAAGGACCTCTACACGCAGAAAAGGAAAAGTAGAACTAAGGTCCCAGAGAAGATTTTATTGACTGAACAAGTGAGCTCAATCTTACTAAGTTATACTCCACCTAAGAGGAAAAATCCCGGTGCTCCCACTATTCATTGTGTCATTAGTGACCAGGAGATTGGTAGAGCTCTTCTTGATCTAGGTACGAGTGTTAACATAATTCCATATTCAGTCTATCAGTAGTTAGGGTTGGGAGAGCTCAATCCTACCTCGATAGTGCTTCAATTGGTAGGCAGATCAACTAAACAAACGAGGGGAATTCTAGAGGACGTCATTGTTCAAGTGGGTAAGTTCTATTATCCTGTAGACTTTGTGGTACTAGACTTGGAACCTGACCACAGATCAAGGAGACATATCCCTGTTATCATAGGAAGACCATTTTTGGCTACGGAAAATGCCTGTGATAATTGTATAACAGGGGCTATGGATTTATCTTTTGGGAACCTAAAGATGAGGATAAATGTCTTCGGTATCAACCATCAACTACCTGAACCAGCTGAGTGTTTTAACATAGATAATATTGATGAGATGGTTGAAGAAGTTGTACCTCAGAGTATTGCAAGAGATGATTTGGAGTCTTTTGAGCTCGGCCGGAAGGGACGGCGGTGTAATTCGAGACTGAAATTGTTTTCAGAACAAATCCGATTAACATGGGACATACCATTTAGGTTAAATCAGTTTACCCCCACAGAGAGGTAGGATTTGAAAATAAGAGGTTCAAGATGCGTGGTTGGCAACTGAAGATTTATGAGGAGATTGATCCGGGGCCGGAATTTTTGGAATCTGTCAATTTGGTGGATCAAGTGTATGATACGAGGTAGGAGCGAGTGGCCATATCGTGCCAATGATGTTAAACATTGGTTCTATGCTGTGAAAGTTAGTTTCTTGTCTCGGTTTGTATAATAGTATGTCATTTAATTTCTGCAATTGCAATTAAGACTTTAGGCCCTTAAGGCCAAATCAAAGTTCTTTTATATTTTTTTTAAAAAACTCATTCCTTGTGATATATTGAGTAATGATTTTCAAAAAGCGATGATTGTATTCCTTCTTCCCTTGCTATGATATTGGGTAAGTGTGCTTTGTTGAATATTTCTAAAGGTGACTCGATTCAAGTTTGGAGGGACGAACAAGCATGAAGAGTTGAAATTCCGGAATCAAGATTCAAGGATAACAATTTGAATGGGTTTGTGTCTATGATGTATGAGTAGTATATGATGCAATATTCCCGCTCATGAGAGTAATGATTATATTGAGTTAGTGAGGTTATGTGGTTTTACATAGGTGAATGGATTAGTGAAATTGAAACTGAAAAAGATGATCTTGACCTATAAGCACATGCGCATGACCCCTACTGTTAAGTTAGTTGATCTTTGAGTATTGAGTCGAAAAAAATTTGAATGCTATGAAAAACAAAAGGAGAAAATATGAAAAAGGGAAAAAAAGAAGGAAAGTGAAACAGTTGAAAATCTTTGTGAATTGAGCTTAGTTGGTCTGGATTATTAAGCCCGAGGGGTGCTTTAACAACTGGTGAACTAAAGTCGTCTGGCTTGGGATCATTGGCCTAACGTCTACTAAAGCCACTAGGTGAGAGGAACAGAGAGAAAAAAGAAGTGAAAAATGAAAAAAGAAGAAAAGGGGAAAAAGGAAAAGAAAAAAAAGAGAAAATGAAGTGAAAAATATAACAAAAGAAACAAATGGTGAAGAAATATGAAAAGTAGATTAATTTGATATATGGGGAGTTCACATAAATACGGAAGGTTGTCCGGATCAGGAGTAGAGATTAACAAAGTTGTTTACTCTAGTGGGAACCATTCTCAATATTAGTTGTAGATAGTCGTTGTACGACAGCGAGTGGGAATGTCTGTATCCGTATTATTTTGTATATTATAGCATGACCTGATTGATGAGTATATGAATGCATGAATGCGTGAGAATAAATGATGGAAAAGTTGTGGGTAGTATAACTAACCCTCACAATACTTAACTCGTCTACTAGGTGTTGCTTAGGGGTTTAAAAGGCTTGTTACACATGCTAAGTGTAATTGTCTACTCTCGCGAAAGCAAGGGGTTAATGTATAGTAATAAATAATCATCATGAGATGTTTTCAAAGTTCTTATGTGTTTAATGCTAAGATACTAGCAATATGTAAGCTTGGGAGTGTGATAGATGTCGGATGTTGTCCATTCTAGGCCCTAACTCGCTATTGTTACGTTTCATCATTCCATTATTTGGTATTTTTATGCAGTTTGCATGTCTAAGCGTGTTTTGGGAGTTTAATGAAGAAAACGAGCTAACTTTGGTAAATTAACCAAAGATGTGCTTGTGTCTATCCAATAAGAGAGCAAAAGAGGAGTTTTCAAGCAAAATGTGTCTCCCGGAAGGCAAAAACGATATTTTTCGGAGCTCAAACTTTAGGAAACATACCAATGGAGTCGAGGGGGTTCTAACAGAGCAATAATTAGAAATTTTGATTTCCAGGAATTTTGCTATGCTTGAGCTACGCATATAGTAGCTAAAAGTGGCTAGAATCATCAAAACTACATGGAGTGATTCTTGAGCCAAAACTCAAGAGCTTGAAGTCAGCGTTCCAACAAAAAAAATTATGCCTCAATCCAAGTTGTGTAACTCCAGTTATGATCAAAAGAGTCAGACGTGTCTGTAGAAAAAGTTGAAAATTGCAGATTCGACCAGAAATCCCAGTTTAACCCAAATTGATCCTTTTTACCTTGGATGAATTTGTGCTCGAATCCATCACTTCCAAGCACGTGCATAATATGTATATATATATATATCATATTAAAGAGGTTTGACTCAGAATTGAGGAGAAACACATAAAAAAGTAATCATACTCCTAGTGGGACAAGTCTAATACAAGTAGGACTTTTCTCAACTTCTTCTATAAATATCAAGGTCTGATTCATATCTAAGGATCTTCCAATTACATAATTTCTAGAGCACTATCTTTGGAGATTCACATCTTTTAAAGAAATGAGTCATTCAAGACCTCGAGATCTGAAGTAGAAGATCATATAGAGCATTTCAACATCAACGATGTAGTCTCCTCCCATCATGAGCAACTAATTCGGTATCTAGGGTTTTCTAGCAAAACCCTAGCCAAGTAATGTAGTTATTTATTTGTTTCAATTGTAACGAGGGGAAACTAAACCAGTGTACCTTTGGTGCAATGGTATGACCTCTCCTCCCTAATTGGGAGTTGAGGGTTTCGAGCCTCTTAGGAGGCATTGTGGGTGTGTGATGTGTGAGTTTCTTACCATTAAAAAAAATGACAAAACATTGAAGACCACACCTGTGATAATTGTGTAGAACAAAAATCTTAGTAATTTATGATAAGGGGTTTTATATTTATTTTATTCTTGTCTTAGATTGAATGAATGAATTATCTCAATCAATCATGTGTATTTGGTGTTCTCCAACATACCTTGATTTTCTACACAATGATGCTTAACACTTGAAACCCTAGATTTACATAGGTCATGCCTCGGCGAGGTGATATAAACATGCTTTAGTTTAATTTCATGTTGTAGGATTAGATTAGAGTAAAGTAGATGGCATGTACAAGTCATATTCTGTCCGGAGATGAGTTGTAGCGAATCCGGTGGATAGTATCCTTTTTGGGATGTATTCAACGATTTGCGGTACGATCTGATTCACGGTGATGGATCGCCCTTTTGTAATTGAGCAAGTAGATAACTATATTATGCGGTTAGTGGTGGAACATGAATACCCTAGTTTTTCTCTACTCTGATTCACAACACACAATTTAAATACTGTTTTTAGTTAGTTAGTTATAGATCTCAAACAAATCAAAACCTTTTTCAAAACTATAATTCAACACTTTTAGATTGCTAGAGTGAATAATCCAAGTCTCTGTGGGATCGATATTTCATTTCTCAAGCCGATCTGTACTACAAAACGATTCATGCGCTTGGGATAGGTAAAACCTTGTCGTCAGAAGGGGTTGTTCTTAATCACTATCTTTAACCCCTATTGACGCGCATCAAATTTTTGGCACCGCTACCGTGGACTTGGTAATATTCTATACTTTAGTTCTATAGTAGATTTGAGTTATTGTATTATATTTAAAGTTAGAATTTTGTGTGATTGACAGGTACACTAAAAAGCACGAAGGGAATCAGCGGAGCTGTGAAGATTGCGTCGTTGAACCACTTGTGAGTGTTAGTATAGCTTGATTTTACGCATAATTTTAGCTTGATTTTGTGTGCATGAGCGATTGATAATCTCATTTCGATCCCGACACTGAATTTGCATCTTTTGATCCTAAGATTGAAAGAATTTTTTGTAAGAATCGTTGAGCTAAGATATTAGAAGAGCTTCGAAGAACGTTGGATTTCGAGAGGATGGCAAACCGCAATGCAGTTGCCATATTTTCCTTAGATTAACACCCGAAACCCTAGATTTACACAGGCAATGCCTCGGCGAGGTGATATAAACATGCTTTAGTTTAATTTCATGCTCTAAGAGTAGATTAGAGTAAAGTAGATGACATACACTAATCGCACTCTATTCGGAGATGAGTTGTAGCGAATCTGGTTGACGGTATCTGTTTTGGGAAATATTTGACTATTTGCGGTATAATCTGATTCACGGGTGATGGATTGCCCTCTTACAATTGATCAAGTAGATAACTATATTACGCGGTTAGTGGTGGAGTAAGAAAACCCTAGTTTTTCTCTACTCTGAATCACAAACTCATTTAATTACTCTTTTTTAGTTAGTTTAATTATATAATAGATTTCAAAACCAATCAAAAATTTTCAAACCCATAATTCAGTACTTTTAGATTGTTAAAGTGAGTAATTCCAAGTCTCTGTGATATCGATATTCCCATTCTCAAGCCGTGTTATATTGCAAAACGTTTGTGCGCTTGCGATTGGTAAAATTAGGGCTCTACAAGGGTTCATTCTTAATCAATATTTTTTACCCTGATTTTCACCCATCACATACCGTAATTTGAGCTTCCTCTATCCAAAATACTGTCAAACCTCCTGCAAACCCACAAGGTTCAACGCAATGCATTTGATCGAATATCAAAATTCTTCTAATATTTTTTAATTTCGGCTGTGTATCATTTGTCTCCAATAAGATTACTATCGTTGGGGAATGTTGGTGAACCAACTTTCTTCCCTGGGAAGTCCTCGTGTTGCACCCCTTTTTAAGCAATCAAGTGGATTCTGAGGTACCTGAAGAGTACATCAAAACTATGCTTGTGTTATGGGGGAGCAGAAGCAATCTTGGAAGGCTTGTCATGGCTCGGGCAAGGCATGCTATGGCTAGGGCAAGGCATGACACTAAATGCCACGAAACAAAAAAAGGAGGTTATGCAAACTTTCGAATTATCAACTGATTGCCCACTCCTTTATCATTCCAACATAGGATTTTCATGTTTGCCATGGAGACCATTCAAGGCTGGTCTCCTCAGTTTTTGTTTAAAATATTTTTTTCAAAGCCCTCAACTTTCAAATTACAACATAGGAGTTTGACAACAATCACACTCTCCACATCCTCAAGCACTGAAGGGGCCCGTTTATTTGATTGTAGTTGAAATGATGCATAAGATCTTCCCATGTCTGGTGAGTTATTGAGTCGATGCCATATTTTCCTTATGTTCTCCCTTGTTTCCAGTACTTTGCCATTACCTTGTGAAATATCCATTTCCACTTCACGTCTTTTAGGATTTGTTATAAATTGCTAAGATGATTTTTGGGTCGCATAAAATGAGCTTGAACTATTTAAAGGATTGTCCAATATGTAGACCTGTCAATGGATCGGATTTTGATCCGAATCCGATTAGCCGGATATGGATTGAAAATAAAATCCGATAACCCGATTAGGATCCGAATCCGATAATTCGATTTCTTAACAAATTGGATTTGGATTTATGTCAATTTGATACGATAATAACCCGATCCGATATCAAATATATTTATATATATATAAATATATATTTGATATTTTTATGTGTATATATTTAATATTGTACATGTATATAAATATTAGTTGTTAATTATTTTATTATTTATTAATAATGATTGATCATAAATACAATTATTAAAAGTGTGAATAATTTTAGTATTTCAGTATTTATTGATTTTTATACTTTTGTATTTTTTAATTAGATATTCGGATCAGATATTCTATTATGAATAAATTCGAATATGAATTAATTAAGTGAAAATCCGTCGAATTATCGGATTCGGATCGCGGATCGGGAGTTTTTGTCATCCTTATCAATAGACCTGTCAAGAATCCGATTATGATCCGAGTCCGATCCGAATCCGATATTAACCGGATATGGATTGGAAAAAAAATCCGATAATCCGATTATGATCCGAATCCGATAATCCGATTTCTTAACAAATTAAATTTGAATTTAACTAATCCGATCCGAATCCGATCCATTGACAGGTCTACCAATATGTCTACACCAAAAGGTTAAAGCCCACTTTTGTCATGAAAATTCAACCCCACCTTTACTTTGATCTATTAACCCACTTTTAGTTTGTTTTTGACGTGATACAACCTCTGTAGTAACCGCTAATTTATTATTATTATCCCTATTATCATTTCCACTCCTATTGTTAACTTTACTATAGAGAATGTAGGTAACTATCCCTTATTCATCGCCCACTCCCTCAGAAAACATGAAATTCCTTTAGTGCCCCTTCCGGCAAACTCTGAAGTTGAGCATTCAACATAAATATGAGTTCAATTTTCTTGATGCTAAAAAAAAAATAAAAAAATCTTAAGAGATATTTAAAAATAACTTAAGAAGTAATAAATTCATTTTTATTTCATGTTATATACATAAATAATGTTGAGTAATTATTTACGTATTTTAAACTTTTAACTTAATTTTTATTTAAACAACTAATTTTTTTATTTAATTACTAGTTTTATAAATTATATGAAAATCTATGCCATTTCAAATGAAGTATATCGCATCAGATTAAATAGTTTATAATTTATGTTGATAAGAAACATGCATTAGAAATGCCTTGTAGCATGATGGTATAATATTTCTTGCCCAAATGAGAAGTTAAGGGTTCGAGCCCCATGGGGCTCATGTGGGGATGCATGGGTGTGTGAGTATATTACCATTCAAAGAAAAAAAAAGGAAAAGAAAAATGCATTTTTTAATCATAAATAAGTAAATAAAAATAAGAAGTTTTTTTAAAATATGCTTATTTTTTTCAATTTTTTTATAATATTTTTTAAAATAAATTTGTAATTCTTTTGTTTATGATTTTCTTAAATATAGTTTTATAAACCTATTTTCAGTTTTTTGTTTTTGCTTTTGTAATTTGTTTTTTCAAAATAAACTAGATTACTTTTTTTAATCAAATGTTAAATAAATAAAAATATATATATTTAAAAAATAAGCTTTTTTTTTCAAAATAATTTTAATATTCTTGAAAAAAAAATGTAATTGCTTTGTTGATGATTTTCTTAAATATATATTTTATAAACATATATATATTTTTTAATTTTTTTAAAAAAAGATTTACTCTGAAGATATTTCAAACCGTTCATATCATAATAAGTACAAAACACATGTATATTTGGATACGGATCCTCTCCTGAGAAAATCGTCTCCAGCTTTCTTCAGCCCTGTTTCAAGGGACAATATGGTGACACGTGCCCCACTATTACACACATCAATTTTTTATTAAAAAAATATTTCTCTCTCTCTCTACCACATTCCTCTCTTCAAGTATATATATACATTACAAAAAGTATTTTTTTCTCTCCATCAGTATTACTTTTCCTCTCTACAAATAAATAAAAATAAAAATTATATAAATAATATTTTAATTGAAATTATATAAAATAAAAATAAAAATAAAAATTTAATATATTAATATTTTAATCAAATTATATAAAATAAAATTCAAAATTAAAAAAATTAATTGATTAGCTATATCGATTAAAGGGTCGTTTGGTACCAAAATCTAGGGGTGCACACGGTTCGGTAATGAGATCGAAAAAATTATATAAAATAAAAATAAATACATATAGTTCAATTTCCTTGCATTAACGGTTCCGGTATTTTTATAAAAAAAAGTAATAGTAGGAACCGGAACCGAATCGAAAAAAATGGTTTGGTTCGATTCACTTCCTTGGATCTCTGGTTCGATTCTGGTTCTCATTTTTAAGAAATCGAAAGTATCGGGTTCGATTCCGATTTCGGTTGGAACCGGAAACGGAACTGGAACCGAACCGGACCGTGTGCACCCCTATATTTGGGAAGCGACCCTTTAATCGGTATAGTTAATGGATTAATTTTTTTAATTTTGAATTTTATTTTATATAATTTGATTAAAATATTATTTTATTTTATATAATTTCGATTAAAATATTATTTATATAATTTTTATTTTTATTTGTAGAGAGGAAAAGACACAGTGATAGAGAGAAAAAATAATTTTTGTAATATATATATATATACTTGAAGAGAGGAATGTGGTAGAGAGAGAAATAAACAAATTTTAATAAGAAATTGACGTGTGTAATAGTAGGGCCCATGATTTTTATTTTATATAATTTTGATTAAAATATTATTTATAAATTATTTATTTTTATTTTATATTTATTTGTAGAGTGGAAAAGTGACACCGAGTGATGGAGAGAAAACATAATTTTTGTAATGTATATATATACCTGAAGAGAGGAATATGGTAGAGAGAGAAATAATTTTTCAATAAAAATTTAATGTGTGTAATAGTGAGGCACGTCACCGTATAACCCTTGAAATCGGGCTGGAGAGACTTGGAGACGATTTCCTCGCGAGAGGATCCGTATCCATTTTAAAAGTAGGATCTCAAATAACTGCATGTCATATACACTATACGCATATTAGAGGGGTTTAACGCTCCCAAACCTTTATATATTGTTGGCTTTGAAATTTACTTTCGGCAAACAATTCCAAAATTGATGATAACAAACCATTGAAGAGTGTTTGATACTAATGAATTATCGAGTTTATATTTTCAGCAAAAGACAGGTGAACGACTCAGAAATCAAACTCGAAAAGGAAACTACTCGAAAAACAAGCTCGGAAAGAAAGTTTGATTTAAAGCGAAAAGCTGTGAAAGAAATTGAAGCGAAAAAGGAAAATCAATTAAACGGCAAAAGCGAAAGTCGAAGACTCAAGACTCGGGGTAGATAGGTCGGGGATCGATCATTGTAACAAGGTAATTTTATGTGTCGATTTTATCGTATAAGCTCAAGTATAAAATGAATCGAACTCAAATGAAATGAAAAACGCTTTACCAAACTTAAACGGAAAGAAAAATATTTTTATTAAATGTTTTTCTTGTTATAGTCGACTAGAATCACCCTGTGTATTTTCTAGTAGTCGACTATTTCAATCAGTAGCTATTGGTTTTTCATCCACATCAAAAGAGTCGACTGAAACAAGATTGAGTCGACTAGACTACTCATTGTAGTCGACTAGAACTCATTCTAGTCGACTAGATGGTCCAAAGTAGTCGACTAGAACTCAATCTAGTCGACTAGATGGACCATTGTAGTCGACTACAATGAAGAAGTAGTCGACTAGAAGATTGCTTAAAATCTGCAGATTTTCAGAAAACAATTCCCATGTTTTGTGGATCGTGTTTAATGGTATTCAAACGGCTCTTGTCTTTCAATTACAATATTCATTCTACAAAACCCTAATGTATTGATATATATAGAATGATATGTGTTCATTGTAGACCAAGAGATTGAAAAACAAAAGAGAAAGAAAAGAAAGAAAAGCTCTCAAAATTCTGCAGAAATTTTCTCTACAAAAGCCATTGAAACCAAGCTTTGAAAATCTGATTTTCTCCAAGTTTCTTTGAAAATCAAAACCTCTAGAATCTCTTCTTATTCTCCAAATATCATTCATTGATTATATCCTTTGAGAATACATTTCTAGAGCTATTGTAAAATCACCAAAAACACTTGAGCTTATATTGTTTTATCTTCCATAAAAACCTTTGGGTTTTGAGTGTTTTTGTTCTTGAGTGATTTTATTGATTACATACGAATTTGTAATCTCGGACAAGTGAAGTCCACCGATTGTTCAAGAGAGGGTTGTTCTCTTGATTGAGAGACAAGCTCGAGAGGCTTGTGTTGTAAAGGTTTGCCATTCCACCTGTGAAGGAAGGGCCATAGTGAAAGGATCGGGAAAAGTCTCAAGAAGGGGTTCTTGAGCCGAGGAGTAGGAGTTACCGAACCTCGAAAAAATCACGGTGTCAATCTCTCTATCTCTTTCTCTTTACATAAGTATTTTGCATGCTATATTTGCTTGAATATCTTGTATGCTAATTTGTTTTGAAATTAATTATTATAAAAGTTTAAATTGAATCATCCACTTGCATATTGAGAAATTGATTTTTGATTATATTGTGTTCCATGTTCGAAAAGAGTTAGACTTATTTTTGAATACCCTATTCACCCCCCCTCTAGGGTTAATTAGTGACTAACAATATATATATATATATATATATATATATATATATATATATATATATATTTTCACTTTACCTATATGAGTCTGTTTGGTTGACCTGTTTTTGTTTCTGTTTGTGGGTTTTGGTTTAAAACAAATGTTTGGTTGGATTTTTTATGTTTGTGTTTTCAAACTACATTAAATAAACACATGCCCCTTTTAGTACAAAATGAAAAAAACCGAAATTTGGTGGTTTTTTAACTCCTGGAGCAACAATATTTATTTATTATTTATTATAATATTTATTTATGTATTATTATTTTTCTTTCTATATTATTTCTTCACTTTATAATATATTTTATTATTTATATTATTAAATTATTATTTATTAATTTATATATTAATTTATAAATATATTCTATTTATTTATTTATTATTATTTCATTATTTAATTCATTTTATTTATAAATTATTTATTCATTTTTAATTATTTTAAAATATATTTTATTAATTTAATATTAATTTATTATTATTATACTCAATTATTATTATTATTATGAAGTATTTATTTGTTATTATATTTACTTATTATTTATTATTTATTATTATATTTATTATTTATTATTATGTATTTCATTTTGTTTATTATTTATTATTATATTTTTAAATATGTTTTATGTAATTTATTACTTATTTTATTAATTTATTATTTAGTCCATTTTTTATTATTGTATTTATTTATTATTATTATTATATTATATTTTATTTATTATTTATATTATTAATTATTAGTTTTTAATTTTTTAAATTCGACACAAAAAATATTCCTACCAAACATACTTATATTTTTAGATAAATAAACAAAAAAACAAAAAAATTATTTTTTTATTTTTACAAACATAAACACATCTCTACCAAACCAAAAATGAACTATACTGTTTAGCCTTTCCTTTTTGCACAAACGTCTCTCCCTGTCCCTCTTGCCCAAAAACCCTGAAAATTCACCCACTTCAGTTACTTCTTGTTTCCCCAAAACTCACGCCTTCCATAATTGCGGAAAAGCCATCATTTGCTCTGTTTTCGATCCTCTGTAATATATCAAACTTTGTGATGGTTTCCCAAAAATTGCAATAAATTTGTTGGATTTCTATGGAGCTTCTCTTCTTGACCAGTCTCCAAACAGTGCCTGGTACCTCCTTATGCCCCTTTTCTTCGAAATCATTCTTGAAATGCTCTTCATTGCGTCGCAGAAAGCTTAGAAGGAGATTCAAGTGCCATAATGTGACGCCTCTTCGAATTGAATTTTGTCTAGAAAATGACTCAATTTTAGATAAAAATGGAGATTGCGAGAAATGGGTTTCTGGAATTTCGTGGTTTGATAGTGGGTATGTGGAAGTAATTGGCATAGGCAGCAGGAAAGAAGCCGTTCTTGATTTCTGCTTGAATTCGCCTTCGTGTTCGTCCTTTTTGAGATTTTGGTGAGCTCTATTTCTTTGTTGTTATCTTTATTTGGTGTGTGTGTGTGTTTATATATATATATATATATGTTGATATGTTTATGCATGTTATGTGGTTTAGTGATTTGAGTTGCTAAGGCTTTGAAGGAAATGTGAACCTACATGAAGGCTATGTTTGGTTGCGCCTCCCTGGGATTATGTTGAAATTATAATCTTTTAACATTTTAATTCGACCACTGCAAATTAAATTTAGTTGAAATTCAAGTGCAAGTGTATAAAATTTGGTTGTTTGGACAACTTTAGTTTGAAATTATTATTATACAATGGTAAAAAGCTAAGTAGAAAAAAATAAAAATGACTATCTAATCTGCACCACCTAGATAATAACATATACATTTTAAGGAAGAACAATTAATGAACGAAATGCAACTGTAGTGTCATAGAGAGAGTATATTTGATAGGAAGTGAGAATTGCATCTTCAGTGGGAACCCTTCTTTTATCTACTTTCTCTCTCTAAAATTGTTCTGTCCATAAATATATTTATGTGTTTATATACATAGACACATACATACATAGTATGTATAAGTTTCTGGAAAGATGGAGAGAAAGGTTTTGTTGACTGTATAATTGGGGTGAGTGCGGGTAGACAGACATTGAAACTTTAAACAAATATGGTATTTGAAATCCCAACTTGTTTTGTAGGATTCAATTTGTTGATTTGGAAGGTTGGGAATTATATTCGTTAACATTTTAACAGTAAATTTGGATTTGAATATTCCAATTTCAGTCGCAAAGCCTCAATACAGTGTTGCTAAACGCACCCAAATTATTCTGGGTTATGTAAAATGTTTATGTTGCAAATGGAAGCACTTGGTGTGTTGGAATTGAAGGAGATTCAGTTTAAATTTTGAATTGAATATCTTTCAATTCCCAGTGCAATGCCATTTTTAGTTACTCCCAAACATAGCATTATAGAAATTTTATGCATCAGCGTGGTTAGGGAGATGGTTCAGTAGCAATAGAGGTTGCTGCGGCTGCGATAGCAAGGGATTTTATCGGCCATCCTCTTTGGGCTTTCCAGAAGACGGTTGAGTGGAGTTTGGAATTGGTATGTGATATTTGGTAGTACGTTGATGAATTTATGTAATCAGTATATATAATATATTTATATATATAGGATTTGTTTTTACTTTGACAATCGTAAAGAGTATCTCATGTCCACTTTCTGATAAATAGTTTGGTTGGACTGCACTCTCTTAGACAGTTAATCCTTGAATAAGAAAAAGACTAACCAAATTTGATGTGGTAAAAAAAGGCCAAGATTAGAGATGTTCTCTTACAGTCTTTTGCACACGATGTGCTTAATGGGGTTAATCTTCTTTTTAAGACATCAGAGGGTCAAAGCTTCGAACTTTGTTCATGTTAGCTGTCTGTTCCTGAATGAAGATAATATAAATCATTGTTGTGAGATACCACAATCTGGCGCTGTCATGTGTAATTGAACCTATCTTCCTATAGGGAACCCCCATAATGATAGCTCCCAATTTTTCCGATTCGCCGGTTCAATCATGGACGTTGATAAGTTACGTCCTATCTCTTTTATTTTTTACGCTTTCTTTTGTTTTGTTTTTCTGTTTGAAGTTCTTTCAACTTCATATCCTTCTTCCACAATATTAGTAATTTCCTTATTTGTACAAGCCTTTACCGTTTATCTAATCCAACACCTTGCATCTATCACATTCCAATCAAAGCGAAATTGTAAATTTCATTTCTTTGTAAACATTATTCCACCAGACGTTTGACCCTTGTCTTATGAATTTTTGACATTATCAGTCATGATATAAAAAAGAATCATAGGTGGCATGATTCTACTGCTCTAATGTTATTCCATTATCACATTAGGTGACATTTCCTAGAGCTCCCGTTGTTTCTTGTCTAATTTGATGGACTATTGTCACGGGTCGGATGCTTCGTGGTTCCACCCAAAAGGCTTGAGCTATTTGGCGAGGTTCCCATCTGTTTATACCCTATCACTTTCTCATCCGGATCCGATGTGAGACAAGAACCTCTAACATTTCTCCCCACCCGAAGTCGCTATGTCCTTGTTGCTATTGGACCACCCTACCTGACTTAGATCCTAACTCCTCCCAGGCGAGCTTACCAAAGTGGGTGCTTGGTGTGACACTGAATCAAGGAGTTAGGTGTGGCTCGGATACCACCTATAACGGGTCGAATGCTTTACGGTTCCACCCAAAAGCTTAAGCTATTAGGTGATGTTAACATCCAATCCATTTATACCTAATTACTTTCTCATTTGGATTTGATGTGGGACAAAGACCTCTAACAACTATCTACTACTCAAGATGCCTTTCAGTCTGTAAACTTTGGAGAACTACCTCTGTTATTAATCTGAAGAAAACCTTGATGAATACAAGTTACAAGAATACAAGCTATCTATACCCTAATAAAAGAGGTAAAAGTTATACTAGACATGAATATATAAAAGAGTACAAAGACTAAATTACCCATATAAAAGAGTAAAAGCAAATGAAACAATACTCTTAACACCCCCTCAAACTCGTGATGTGATGGTGGGAAGCATCAAGAGTTTGCCAAGAAGAAACCGAAACCGCGTAATAGTGTGCGATTTCGTGAAAAAAGCAGCCAACTGCAGAGTAGAGGAGACATATGGTAGAGAGAAATCGTGCCAAACTAGAGATGATAATGTGTAAAATGATAATCAATTTCAATATATTTGGTACGCTCATGAAAAACATTGTTGTGAGCAATCTGAATTGCACTATTGTTATCACAATACATCGGAGTAGGAATAGTACATGGCACACAAGCAACCACCTGAGCCAAACTATCTCTGCGATAGTAATGACCATGACACGATACTCTGCCTCAACAGAAGAACGAGAAACAACTGTTTGTTTCTTACTTTTCCAAGCGTTGAGAGAATCACCCAAAAAGATATAAAATCCCGTGGTGGATTTACGATCTGTATAGTCTCCAGCCCAGTCAACATTAGAGAAAGCTCGAAGTTCCAAAACAGAGGTAGATGAAAATAATAAACACTGATGTAAGTACCTTGCAGATAGCGTAAAATGCGAAGAGAGACAACCCAATGAACATTATAGGAGAAGACACAAATTGACTAACAATATGTACTGCATAGGTAATGTTAGGTCGTGTAACGGTGAGATATACTAAACTGCTAACCACAACGCGATACAAAGTAGGATCAACCAACGAAATACCATTTGTGGAAGTATAATGAGCATTGAGCTCCAAGGGAGTTTCAACTGCCCATGAATCCGTAAGACAAGCTTTGCTACATACTTGGATTGTGAAAGAAGATAGCCTTGGGGAGAATAGGCAACTTCAATACCAAGGAAATAGTGAAGAGGCCCAAGATCTTTCATCTCAAATTGTTGTTGCAATTGTGATTTCAAGAGTGTGATTACCAGTGTCATCACCGGTCACAATCATGTCATCAATGTATAATAGTAGAAGAATATGTCTAGCAGAAGTATAACGAATAAAAAGAGCCGAGTCATAATCACTGGAATGAAAGCCTAAGCCACATATGACTGTTGAAATTTTCTTAAACCAAGCTCGAGGAGCTTGCTTGAGACCATACAATGCTTTCTTAAGTTTATAGACTTCCCCGTGATTATGAGGAACACTATGGGGTGGAATCATATATAAACGTCCTCTGCCAAAGTCCCATGTAAGAAAGCATTTTTGACATCCATTTGTGAAAGACCCCATTAACGAACAATGGCTACAACAATTAATGCACGAACAGTTGTCATTTTAGCAACATGAGCAAATGTTTCTTCATAGTCAATACCATACTCTTGGGTGAATCCCTTTGCAACCAGACGATCCTTCTATCGCTTATTAGAACCATCAGCCTTGGTCTTTATTTTATATACCCACTTGTAACCAATTGCATATTTATCTTAAGGTAATGGCATCAGGTCCCACGTGTCATTCTTATACAAAGCAGTGAGCTCTTCGTCTATTGCCTGCTGCCAGTGAGACTTAAGAACAACCTCCTTATAGGAATTAGGTTCAGAAATAGAATGAATAGATGCCTGAAAAGAACAAAAATTCGAAGAATAACAAGAATTGGAAAAACTAAAACGATCAGGACACTTGCGCATTCGTTAAGGATAGCGAGAATGTGCGGGATCCACATTGTCAGAATCTAATGGAGAGTCCGCCGAGAAAGAAGGAAATGTACCTGCAGAAGGGACAATAATATTCTTGCGAGTCTATGTGTGAATAATAGGTGGACGACTAACATAATTAGGTGCATGGATAGAATTAGATGGAATATCTAAAACATTACTTGAACTATCCTCCAAAAAAAGGATCAATATAAATGAGATCATGCTTACTCAAAGCATTAGGACTAGCATGAATGGAGAAGAAAGGAATGCGCTTGAGGAACACTACATGACGAGACATATATAACTTTTGAGCAACAAGATCATAACAACGGTAACCCTTCTAACCCTCCCCATAACCAAGAAAAACGCACATAGTAGACCGGGCAGACAACTTGGCACGGTAAGCTTTAGGAAGAAGAACAAAACAAGTGTAACCAAAAACTTTCAACGAAAAATAGTGAGGTTTGCTAAATAAGCGTTCAAATGGCGAAATTCCAGAAGTGACCTCAGAGGGTATTCGATTAATAATATGAGTAGCAGTAAGAGCATGCCTCCCACCAAAAAACATTGGGAACACTAGTAGATAACAAACGTGAGCGAGCAGTCTCCATGTTATGTCGATTCTTTCGCTCATCAACACCATTCTGCTCAGGTGTATCAACACAAGAAGACTGCAAAATAGTTCCATCAGCTTGTACTAAATCAAGAAAATCACCATACTGATATTCACCAATCACATCTAAAGCATTTTATAATGGATGAGAACTGTGTTTGAACCATAGCACGAAAGTGACTATAAATAGAAAAGAACTCTGAACGACGTTTCATAAGATAAATCCAATAATAACGAGAATAATCATCAACAAAAGAGATAGAATATCTAGACCCACCTTTAGAAGAAATGGGAGAAGGGCCTCACACATCAGAATGAACCAAGTCAAATGGTGCTAAATAAGTAGTGGAACTCTTATTAAAAGGCAAATCTGAAAATTTGGCTAACTTGCATCCACAACAATCAGAAATATCAGGACTGCAAATTACCCAAGACGCCGGTGGAAACTAAATACCGTAAACGAGAGTGAGAAACACGTCCAAGACGGGATTGCCATTAGTAAAAGCTAAATGATTGAGGACTCAAACTAATGGAAGACAAATCAACTGCGGAAGCAGCTATAACCGGAGCATGAAGCTTCTGTAAAATGTATAATCCACCATCTCTACGGCATGTCCCAATCAGTTTCTTGGAATGGGGATCCTGCACAACACAACCACTAGAAGAGAAATGAACAGAATATCCAGGAATCAAACAATTGACCAACAAAGATTAGATTCAAGGTAAGTTGAGGATTGCAATAAACATCAGGAAGAGACTAATTAGAAGAGACAATTGTTCCAAGACCAACCAATGGCATAGACATACCATTGGCAGCTACAATGGAAACAGGTGATGGAGGAGAAGAAATAGATGCGAATAAAGAATAATGATTAGTCATATGGTGTGTTGCACCTGTATCGAAAACCCAAGTGGTCTGTGAAAGATACCTGAGGAATTTGAAAGAGAGAAACCTACAGAGGGCGAAACCGAAAGAACATTTGATTGAGATGTGGAAAGAAGCTTTTTCATCTGCTCTGCAATCAATGACAATGTAGGAATTGGTGCAGCAGAGGACTCACCACTAGCCATCTTGGGAAAAAAAAAATAGCAAGAACCTCCTTGTTCAAAAACCAAACAGCTGGTGTGCGTGACAAGATCATTATCACAAAGAAAGATGCTGAGATGGTTAGATGCTATTGCAAATTCTGAGAGGCAATTTCTTCCAACAAGAATCTCCTTGCTTATCCAGTTGGTGGGCGTGGTGAGATCGTTGCTACAAACAAATATGCTTCAACGGTTAGATGCTGTTGCAATTTCCGAGAGCCAATTTCAATCACAAATGCACAACGAAGACTGCAATTTTGCTTGCTGAAAATTCCGTGATTCTGTTGCTTGCTGAAAATCTTGATGAGAAAAGAGGAGAATTGTTGCTTGCGATTTTAAAAAAGAGAGAGCTGCAATTTTGCCAAAAACAAGAGGGCTGCGAACAACAAAGTCAATCAGATGTGCCAAGTTGCCAAGGGAGAGGAGAACAGTCTCTTAGGGTTGTAATGCTCTTTAACAGACTACACTGCCCTAGGTTGAAACTGAGATGCTACCAAGAGCTGCAAACCAGAATTATGAGTTGTGTGCAAAGCGAGCCAGAACAGAAGAGATTCAAGTTGCACAAACAGAGAAAGTAAATTCAAGATGCTGGAATTGTTGTGAAGGTCATGCAATGATGCTCTGAGACATGTAAACTTTGGAGAACTACCTTTGTTATTAATCTGAAGAAGACCTTGATGAATATAAGTTACAAGAATACAAGCTATCTATACCCTAATACAAGAGGTAAAAGACTATACTACCCACAAATATAATAAAAGAGTACAAAGACTAAACTACCCATGTAAAAGAGTAAAAGCAAATGAAACAATACTCTTATTTCTGAAATGTAGGACCTGATAGAGAATTTAACCATCACTGAAATGTAGGACCTGATATACTTATTTCTGATTATTTCCAACTGTACTGTATCTTATCCATTCAATTTTCTAAAAGTTGACTTAATTCGTAGTGACTATGTAATAGAAAAATTCCCTTGTGCATTGAACAATGTTATTTTAATTTTTAGAATTATCCAAATATGTCTCTACTTCACTACATTTATCCTCAACAGTGTTATTAGTGTAAAACTATATTAGGCAATTAGAGAAATGATTAGGTTTTCGTTATCTATGAGGCTTGCACTATTTTTTCAATTTGGTTTGGTCAATTTATCTGTATAGTTCTATTTCATTGTTATCTATAGGTCAACTTATTTTCCAAACCATCCTTGGTGGACATTAAGAACATCAAGATTGCTTATGTTTCCAGTAGGAAATCCATTTTGTCTAACTTGATTCACTATATTGCAGGAATATTCTTACCAATGATTCTGTAAAGGTGAAATTACAACAAAGGCTGATTGGAAGAGGTGACTCTTTTTCTAGTAAACAGTTCTGCTATTATATGTATTATATATTGCTTTCACGCATTAAAGCGATCTAATTGTGTTAACTACTTCTTGAACTCATACTAGGTCTGAGACAATTGATTAATTGAGACTGTCTTAACAAGTTATTTTCTTGTTTTTTAGACGTATGCCCGTTTACCTAGCTTTAGTTAGTCCTTTATTGAGGTAGGTTACTGTGATGTTCACACTAACTGTCACTATTTTGTTCTAGATTTGAATTGTTTTTAGGTTGTTCTAGTACCATGGCAAGAATTGGGATAGACATAAGCATAGTGAAAGACCCAGAATTAATAAAAGGAAAAGAGAGAGGGAAGTTTTAATACAAATAATGTTGAAAAGAAAGAAATATGTGATTGTCTGTCAAGTCATACTTATGGAAAGGACCAGCTTTAAGATTTGTTTGAAGCTACTACGACAATAAGGCTTGTTAGAAAACCCATGTAATATTAAATTTCCCTAGGAGAAAGTTTCTATAAAGCCCCCATTGTTAGATAATAATGTAGAAAGAGAGTTAGAGGAGTGTGGTGAATTATGTTTTACTAATTTTTTTCCTCTTTCAAATTTGGTTTCGTCCGCATTTAGGTAATGGCAGTTGTTCATGAATTCAATCCTAGTGTTTTTCTTATTGTACAAGCATTTTCCATTTATCTAATCCAACAAGAATGAAGATAAAGAAAGATGAAAGAGGAAGAGAAAGAGGAAGAGAAAGAGAAAGAAAAAAAAGAGAGATATGGAGAAAGAGTGAAATAATGAATTAAGACGTATACATCCTTCCACTATACCATGTGTATATATATATAGGTTTCTAAAAGTACAAAACACACCACTTTAGATAAATAATAACAAATAAGTCCCCTACAACAACATTGACATCGCACAACTGTAATACACATCTCACATCTCAGATGACGTAATTTGGAAACATCGGCACCACGAAAAATCAAAGTATTGTCCACATACATGTGAGGATCCGTGAAGACGGTGAGCATGGTCTTTTTTACGCCCCAAAATCCCAAAGACCTCAGGGGTGTCGTGAGAAAGAGAGAATAAACGAATAATAATCGAAACTCGAAGCCGAAAGCCGAAAGCCGAACGAGCAACTCCAAAACTGAAACAAGGTCGATAATGCCCCGACCTATTGAGAAACACAGCGGAAGCAAGAGTTATAAACCAACCCTAACCATCCCCATTTGGAGATCAAGGGAAAAGATGAGAGTACAACCTCGGTCCGTGGCACCTAAAACCACTCCCAGGACCGTACAAGGAAACGGGGGCAAGAAAAATACAAACGGCCACAAATGAACCTCAATGAGAGTACAACCAACTGTTATAAACATTCTTAGAGTTAAATAGAAACAGATATGGTAGTAGATGATTTGTTTAGTGACCAGTACATCAGTAGCAGTGATATAGCCATGAAATAGTCAGCATGTACTACTGTAGCTTGTTTCCGTCTGTCAAATGTCTTCTATGTCTTTGCACTGAGGTTGGTTAGGCCTTACGCCTTTTCTAGTCACCGGAGTCTTACACTCCAGTGTTTTCCTCTGTCTTTTTTCCTATTCCTTTTTTCATCTTGTTTCTCTTTCTGAGGTCTTGAGTGGTTATGAGAACTTACTTGGAGGCTGCAAGGCTCCCGTGTTCTTCAGGGGTGGCGAGGTGAGGGACGTGTGACCTCCCAAAGGCCACTCGTTGTATGTTGATGAGGCATCCATCGAACGGAGGAAGGTTTTTCTGCGCTCTTGCTTGGTGGGGCGTTTCAACGGAATGATGGATGATGTTGGGAAGGTGAAGGCGTGGGCCAGGCGGGCTTGACGTGTTTCGTCGGGATTCTCCGTGGGTCTGCTCTGCGATGGCTCTTTCCTTTTGGCTTTCCTTCGATTGAGATGGCGAAGGATATTCTAGCTTCCGGACGGAGGGACTGGGGTTTTTTGCGGCTGTCTCTTGATGCGTGGTCTCCGGGGGTGGGGGTGGCGGTGCCTTGGCGGAAGAATGGGGTTCGTCGGATTTACCTTCGTGGGATTCCGTTGCATTTGTGGTGTAAGGCTTTATTTATGAAAGTGGGGGATCTGTGTGGAGGGTTTTCGTGGGTTGGAGGAGGTTATCCCGGATCGGCTGGACATGGTTTGCATTGTAGTGGCTACCGGAAAGTGAGTCCACCGGCGTTTTATGTTCATGATCTGTCCTGGATGAGTTTCCGGCGATGGTTGTGCCGATGACCCAGAGCTTGGAGGGTGGTTTTGGTCCGCTTGTTTTCAATCAAGAGGAGTGGATCTCGTTGCACGCTGGTGGTCGAGAGGATGGGTCGGGAGGCGCCGTTAGATCTAGGGCTCCGCTGGTTTCTACGGAGGCCAAAGAGACAAAGGGTTTAACGGTGAGGAAGGAGGGTGGTGGGACCCTTTTGGGGGCACGTGTCTTGAAGGCACGTGGAGGGTCGGTGGTGTGTCAATAGGTGGAAAGGTGGAGTGGGCGGTCCAAGGGTGGGGCGACACGTGGAGGTGGTAGGTGGGAACGGGGTCCACCATGGTTGTATTAGAATCGTTTGAATTTTGAAATGGTTAGTGGGAGGTATCTCAAACGTGGTCGTTTGCATAGAAGAAAGGATAGGCTGGGCCTTGGTTTGGGCCTTCTAATGGTTTTAATGTGTGGCCCAAAGGGGGCTTGGGCTTTAGGCAAGGTTGTGTTGGGCCTGTACCCTTGGGCCTCTCAAGTTCTTATATTGGGGGCCTAAGTGTTTTGTTTGTGAACGGTTCGTGGGTTGGTGTTAATGGATCGGGTCGACTTTTCGGGCAAGCAAGAAGGGGTCCTTTTTCGATGGGTCTGGATCGTGCCCGCGACCCGGCTGATGTGGATCCGGGTCGGATTTTGGATCCGATTGCTGGTGTGACCATGAAGAAGGCGAATTTGAGTTCGAATTTGGTGCCGATAGTTGAGGAAAAGGGGGCGATGGCAGAAGATGAGGGGTTTACTGTCGTTTCGCGTCGTCGTGGTCCTAGGAGGAGGTTGTTGCGGCCGTGGGTTAAACCTCGACGATTCAGGGAGGAACGGCGATCTGCTGCTGCGGTTTCAAGTTTTGGTCAGAGGGGTTTGCGTGGTGGTGCCTCAAAGGGGAAGTTAAAGGTGGAGGTGCCACTGCGGTATCAGGCTGCTACTGCGTTGGGGTCTGAAGAGGGTGGTAAGTTCATTGCCCATAAAGTTTTAGAATTGGGTTTGGTGCCTTCTCCTTCTTCCTCGCTGGTGAGGGTTGAGGCTGCTGATGGGTTTTCATCTCTTGTAGATTCTGATGCTTTTTCATTGGGGGAGTTTGATACGGATAGTGTCAGGGCTTCAGATTTTCATTCCATTTCTGATCGTTCTGTTGATAAGGGCTTGGGTTTGGGTGATGTGTTTGAAGGTAGTGATAGTGTGGTCAGAGGTGATTTGTCCCTTGCGTTGAGTGATGTGGATGAGTTGGGTATTGTTGAGGTGGCAGATGGTTTGGGTTTGTTGGAAGTGATGGAAAATGCTAGGCCTGTGGCAGTGGATTGTTCTGATTTTGTTTCTCAGGGTTGGGCGAAGGATAATGTGGTCAGTGTTGCTGAGAAGATTGGGGTTCATTTTGGCTCTCGTAAAGGGAAAGGCGAGTCTATGTTATTGGAGATTGTGGGTGTTAGTGATATGGAGGAAGAGGAGGCTGGAGGTGATGAGAAGGCTATTGTGGTGCATCGTTCGCCTTTCGCATGGAAAGATGAAAGGGAGTTGCGTAATTTGGTGTGTATCGTTAACTATGATGGGACGAGTGTCGGTGGGAGTGCTAAGGAGGGAGGAAGAAGTGGGGGGAGAAGGAAGGTGGAGGGGTCTTTTTCGGTTTCCAAATGAATTTAAAAATTGTGTCATGGAATGTCCAGGGCCTCAATAGCCCGAATAAAAAGAAGTTGGTTCGATTGGCTCTCGGAAAGTGGAATACGCATATTGTATGTTTGCAAGAAACGAAGATGGATGTTATGGATGATAGGATGGTTAGGAGTTTATGGGGTAATCGCTTTGTGGAGTGGGTGTATTTGGCTTCTAGTGGTGCTTCGGGGGGTATTATTGTGATGTGGGATAGGAGATGGGCTGTCCTGCGGGGTACCCGTAAGGGTCGTTACTCGATCTATTGTTCGCTATCGTTGGTTGAGGATGGTTTTTGTTGGGTCTTCTCTGGTGTGTATGGTCCTGTGGATGACGGATTGAGGAGGGTCCTATGGGAGGAATTAAGGGAGGTTAGGGCGTTGTGGCTCCTTCCCTGGTGTGTGGGAGGTGATTTCAATGTTGTTTGGTTGCCTTCAGAGCGTTCTTCTGGGGTTGGTGTACTAGGGCTATAATGGATTTCACCGACTTCATTGACGGTCAGTCGTTACATGATCTACCTCTTAGTGGCGCCTCTTTCTCTTGGTCTAGTTGCAGGGAGTCTCCGACTTTTTCTCGCATTGATCGATTTCTGGTGTCCGGTGATTGGGAGGAGCATTTTTCGGGGGTGATTCAGACCATTGCCGCTCGGTTTACTTATGATCATGTTCCTATCTTCCTGGATTGTGGGGGTATTATTGCCGGTATATCCCCTTTCAGGTTCGAGAACATGTGGCTTAGGGCAGGGGATTTTCAGTAGCGGGTGTTGGAGTGGTGGGCTCGCCTTGTTCGTTCAGGTTCTCCGAGTTTTGTTTTGGCTTCAAAATTGCGCCTTTTGAAGTCTTCCATTATCACTTGGAATAAGGAGGTCTTTGGCAATCTTGTGTGGCGTAGGAATGTGCTTCATGCTGAGATTGATGATATTGATCGAGTTGACTTGAGCGGGGGGATTGATGAGGCTAGGTGTCTGAGGAGTGCACAATGTTTGATTGATATAGAGGAGATTGTTATTCAGGAGGAGATCTTGTGGAAACAGAAATCTCGGGCTATTTAGTTGAAAGAAGAGGATCGGAATACAAAGTTTTTTCATTGTTCGGCGAATGCTCGTAGGAGAAAGAATTTTATTAGGAGGTTGACTATGGAGGGTTCTTTGCTTTCTTCTGAGGAGGAGCTTCGGTTGGGGATTCCTTCATTCTATCAGAATTTGTTTTCCGAAACGGAGAGCTGGTGGCATAATTTGGATGGTCTTTCCTTTGATTCCATCTAGGCGGAGGATCAGGATAGGTTGGAAAGTCCGTTTTTAGGGGACGAGGTGTTGAGAGCGCTGAAGCATTGCAATGGGGATAAAGCACCCGGTCCTGATGGGTTCACTATGCGCTTTCTTCTTGAGTGTTGGCCTGCTGTTCGGGAGGAGGTGATGGCTAAACCAACAGCTCTTTAAACAAAGTCAGGAAAGAAAGTTCGTTGGTGCTTTTTATGAGGAGGGTTGCTTTGTGAAGTCTCTTAATGCTACTTTTATTTCTCTTTATCCAAAAAAAGGGGAGGTAAAAGACATTAAGGATTTCAGACCCATTTGCCTTATTGGGTGTGTGTACAAGTTGATCGCAAAGGTTCTCTCTTTCAGGATGCGCGGTGTGTTGGATGAAGTTATTTCGGTATCTCAGAACGAGTTTATTGGAGGTCATCATATTCTGGATTCTGCCATTATTGCTAGTGAGGTTGTGGATGCTAGGATTCAGAGTGGCACTCCGGGGATTTTGGTGAAATTGGATGTGAAAAGGTGTATGACCATGTGCATTGGGGTTTTCTTATTTATATGTTAGGGAGATTGGGATTCGGGGAGCGTTGGTGCAGATGGATTCGGTTCTGTATTTCTTCAGCCCGGTTTTCCGTGATTGTGAATTCGGGCTTTTTTGGCAGCTCCTGTGGTTTGAGACAGGGTGATCCCCTCTCACCGCTTCTCTTCATTGTAATGATGGTGACTTTCAGTCGAATGATGTCTCGTGCTACGGATCTGGGGCTTCTTCGTGGTTTCAGGGTGGGTAATAGAGCCTTTCAGTTTGTGGATGTTTTGCACATGCTGTTTGCTGATGATACTCTCGTGTTTTATGATGCAGATGTGGATTAGTTGCGACATCTTCGGTGTATTTGGCTTGTTTTCAGGCTGTGCCTGGTTTGAAGATTAACACAGGTAAGAGTTCGCGTTTTCTAGTGGGTGAGGTGGGCAATGTCCCGGTTTTGGCATCCGCGCTTGGCTGCAGGGCGAGTCAGCTTCCTACAGTTTATTTGGGTTTGCCTTTGGGGGCGTCAGGTCAGAGACAAGCTTGTTGGGACTCAGTGGTCGAGCATTTGGAGAGGCGTTTGGCAGGTTGGAAGCGGCAATATCTTTCCAAAGGTGGGAGACTTACCTTGGTTAATAACACGTTATCCAATCTGCCCACTTATATGTTGTCTCTTTTCTGTATTCCTAAAGGTGTGGCGCAACGGATTGATAGGATTCAGAGGTTGTTTTTATGGGGAGGGTGTAGGGAGTCATTCTATCCCTCTGGTTCGATGTGAGTTGGTTTGTTATTCTTTTCAGGATAGTGGTTTGGGCATCCGGCGTCTGTTGCCTTTCAATGAGGCCCTTCTAGGAAAGTGGTTGTGGCGCTTTGGGGCTGAGAGGCATAGCTTGTGGAGGAGGGTGATTACTTGTTGGCACGGGAGGCTAGAGGCGGTTGGTGCTCTGCAGAGGTCCAGGGTCGCCGTGGTGTAGGGGTTTGGAAGGATATCCGGCAGGGTTAGGACTCTTTTGCTCATTTTTCTTGCTTTAGGGTGGGTGATGGCTGTTATGTTGGGTTTTGGTCGGATTAGTGGTGTGGGGAGGTTCTTTTTGCTTCTTTCCCTCGTTTGCTTAGGATTGCTCGGGATCGTCATGCTTCAGTAGTCGACTGTTATCGCTATGATACTGGGGTGCTAGTGTGTGATGTTCGATTCGTGCATCATTTTCAGGATTGGGAGTTAGAGGAGGTTTCTGATATGTTGGTTCTTTTGTATTCTCTGAATGTGGGCCGTGGTCCAGATGCTTTGATTTGATGGTCGGTTTCTTCTCGTCATTTTTTGGTCTCTTCTTATTTTGGTTGCCTTTCGCCGAGGGTGGAGGTGTGGTTTCCTTGGAAGGCGATCTGGCATTCTAAGGCCCCTCTCAAGGTAGCTTTCTTCACTTGGACGACGACTTGGGGTCGTATTCTCACTTTTGATATTTTGAGTCAGCGGGGCATGTGTTTGGTGAATTGGTGTTGTTTATGCCAAAAAGAAGGGGAATCTATTGATTACATCCTTTCGCATTGCCTGTTTGCTTATGATTGTTGGGGCCTTCTTTTCTGTCTTTTTGGTATTCAGTGGGTGTTGCCGGCCTCGATGCGTGATGTTCTGACTTCTTGGAGGAGTGCACCGATTGGGTCTCACGCTTGGTCTTTTTGGAGTGCGGCCCCCCTTTGCCTTTGGTCCACTATTTGGTTGGAACGCAATAGACATTGTTTTGAGGGTGTGGAGTCTTCGTTGGGGGCGATCAAAGATTTGTTTATTTCTAGTTTATTTTGTTGGGTTAAAGGGAGAAATTGTAAATCAATAGATGAGAAAATATAGTTCTTGGGATCGCTCCGTCCTTAGGGGTTTGTAGTTGGGTTGCGCTCCCCGTTTTGAGTGCTTTTTATAAAATTGTCTTACTTATCAAAAAATAAAAATAAAAAAGGGTCCCTAAGACACCTTGGGAGAGTTCCAAGAACACCTCAGAAAGAATCTCCGAAAAACGGCGAAAGACCTGAAAGATCGAAAAAGTCAACTCTAGTCAAATGGCCACGACTCGGTCATAAAAACACCAAATTGAGTGATTCAAAAGCCCAAACTCATTTTCATTAAGTTAGCTATCCAATGTACTTGAATCACCTAAAAACTTCGACCGTAGCCCAAGGTATGACTAAAACAGTGAAACAATGCCGAAAACAGGCTGAAACGGGCAACATGAAGCTTTCTGGAGCAACTAGTCGACTGCCCTTTTTGGCTGATTGCCCTTTTTGGCCAGAAACATTAAGGTTGTGTGGAAAGAGCCACTGGTTGGCCCAGTCGACTGGGAATAGGCACCGGTCGACCGAAAGTCTCAGAAAAACTCTGAAACTGATTTCAAACAAGGAAAATGGCTTCATCCGGTGCAACACTAAGCCGTGCATCCTGCTGTTTAGAATAAGCCTTTTTATCTCTCAAGGTAGAGAGACCCTTTATTTATGATGATAAATTATGTTACACAAGAGAAGAGGCCCATTGGGCTTAGTACACACATGTGGCCCAAGATGTTACACACCTCTATTAATACTCCCCCTCAAGTTGAAGCATAAATATTAATTATGCCCACCTTGTTACAAATATTTCAAACTCGAGTTCCTGGAAGAGATTTAGTAAATACATCAACAAGTTTATCCCCAGTTTTCACATGCTTCAATAAGATATTCCCACATTGTAGCTTTTCTCTGACAAAGTGATAGTCCATTTCAATATGTTTAGTGCGCTCATGAAAGACGGGATTGGTCGCAATATGTATTGCCGCTTGATTATCACACCACAACTAAGAAGGTTCTGAAGAAGGATAACCAAGTTCATCTAATAATTGATGCAAGTAAGTCAAATCAATAGTCACATGTGCCAATGCTCGATACTCTGATTCAACACTTGAACGGGCCATTACATTCTGCTTTTTACTTTTCCATGACACCAGATTACAACCTACAAATACACAATTTCCAGTGGTGGATTTCTTATCATAAGGAGATCCTGCCCAATCAGCATCAGAGAACCCCTTAACCTGTATATGACCATGATTACTGTAGAGTAATCCATAACTCGGGGTTCCTTTAATGTATCTCAAAATGTGTCACAATATCCCAACGTGGAGTCCAAGGATTAGACATGAATTGAGTCACACACTCACAGAGAAAACAATATCTAGACGAGTCAGTGCAAGATAATTGAGTTTCCCTACTAGATGCCAATACCGATCTAGTTCAGGGAACTCATCACCATCCTCCATAGATAACTTGACCCCTAGAGTCATTGGAGTATCACTTGGTTTAACATTCATCATTTCTGTATCCCGGAGAAGATCCAGAGCGTATTTTTCGCTGTCAAAGATATATCCCACATTTGCATATAGCAACCTCAATACCTAAGAAATAATGCAGATGACCTAGATCTTTAGTTTGGAACTGACTCTGGAGTTTCAAAAGCGTGTTTAATAATTTTAATATTTCAATTTCATGCTGGATCAACGTGTTTGAAAGAAAATCATGCATATTATCTTGATTTGTCCTTTTGCAAGGGCCATACATTTCTTTTTTCCGTAAATCATTCACAATACATCTGGATTTGGCCATGTGCAATTCCAATAAATTTCAGTGGAGTTCTTCCTTGTAGCTCGTAATGATTTCTTAACTCCCAGTGAAATCTTTGTTCTTGATACTTAGTTGTTCTCTTGTGTTACTTCTTGCAGATATCACTCCAGGAATCGTGGAAGCTCCATTTAATTGGCAGTCATATTCCAAATCCATTATACTTGTTTGTAGATTTCTTACTTCCTACCTTTATATACAATGAAATAGAGCATTATCAATTGTAAAGATATGATATAAAAAGATGGTAATTTTGTTGTGATAAATAATAAATTATTTTTTTAGTTTCACTCAACAGGGGAACACGTCCCAACTGAAAAGAAAAAAAAAACTTAAGGCCCAAGTGAGCCCAAATAATTACATGATGTCAAATGATTGGTGAAAATTAATATATGACTAATGTACTATATATTATCCTCTTTATTATTTTATTTCCTGCTATAGGGCTTAATGGTTCTTATAGGGAGTTTGAAAGTAACACGGGGATTGCAAATGGCAGTCAAATGGTTCATTTGGTTTATTAGAAACTGATTACAACTAATTGATGAATGCTCAGAGATTGAAAGTTTCTTAATGCAAGTAATATAGGTCAGACATAGCTGAGTATATTATGGACTGTCCACCATGTAAAAAGTTTCTTTCCTTTTGAATCCAGCTTTGATGTATCAAATCTTCTGATTGTCATGAGTATTAAATCATGAAGGTGTATGTTGATAGTGAATATGGGACTCCAAAATTAGAGCGGCCAGATGTGGTGATTTTTTACAATTTGGATATTATGTTACTATTTTACTTCTCAAAATAGCAGCTATAAGGGTTTTAAGCTGGGGTTCCTCTCTCCTCTTTCTTTTGTGTCTTTGCCACAGCGGCTCTTAACAGTTGGCTAGGTGGTGTTATCCTCACTTGATTTCATCTAAATTCACCTTTCCTCATTTTCATTTGGTGATGATGCTTCGATTCCATATCATGCCTCTTGTTTTTAAAAGTTAGAAATGGCTACGTGTTGAGATGTTTACTCTCGAACATAGCATTGTCATGGAAGTTGCAGAGGTCGGCAGTCTGGAATTTTTGATTTCTTGGTGAGACAACTTGATAATAGTGGTTGTAGACTATATGCTCATATATTGTCCAGTCACAGATTTCTTTAGATAATTGACTCTTGTAATATTTAAACATCAATTACATGTTCTCTTGCCATCTTCTCAATACTTGCGCTTCTTTTTTTTCTTTTCCCATTCTGAGAGGTTGGCATAAACGTGGAAATTTGATCATAGGTTTTCTTAGAAGACATCCCTTTCCAGTGAGTGTGGCTGTATTAGACCCTAGGTACAGTGATAAAATTCAAGGATTAGCTAGGAACTTCCTATAAATGTCGCGCTTGTTGGAGCCCAAATTTATTCAATAGTAAGGTACACATTTTAGTGGGTTGGGTTCTGGTAAAGAAGCTAGTTCAAGAGTTTAATTATGTGTCTTTTCCGAGTGCTCACGGAACAACTTATTGACGCTCACTCATAAATAGGAGCATACTTTGTGTTTATGAAGCAATTGTCAGTTACTTCTTTGGTGTATTAGGTTACTTGCGTTGAACTTTTTTAGCCACTAAATTCTTTCAGGCATTCATTTCATCAGTCTTTTCTTTTCACCAGGTGGCCAGTGCAGGTTACAGCTCGGATCACCTTACAGCCATCAAAAACCTTAACACAGTAAATTTTGCAAATGGATTATGTGTCAGTATAATTCTGAAGCCATTCAACTTTGAAGGACGAAGGCGCCAAGAAGAGGTAGGGTTTTTAAGTGAACTGTGTGTTCTTCGTTTCCTTACTCTGAAGAAACCAATAAAGAATTAAATTTTACCCAACGATTCAATCAGGAATACTAGTTTTTTTTCTTTCCCTAAAAATCTTCACATGATTTTATACAGAGGACTCTAACGAGTTAAGTTGATTCTCGTGATTTTGAGAAGGAAAGTCTGAATCAACAATTTATTGAAGAACACGTCATTTGTGTCTCCCACCGCAACACACGCACACCAACAAATCATCTATCATTGTTTTAGATAGAGCACTACCACAACTTTTAAGTTATTCTCATGATTTTAGGGTTGAGCAGTATTACAACGTTCAAGTTACCTTTAACTAGCTCATATTCTTCGAGACAATTGTCGGTCTTTGTCATTGACTTCTTTGTGTCATTATTTACCAAGTTCATAGAATGGATTCATCAGTTGCTTGTCAAGTACCCAGTGCAGTTGCCAAGAGCACTTGAAGACGTTACTAGCAACGAGTTGTGTGGTGCTTGTCCAGGCTCTACGACGCAACTCTCCCAGCATTATCAACCCCAAAATCACTTGTACAATTGTACATGACTGAGAATTAACTTTAAGCAATGAAGCACGATAGAAAGGAAACAAAGGTTTCTGTATAGAAATTTGTAGGCTCCAATGTGGGAAAATGGCTAGACTAGGGTTACAAGGGGCAGGGAAGAAGTCAGCAAAGTTAAAGGCTTGCATCTCACCCTACTGGTACTCCCCTATTATTATTATTTTTTTTAGGTAATTAACTCCCCTATTATTGCATTTAGGGACAATACACAATTTTATAAGGGGAAACATCTGCTTTGTCTAGACTAGTGTGGTTGGACAATACAGAATTTTTTTAAAAAATACAGTAATCAATGTAAAGACTCTAACTTTAGCCTGAAACTTGAAAATCGATGATCCAGGGAAGGTTCCATAGGAAATCAGCAATTTGTACATTTTTATCTGTTTTTTTTTTCTTTCTATTTTTCTATTATTTATATATATATATATATATCTTTAACGTACTCTGTGTAAGTTACTTAACAGAAAACACATCCCTTCACTTCTCATACCAAAGTAACGTTGCTTACTGGGTATGTTTTCCAGTTCCCATGACCACCATTACATATGTTCATGAAGATTATTCGTCTTTTATATGATGACTGCAAACCTACTAAACTTCAGATTTGTTGCCACTAAACCTTTCCCGCTAGTGAGAAGTATGATTTTCCACCAGAACACAACAATCACTTGGAAATTTTCTTTTACTGCTTTCATGTGTGTACAGTTGATAAATTGTAATGGGTAAACCTATCTGTGTAGGTCAAGGATTTGATAGACACGCTTCAGGAATATACAAATATTTGTATTGGTGAGTCTGGTTTTCTTTCATTAGTTGAACATTTTTGTGGTTTTTACTTGAAAACATAATGTGAATAAGGATAATAACTCATAAAGAATTGTATCTCGCTGCCTTACATTGCAGCGAAGAGATTCATCTGGTAGGTAAATATAGATTACTTCCTGTTGTAATGTACTTCTTAACCTCAATCTAAAAAGAGTCTCTTAATTGCTATTAAGTGAAGGAAGTATTGAGAATGCTTTATGAAATATATATATATATATATATAAGGATTTATCAATTCTTGTAGAAGATTTGATTTGATATTCAAGCTATGCAATGTAATCTATGGTGTTTATGAACTTATGCGAACTTCATATCCACTATACATCATGGGTACTCCTACCATCTCACTCCCAAGCACGACAATTTAATCCATTATTTTCTTCGTTAGCATTTTCCACTAGCCCATAAGTTCTGGTTAAACTCTTGAAGATCCATCTGCCAAAATGGGAAAAAAAAGAGATGATAAAGTAAACTCCTTTACTACCACTTCCTTGCGAATCACGAGTAAACTCACACAAAAAGCACTCCCCTTTACAACATAGTTTTAGATGTATCTTACACAAATGGGGAGAACGATGCAAGACATTGTGAGCCCTTGCCTGTAACGACCCGAATCCCTAGAGACTTCCAAACCGAAGCTCAGGATAGTCGGAACGTCACTAACCTGGTGAGACCTAATGAAAATCCAGCAGTCCCGTTTGTACCGGGAACTGCCAGGTGGATTCAAACTGCAAAATAAATTGATAACCTGTTAGAATACAATGAAACATCAGGGCCGGAGTAGACGGGATAGGAACCACCGCTACTCCTCTAAACCCTCCACAATCTTACGTCCTAGAGTGGAAACATAACTACATAAGAGATACAAACCGTGCACCCTCGATGCCAAAAGAATATACATAAAGGAGTGCCTCGACTAACAGATTAGTCGTCGAAATGAATAAATATACATACCCATAACTGGAATAAACGAATATAACTTCAAGGATAACAACATCCAACAAACTATAACTGAGCACGCGCCAATCCTAACCCGCTCCAGACTTGAAAATGATAAATAAATGGGGTGAGTAAAATATACTTAGTAAGGAAATCCAGACCACCTAGAACCCGGGACCATAATGTCCTACCAACCTACCCTGTAATACCGTCGTACTCTAAGTCTAGTCTCTTGTCTCACCAGGGCACGTATGTCCATCCGAGACCTACAATAGAACCTACCACATATCCCGATCTGCATGTGAACTACTCATATTCAACCGCAGCTCCCAAGATCTTCACCACGCCAAACCACACCCGAATCATCTTAGGAATACACCTAGAGAGGAAAACAGCCCTAACTGTGCTCTAAACACCCAAAACCCGACCCAATGGATCCCCACTGCTCTGCATGAAGCTAATACACCACTGTACTGTGGAAAGAAACAATCCGGACCGTGCACCAACCGCACGTGATTCCGACCAATGAAGTGATCACTGCCATGCACAAAGCATGATACCTTTGAGCCCTAAGAAAGAAAATAATGACTGTGCATATAGCACACAACCGTGAGAGGTAAGCCCACCATCCCTGAGCTATGATGCTTTACCTAAATATTACCGTACAAAACCCTAGGACACTCTGTGACTGTGAATCCATACTACAATCCCTCATCCTAGAACAACCCACTACGGTACCTCAAGTCCATGCTACCACACCTGACCCCGAGGGAAGAATATTCCCTACACAGTCCTACGACCTCTGCCGAGTCCACAGGAAGATGCCATGTCGGGCCTCTCTCGTCCTGTGACTCATTCATCTATCGTTGTTCTTGAACCCCTAGTTCACATCTTTCACGTCAGTCTAACACACCTATGCAATCCTAACCTAAGTCTCAACCTCACCAACCTCCCTCGGTCTGATCCAGACCCACAAGGCCAGAACTAATCGAAGGTAATAGTCCACCTTCGACCCACCATCCCTATCCTAGGGAAACACTACTACCATGACACCGATCCTAGCTTAGTCCCATTGCGTCCAGTATCTGAATGGCCTAGACTACTAACACTACAATCCAATGTCGGGACGAGAGTTCCGAAGCCATAAGGGTCCTATCTACTCACCTCAATACCACTACCTATAATGCAGTGTACTAGTATGCACGCACCACAATCCAGTAGTTCACAAGCTAGTGGACTACCACCCCACCTCAACACATCGGTGGTCCAACCCTGAAATCCACTTCCCAGTTGATCAGTTGCACACTTACCTAGAACCAACTGTAAACCCACGTAAAATAATACAATAATGATGTCACCCTCCAAAATAAAACGAAAAAGTAATCCCGAAAAATTGGACTAAAACCCAAGACGTTACATTGCCACCGCCTCCCCCTTGCTAGTCACCCTCTTATTTCATATGACAATAACTTCCCCTTGCTTTATCCGAAGCACCCAAGGAGCCTAGTACATGGACAGATTCTCTACAGCAGGAACCAGAGTAGGTCTTAGGTCTTGGAAACATAACATTCTCCATTCTTCTGGAATTAAGGCAAGGATGAGGAAACCATTATCTCTTGTTTTATTTTGGTTGGGTGCCAGCCATATCAGGAATTCATTTACTTCTAATGTTTTTCTCTCATCTTACTGCACATTGACTCAACATTAAGATCTCTGCCACAATCAAATTATCATACGTTGTGTGTTAGCTCCTCAACGTTTTGTCCTACAAAAATGGATTTTTAGAAAGCTAGTTTATAGAAATTTTTTCATTTATATCGTAGAGGGGTAAAATCTCATTATGTACTAAAATCTCATTATGTTTTATTTTATATGAAAAAATCCTTTACCTTTCTTTTTTATAATTAGATCCTCAAAGTTGTTATTTTTTAAATTTTCATATGTTCTATTTATCTTCATGAATTCCGAAAAAAGTATAATTAGTATACCTTTTCTAGTAACTGCATCAGATAAAATTTAATGAAGAGGTAATTAATTGTGTTGGATGATATATATTTTTTAGTTAGATAGCTAAAACTCATATTTTTTGAATTATGTTGTAAAAACTCATGTACCAGTGCCCTAGGAGAACTTTGTGGGTGGTTGAAAGAAATTCATAACAGACTCTTTCATGTGTTGGGTCGGATTTTAATACACCGTGACTGCAATCCTTTACCATTGTTCATATAAAATCACCTCCAAAACTGCAATAACATTCATTACAAATCATTAGGACCTTGTTTTATTGAATTATGGAGCAAAAACTCACATATCATTACGATTTCGTTTTATTGGATTATGGAGTTGAAACTTGTATATCAGTTTGTATTTATCGTGGTTTCTATTGTAACATTAAAAACTTTATTTTATTTTGTTGAAATTAGTGTAATATTGACTTACTAACTTTCTGGTTAGCAGTCCTATATGTATATATATATATATAAATATTAGGGCAACACATAGATGGGTACACAAAATCATATGGGCTTGGCCCATATTGGGTCAAGCCTAAAGACACCCACACACTATAACTAACATTCCCCCTCAAGTTGGAGCATAAATATTAATCATGCACAACTTGTTACATATATAAGAAACCCGGTTGCCCATAAGAGATTTAGTAAACACATCTGCTAGCTGATCACTGGTCTTCACATACTTCAAAAAGATCTGTCCACCTTGTAACTTATCCCGCACAAAATGACAATCCACTTCAATATGCTTTGTTCTTTCATGAAAAACAGGATTAGAAGCAATATGTATAGCTGCTTGATTATCACACCACAACTGGGACGGTTATGAGGATTGGTAACCAAGTTCATCGAGAAGTTGTTGCAAATATAGCCAATGCACGATATTATGATTCAACAAGAAATAACGAAGACAACGAAGATCCTTTGTCTGAAACCGAGTCTGCAGAAATGCTTTTAGTGAAGAAATAACTGCACCATCGCTGCCAATGATCACAATGTCATCAACATAAACAACAAGTAAAATGCTACCTGCATCCGATTGGTGATAAAAGACCGAGTGATCTTTGACTGCCCGCTTAAGACCAAACTCTAAAATAACAAGCGCCCAAACCATGCGCGCGAGGATTATTTCAAACAATATAGAGACTTCTTCAAGCGGCAAACAAGACCAGACTCCCCCTGAGCAACAAAACCAGGTGGTTGCTCCAAATAAACTTTCTCTTGGAGATCACCATGGAGGAACGCATTCTTAACATCTAACTGATGGAGCGGCCAACCAGATGTAGCTGCAAGAGAAATAATGAGACGTACAGATGCAAATTTAGCCAGAGGAGAAAAAGTATCAGTATAATCCACCCCTTAAATCTGAGCATAGCCTTTTGCCACTAGGCGAGCCTTGAGTCTAGCTACAGAACCATTTGGATTCGTTTTAACAACATATACCCATTTACAAGCAATAGGTCTTTTGCTCGGCGGGAGAGGCACCAAGTCCCAAGTATGATTGGCCTCTAGGGCGGACATTTCATCCTGTATTGCTGCTCGCCAATCTGCAGAAGAGAGAGCCTCAGATATATTTCGAGGCACATAAATAGAGTCTAGAGCTGATACGAAAGCCTGTAATAATGAAGAAACACCTGCATCGGAGAGGGTTGCAGGACAGGATAATTAACACAACTGCGCTTACCCTTCCGAAGAGCAATGGGCAAATCCTCATCAGATGTCTGAACTGGCACTAGAGGATCAGGGGACGAAGAGTTTGATGCAGCAAGGGGCTGCTCAGGATCAGATACGGGAGTAGAACCAAACACTTGACGTGGTCCACAAACATATGTCTAGAGGGGAGGACACACATGCTGAACTGAGCGAACTGAGAGGACAGATGTGACACGAATCAAGTCATAGACCAAAAACTCATCAACTTGCGGTGTAGGAGGTGGATCCGTGGACGAAAGATGTGACGAGAAGGAAGAAGACTCATGAAAAACTACATCTTATGACATTAGGTACCGCCCCATCTGACGAGAGAAACAACGATAGCCCTTCTGAGTACGTGAGTATCCCTAAAATATGCACCGTAAGGACTTGGGATCAAGTTTAGTCACCTGAGGTCGAATATCCCGAATATAGTAGGTGCATCCAAAAATGCGTAATGGGAGAGAATGAATAGGCTGGTTTGGAAATAATACTTTATGTGAAATCTCCCCCTTAAGAACAGACGATGGCATCCGATTGATCAAATATGTTGTAGTCAATATTGCGTCGCTCCATAATATTTTTGGGACTCTCATACGAAACATAAGTGCCCGAGCAACTTTCATAATATGTCGATTTTTACGCTCAGCAACTCCATTTTGTTGGGGGGTATTTGGACATGAAGACTAGTGAATAATACCTTCTTGGGTCATGAATGATATAAAGGGAGAAGAAAAATATTCACATGCGTTGTCACTACGCAACGTGCGGATAGACACAGAAAACTTATTACGAATTTCATTGTAAAAAACACAAAAGACAGAAAAAATCTCAGAACGTTGTTTTATTAGATATAACCAAGTAACATTGGACTAATCATCCACAAATGTAACAAAATAATGGAACCCAGACTTAGATTGAACTGCACATGGACCCTAAACATCATAATGAACTTGATTAAATGGAGCACATGCTCGTTTATTTATCCTAGACACATATGACACGCGATGATGTTTCGCGAACTTACACGATTCACAAAACAACTCTGGTAAAGACTGAAAAACTGGATATAGACGCTAGAAATTAGGGAGAGCAGGATGACCAAGGCGACAGTGAAGCTCGAAAAGAGTAGATGACACACCAGAACACGCCATGGATATTGGTTTCTCATTTAGCACGTAGAGTCCTCCTGAAGTGCGATGACCCCTACCAATCGTCCTCTTCGTCGAACGATCCTGAAATTCACAATATTCACCATAGAAAATTACACAACAATTCAGTCATTTGGTTAGTGTACTGACAGAAATCAGATTAAAAGGAAGATCGGGCAAATATAAAACGGATGACAATTGTAAACTAGGTGTAGAAGATGCTTTCCCAATCCCTCGAACAACAATATATGATCCGTCAGCCACTCGAACATCGGGAAGAGATGATGTAGGAGAATATGCACTCAATATACCTGTGGTGCCAGTCATATGGTTTGAAGCTCCAGAATCAATAATCCATGCCCGAGAAGAAACTGAAAGACAAGCAGTAAATGGACCCGTCTGAGCAACAGTGGCAGATATAGAGGCTTGATTAGATAACAAGCGAGAGTATTCCTCAGCAGATAAAGTCACACGACCATCATCAACATTAGTATCCTGGGTAAACTGATCAGTCCTGGATATCATATTTGCAAACCGAATATTAGGTGGTTTACCATGTAACTTCCAGAATCTGTCACGCATGTGACCAATGCCACCACAGTGAAAACAAGCAACTCGACCGTTTCGTCCGCGTCCTCCTCGACCCCCACGGCCTCCTCGTCTTCCCCCAGCACTGCCTTCGGATTGACCTGCTAGGGCAGTCCTATCACCATTATCACTGAATCCTGAAGATTGTCGAGTAGAGCGTTGAGCCCTAGAATATGCCTCTGTAAGTGAAGTTTCGCGACTCACTAGAATCTGAGACCGAGCTGATTCATATTCAGGTTTTAAACCACTCAGGAACGCAAGAATAATTAACTGCTTTCTCTGTTTCTGCATCTGATGAATATCTGACGTAATAGGCATCAACATATTAAATTCTTCATATGTTTTCTTGAATGAAGCGAAATAATCACTGATACTTTCCATTTGCTCAGGGCGGAATAGGGACTGACATACATCATATAATCTGTTCATATCATCTCGGCTAGAATATAGACTTTGTAGATACTCCCACAACTCTCTAACTGAATCACAGTGGGTAACCAACATGGCTACCTTTGGCTCCATTGAATTGATAAGTTGGTTATATAACCGTGCATCATCACGTAACCAAATCTTATAACCTGTAGGGTCAGATTGCTTGTTCTATCCATACCACGTATAGTAAAAAGAATAATATTTCTCCAATGCTGGAAATTAGATCGATCCAAACGTTAATCTGTAAGCTTGGTAGAGGCAGAAACAATCTCAGAAATAATGAGCTTCTTGTTGTTCTCAACAGCCCCACCGCCGGAAGATGACAAATCCGCCATAATAAAATCTTAAATAAAAAAAAATCCAGAGATGACCTTGCGAATCGAAACAGAAAAAAAAAACTAATAAGGAACCACTCCCCTAATCACATAAACAAGGGGGAACCACACCCCTATATATATCAAGACAAGCTCGATTCCCGACCGGGGCGCTGCGTAGCGGAATTTGTCTTCACAAAAAAACAAGGGTTAGGGTTTTGTGTGGATTAGGGTTAGGGAAGAAGGATGGTGATTAGGGTTAGGGTTTTGTGAGAAGGGAGTTTCTCAAACTTCGGTATCTGGCTCTAATATCATGTTGAAATTAGTGTAATATTGACTTACTAACTTTCTGGTTAACAGTCATATATATATATAAATATTAGGGCAACACATAGATGGGTACACAAAATCACATGAGTCTGGCCCATATTGGGTCAAGCCCAAAGACACCCACATACTATAACTAACTATTTGTTTGGGAATAAAGCTTTTGTTATCAGCTTTTATTGATCATGTTTCTTATTGTTGAAAAACATTCACAACCATGACAGTCAATATCCATAACTAACCCCCATCACAGCTTTAGCTCATGACAGTGTGACCGAGACCATGCTGGTACTTGATATCGGTGTCTAAAACCTTGGGAGATGGCGATATCAATAATCTTGAGGTTGAATTTTTTTTCAAAATAGTAACAGGAAATAGCAATATGTGATATCAGTTACACCGGTGATATACGATATCATGGTCTGTCTACATGAAGTCCTCTCCTGAGGCAATCCCTGAATGAATGGGTGGCTCCAGCCGCATTTTAATTTCTTGATTGTTTAAAATTGAACTCATTAGTATTCTAAAATTATAAGTATTTTTAGTTATCATCTTGAGGATTGGATGACGCAACAGTTGTTACTATGAATTATGGCTCCATTCCTTTATTTATTTTTTTCTTGTTCTCTTTCTCATAGATGCGAACACTTGGTGTGTTCCTACTTTTTTGACGCCATAAAATTATATTGTTCTCAAGGTATACCAGAAACATTTGGGACACCAGAGTTAAAAGTTTGTAGACACTGACTTTCAAGGTGGGTATATGGGACATTAAAAACTGGAAGTAGACACCTGCGATTGGGACACCAGAGTTAAAAGTTTTTTTTTTCATAATTATTGTTACTGATAATCGACTCACCTTCTAAGAATGTTGGTTTCTTTCTCCTGGCCACAGTGATTGACACGGATGAACTACTAAAGAAAGATTTAGTAACTCTGGATGAGGCTTTGAAGACTGCAAACAATGCTGTTCTGATGGCTCTTAATACTATATCCATTCTATTATCTGTAAGTTTACCCACCTTGCTTTCTCTTCGCTTTCAATCATTTCTTGCCCTTGCAGCCATTTTCAATTGTTGCATCATTGACAGGAGATGCACACAAAATTTCTAGATCTACCAAATAGTGAAATGAATGAACTCAAAGTTGCAGAAGTTGTTGAAGTGAGTTATGTGACCATCTCATCTTATATAGTTATATGCATTTCTGTCTTCCATATTTCTGTTTCATTTTAGTATTTTACAACGTCTAATGGACCCAATCATTCCTGAAAGAGATTGAAGCACCCTCAATATCTTTCATTCTATCTATTTTACTACATTTTACTTTTGTTCTTTACATTACCAACAGAAGGTTAATGCCACTGTGTGCAGATTCTTAAAAGCTGTAAAGAAGCAAAAGTTGGATTTGGAGCTGGTTACAATATAAATACTTCAATTGTGCGGGCTATATATGATTGCCCATTCCTTAGTATTGGTGTAAAGGTATCAGCAAATTAGATGAAGAGGCATCTTTTTTTCTTCCCCCCCCCCCCCCCCCTTCGCGACACACACACACACTTTGAATGTACTTTAATTTCTTTCTATGGTTTGCATTCTTAATGTCATTTACTATTTCTCTTTAAACTTCCCATTTAGATAGAACTCCTGTCTCTTCTCTGTGTGTTCTGCCACAAATTTATATTTTCCTACTTTGTTCTTTTTTGCGGCCAGGACGTGAATGGTGTTGTCATATGCATCCTTTCGAGTTCAGGTGATCTCGGCAGTAGTGACATGCATGCCTTTTTGGAGGCTTTTCGTCAAACTACAGAATATTTGGGGGAAATTGTAATTTCAATAGTTTATGAACCTAATCTGGAGCCAAACATCATATTAACAACAGTTGTTACCTTAGGGTAAGACTCCTTGTTTCCAGAGCTCTTAAAATTTGACTAATTCAATTAATTATTAATCTGTTTCTAATTTTTATTTTCTTTTTTTTTTAAAGAAAGAAAAATATCTTTCAACTTGTTTACGTATATATATCCATTATGTACAGAACTGTTGATATCTTGACCATCTGATTAGATTTCGGCATCCACTTCCAGAACATTTTTTAGTATGAGTTTTTCATTTTTTTAACTTCCCATTGCACGTAACATAATGTTAAATATAGGCATTTCACTAAGTTGGTGTATATCCAACTAAAAGTGTTAAACATATGACATCTCTCTCATAACTCTGCGGTTCTTTTTGGAGAGCTGGGAGGTGGTGCGCTGTGAAATCTCTTAATGCAACTTTCATCCCCCTGATTCCCATAAAAGGAGGTGCAAGTGATATTAAGGATTTCCCGCCAATTAGTTTGGTGGGTTGCATTTACAAATTGGTTGCTAATGTACTTGCTTTAAGACTTTGGGGGGTGCTGCATGGGGTGACTTTTGAGGCTAAGAATTCCTTGTAGTGGGGTGGGTTGAAATCCATGACTCCTCCATCAGTGCCAAATGATTGTATTTGTTGTTTAGAATAAGCCGCAGTCTCTCAAGATAGAGAAACTCTTAATTTATAATGATAAATTAGGTTACACAAGAAAAGAGACCCTTTGGGCTTACTATACATCTGTGGTCCAAGAGGCCACACGCCTCCACTAACACTCCCCCTCAAGCTGGAGTATAAGTATTAATCATGCCCAACTTGTTACAAATATTTTCAACTCTTGGTCTTGGAAGAGATTTAGTAAATACATCAGCAAACTGATCCCTAGTTTTCACATGCTTCAATAAGATATCCCCACGTTGTAGCTTTTCTCTGATAAAGTGACAGTCCACCTCAATATGTTTAGTGCGCTCATGAAATACGGGATTGGTCGTAATATGTATTGCTGCTTGCTTATCACACCACAACTGAGAAGACTGAAGAAGGATAAGCAAGTTCTTGTAATAGTTGATGTAAATAAGTCATATCACTAGTCACATACGCCAATGCTCAATACTCTGATTCAACAGTTGAACGACCCATTACATTTTGCTTCTTACTTTTCCATGACACAAGATTACCACCTACAAATACACAGTATCGAGAGGTGGACTTCCTATCATAAGGAGATCCTGCCCAATCAGCATCGGAGAACCCCTTAACCCGCATATGACCATGATTACTGTAGAGTAATCCACGACTCGGGGTTCCTTTAATATATCTCAAAATATGTGTCACAACATTCCAATTTGAAGTATGAGGATTAGACATGAATTGACTCACCACACTTACAGAGAAAACAATATCTGGACGAGTCGCTGCAAGATAATTGAGTTTCCCTACTAGACGCCGATATCGATTTGGTTCAGGGAACTCATCACCATCCTTCATAGATAACTTGACCCCTGGAGTCATTGGAGTATCGCTTGGTTTAACATTCAGCATTCCTGTATCCCGTAGAAGATCCAAAGCATATTTTTGCTGGTAAAGATATATCCCACATTTGCGTTTAGCCACCTCAATACCTAAGAAATAACGCAGATGGCCTAGATCTTTAGTATGGAACCGACTCGGGAGAAATATTTTCAACGAAGAAATACATGTATTATCGCTCCCTGTAATAACAATATCATCCACATAGACAACCAGAAAGATGCTACATGCAGTGGAATGTCGAGAAAAAATAGAATGATCTTGTCCTGCTCTCTGAAGACCAAATTCCAATACAACTTCGCTAAAGCGCCCAAACAATCACGTGGAGACTATTTCAGGCCATAAAGAGATTTTTTCAGATGACAAATAAGCCCAGACTCCCCCTGAGCAACAAACCCAGGAGGTTGCTTCAAATAGACTTCCTCCTGAAGATCACCATGGAGGAAGGCATTCTTGACATCCAACTGATGTAATGGCCAACCATAGGTAGCGTTAAGAGAAATAAGAAGACCAACAGAAGCCAATTTAGCATTAGGCGAGAACGTATCGGTGTAATCCACACCATAAGTCTGAGTATAACCTTTTGCAACTAAATGAGCGTTGAGACGAGCAACAATCCATTCATCTTAGTGGCATAGACTCATTTGCACCCTATAGGTTTCTTGCCAAAAGGCAAAAGAACCAAATCCCATGTCTGATTAGACTCAAGAGCAGACATCTCCTCTTTCATACCAGTCAACCATGCTGGAGAAGAAATAGCCTCTGAGATATTCCGAGGAGCATATATAGTTACCAGGGCAGAGATAAAGGCCCGCAATGACTGTGAGACACATGCATAAGAAACAGTAGCAGAAATAGGATAATTGACACAACCACGTTTACCTTTCCGGAGAGCAATAGGAACACCAAAGTCTAAATCTGAAGCAGGTGTGGGAGGATTTGAAGACGGGAGACCAGATGTAATAGGAGCCGGTTCAAGAGCATCTACGGAAGAAGAACGAAACACCTGACGTGGTCCACAAACATATGTTCGGATGGGAGGAGCGGACGGGACAGTAGTGACCCGAATAAAGTCAATACACCATAAAATGATCAAGAGATGGAGACAAAGGTAGGTCAATGAATGACACAGAGGAGAAGGGAGAGGACTCGTGGAAAACTACATCAGTTGACACAAGAAACCGTCCTAACTCTGGTGAAAAGCACCGATACCCTTTCTGTGTACTAGAATTACCAAGAAAGATGCATCGCAGAGGGAGAGGGGGAAGAGGTTGTTTAGGGAATAAGACCTGGTGAGGAATTTTCCTTGAAGAATCGCTGATGGCATCCGGTTAATTAGATATGTAGCTGTCAATACCGCCTCTCCCCAAAACATCTTTGGAACCTATATATGAAACATAAGAGCTCGAGCAACTTCCATCAAATGTCTATTCTTTTGTTCAACAACACCATTCTATTGGGGGGGTATCCGGATTGGTGAATAATACCATGCTGAGTTATAAATGACACTTGGGGAAAATAAAAGTAATCACGAGCATTATCACTACGTAGGGTACGAACAGAAACATAAAATTGATTCTTGATTTCAGCATAGAAAGCACAAAAGAGAAAATATTTCAGAACGAGATTTTATAAAATATAACCATGTCATAGGTGAAAAATCATCCACAAAAGTAACAAAATACCAAAAACCAGACTTGGACTGGACCAGACAAGGTCCCCAGACATCAGAATGGACTAACTCGAAAGGAGCACTTGCTCGTTTATTAACCCTAGACACATATGACACCCTGTGATGTTTAGCAAACTGACAAGACTCATATAAATAATTCAGACAAAGACTGAACTCAAGGACCCAAACACTTCAGGCTTGAGAGAATAGGATGACCAAGTTGGTAGTGAAGATCAAGAGGTGTAGAGGAGAGATTATAACTAGACCTGTCAATGGATCGGATTTTGATCCGAATCCGATTCGAATCCGATCCGATTAGCCGGATATGGATTGAAAATAAAATCCGATAACCCAATTAGGATCCGAATCCGATAATCCGATTTCTTAACAAATTGGATTTGGATTTATGTCAATCTAATCCGATAATAACCCGATCCGATATCAAATATATTTATATATATATAAATATATATTTGATATTTTTATGTGTATATATTTAATACTGTACATGTATATAAATGTTAGTTGTTAATTATTTTATTATTTATTAATAATGATTGATCATAAATACAATTATTAAAAGTGTGAATAATTTTAGTATTTCAGTATTTATTGATTTTTATACTTTTGTATTTTTTTAATTAGATATTCGGATCAGATATTCTATAATGAAGAAATTCGAATATAAATTAATTTAGTGAAAATCCGTCAAATTATCGGATTCGGATCGCGGATCGGGAGTTTTTGTCATCCTTATCAATAGACTTGTCAATAATTCGATTATGATCCGAGTTCGATCCGAATCCAATATTAACCGGATATGGATTGAAAATAAAATCCGATAACCTGATTATGATCCGAATCCGATAATCCGATTTCTTAACAAATTGGATTTGGATTTAACTGATCCGATCCATTAACAGGTCTAACTATAACATGCCATGAAAGTTGGTTATTCAGTCAGCACGTAGAGCCCTCCTGAAGTGCGACGTCCCCTACCAATAGTCTTGTTCGTCAACAGATCCTGAAATTCACAAGAATCACTAGAGAAACAAAACGACAATTTAGTTGTCTAGTAAGGGAACTAACAGATAGTAAATTGAATGGAAGTGTAGGTAAATGTAACACAGATGATAAAGTGATGTTGGAGGTGGGTGATGCCATCCTAATCCCCCGAACTGGTATATAAGAGCCATCAGCGACACGCACATCTGGACGAGAGGATGTGGGAGAATTATCCTGCAAAATACCTGTTGTTCCTGTTATATGGTTAGTAACACCAGAATCAACAATCCATGTCCGAGAAGAGGCTGAAACATATGCTGTAGAAGGGTCTGACTGAACTAGATAGGTAGATGCAGGGGCCTGATTTGCTAGCAGGCGAGAATATTCTGCAGCATAAAGGTAAATAGTCGTATCATTTGATAGAGCAGATCCAGAAATTCTGCACTGTTAACTCTTCACTAGAACAGACATTGGCAGACCACGGTTTCCCATGTAGCTTCCAGTACCTATCACGGGTATGGCCAACACCACCACAATGAAAACAGGTAAACTTGCTGTCAGAACTATGACCTCTACCACTGCCTCCACCACGACCTCCAGTCTGCGTATTGCTCGTCAAAGCAGTACTCTCACCAATATCGCCTGATCCAGAATTCAAACAAATAGAACAAAGTGCTCGAGAATATGCCTCCGTAAGGGAAGTCTCCCGACTAGCTAAGATCTGAGAATGAGCTGACTCATATTCCGGTCGGAGGCCATTGAGAATATAGCTAACTGCTCCTGCTGGCAACGCATTTCATGAATATCTGTAGTAAGGGCATCAACACATTGCATTCTTCGTAAATCTCCTTGAAGGAGGCAAAATAGTCACTGATATGAGTCGTCTGCTGCTTCGGATGAAAGAATGACTGGGATATTCATAAATACGATTTATATTATTCTTGGCCGAGTATAAGACATTGAGATACTCCCATAGCTCCTTGACCGTATCACAATAGGTCACCAAATCAGCCACCTAAGACTCCATAGAGTTTATTAATTGATTAAATAGGCGGACATCATCACGTAACCAGATCTTGGCACCTGTAGGATCACTTTGAGGATTAGGGGAATCATCGCTAAGATGTTCCTCTTTACCCATTCCTCAAATAGCGAATAAATCCAGCTTACGCCAACTCTAAAAATTCATACCATCCAAACGACGCTTAATAAGTTTGGAACTAGATGAAAAAATCTTTGAGATCGTAGGTTTGGGCTCAACAAGCCCATTCGATATTGGAGAGTCACCCATAATCACAATCAACTATTTAAGAAGTTTCCAGTAAAACAATAACAAAGAGGGAAACACAACTTCCCCAAGAATCAAAACAAAGAGGGGGATACACACCCCTATATATATTAAGATAACATTTCAATCAATGACCCATCAAGACATGAACCGAACTGTTGGGAATTGAAACCCTAAACACACAATAGCATGAAGAATTACAAAAATACATCCCCGACCTTAATCTGTGTAGCGGAATTTGGCTTCACAAAAAATAAGGGTTAGGGTTCTGTTTGGATTAGGGTTAGGGATGGAGAATGGTGATTATGGTTTGGGTTTTGTGATGAGAGTTTCTCAAATTTCGGTATCTGGCTTTGATACCATGTTGTTTAGAATAAGCCATAGTCTCTCAAGGTAGAGAGACTCTTAATTTATAGTGATAAATTAGGTTACACAAGAGAAGAAACCATATTGGGTAACTACACACATGTGGCCCAAGAGGCCACACGCCTCCACTAACAGTATTGATGCTAGACTTTTCAATAGTGTTCCGGGTGGGGGGTTGAAATCCACGACGACTCCATTATTGCCAATGATTGTATTATCACTTCTTAATTGTGTTTCGGGGGTACATTAGCTTGATGTGGGGAAAGCTTATGACCATGTGAATCGAAACTTCTTGATGTATCTACTAAAGAGTAGGGGTTTCGGTTTGAGATGGAGGGAGTGGATCGAGTTTTGTATTTGTACTACCAGATTTTCAGTTCTTATAAATGGTACGCCAACTGGTTTCTTTGGGAGTTCGCGTGGTATTCGACTGAGGGATCCACTTTCTTCGCTCTCATTCCTTGTAATGATGGAGGCTCTTAGTAGATTGATGGGGAGGGCAGCTGATTTATATTGTATATGAGGTTTTGGGGCGGGGATCGAGGTAAGCTTAATGATCTTATTGATGCTAGACTTCGCAATAGTGTTCCGGGTGTATTGGGTAAGCTTAAGGATTTCCTGCCAATTAGTTTGGTGGGTTGCATTTAGAAATTGGTTGCTAAGGTAATTGCTTTAAGACTTCGGGGGATGCTGGATGGGGTTAATTTTGAGGCTAAGAATGCCTTGGGGGGAGGGGGGTTGAAATCCATATTGGCAATGATTGTATTGATGCTAGACATCTCAATGGTGTTTCGGGTGTACCGGGTAAGCTTGATGTGGAGAAAGATTATGACCATCTGAATCGAAACTTCTTCTTGTATTTGCTAAAGAGTATGGGTTTCGGTTTGAGATGGAGGAAGCGGATCGAGTTTTGCATTTCTACTGCCATATTTTCGGTTCTTGTAAATGGTACGCCAACTGGTTTCCTTGGGAGTTCGCGTGGTATTCAGCAAAGGGATCCACTTTCTTCGCTTTCGTTCCTTGTAGTGATGGAGGCTCTTACTTGATTAATGGGGAGGGCAGCTGATTTAGGTTGTATTAGAGGTTTCAGGGTGGATATCGATGTAACTCAGTTTATGGAGGTTTCTCGCCTGTTTTTTACTGATGATGGTTTGCTTCTTCGCGATGCAGATGAGGCTTAGTTGAGATACTTGCGGTGCATTTTAGTTTGCTTTCAGGCTGCCTTTGGGCAGAAATTAAACATTGGGAAGAGCTCGTTGTTTCCGGTTGGGGAGGTTGAAGATCCCTTCTCGCTTCTGGAGGTCCTTGGTTGTAGGGTTGGTTATCTACCCACTGCCTATATTGGCATGCCCTTGGGGATATTCTCTCATAGACAGAGACAGAGATGCTAGGACACTGTCATTGTGATGTAGGACAGGAGAAGGGCGACTTCATCAATAAAGATCATTACTTTCTAGTTTAATATTTTCTTTCCTCTTTATTTTAGAATTATGTTTTAGGAAGTTTCCATTTACTTTTTCATGTACATGGGATGCGTTCCCCGTTTGAGCATTATTTCTTTATATATTTCTTACTTTCGTTTGAGCATTATTTCTTTATATATTTCTTACTTATAAAAAAAAAAAACGTTTCCATTTACTTTTCCTACTCCAATTTATTTTAGGATTGTGTTTTAAAAAATTTCTATTTACTTTTCCTATTCCTATTTGGTTTAGGATTATACTTTAGGAAGTTTCTATTTATTTTTCCTATTCTTATTTGGTTTAGGGTTTTTTATTTTTAAGGTTTGCTTAGGCCTATTTATACACGTTATTGTAATAGTTGAGGGGAATTCTTTGCTTCAATAAAATTAGAAATCGAGAGTTTCTCTCAACGTCTTCTCGTGGATTCAAGTGTTTAAAACTACGGTGCTATTCTTATTTATCATAAAAAAATAACATTATATAATGTTCCCTCTTTAGGGATTCTTTTTATGTTTTTTATGTGTTGTATTCGTGATGATATCATTTCGTTCGATGGAGAGGAGGCCCACCTTCTTATATTTTTAAATCTAGGATCTGACTTGTATCATAGATACTAATAGGAACTGAGCCATTATGGCACATAAAAGTTTGATTAAGAGTGAAAAGAAGTGGCAAAAATTGGAACATAAATATCATTTGATTCGTCGATCCTCAAAAAAAGAAATAAGCAAGGTTCCGTCGTTGAGTGACAAATGGGAAATTCATGGAAAGTTACAATCCCCACCACGGAATAGTGCACTTACGCGCCTTCATCAATGTCGTTTTTTGACCGGAAGACCAAGAGCTAACTATGGAGACTTTGGATTATCCAGACACATACTTCGTGAAATGGTTCATGCATGTTTTTTGCTAGGGGTAACAAGATCAAGTTGGTAAGGATTAAAAAATCCCGTGATGTTATTGCCCGAATTTGGATTTGGATCGCAACAACTTGAAAAGTGAGCTTTGTGTGGGCCCAAGCCCACCAAATCAATTAGAGTTGCCCCCAAGGAATTTTTTTACCCGTTTTACTCTTATAGGTTGTGTACCTGTTTAGTCTCTTTTGTAGCCTGTTATAAATATAAGGGCAAGTAGGCTTTGGAGCGGTAGAGAGAAAAATATAACCCTAATTCGTAGAGAGAGAGAGCTAGGGTTTCTTGTAATCTCCTGTTTCTTGTATAGTGAAAACTTTCGCCGAATCTCCGCCAAGGATGTAGGCATGACTTGTGCCGAATCTTGTAAATCTTTGTGTCTCGTGTGACTTGCTTATTTTTCTTGTTGGTAGGGTGAGGGAATTGAGGGGACAGAGAGGGAGGGAGGGGGGTTTCGAGGTAGGTGGGGTTAGGAGAGGTTCAGTAGTGTGGACGGATATTCAAAAGGGGCGGGCTTTCTTTTTAGAGCGTATTAGTTTTAGACTGACGAGTAGGAGTAGGGTTACACATGGTTCGCTTCGGTTCTGACCAAATCCGGGACTGTACCATTCTTTTCGGTTCCTCTCCTTGAAAATAGGAAACATAACCAGAATCGTAAGTGCAAGGAATGGAGCGGAACCGAATTATTAGTTTTAGAGTGCCAAGTATGAGTTGGGTTGCACACGGTTCCGATCAAATCTAGGACTGTACCATTCTTTTCGGTTCCTCTCCTTGAAAATCGGAACTAGAACCAGAATTGTAAGTGCAAGGAACCGAACATAACCGTCTTTTTTCGGTTCGGTTATGTTTCCAAAACTAGAATATATAGTTTCAATTCAATTAAATGAAGTATGTCAACTCTTACCAACCAAAATAAAAGGAATTAAAATTGAGTACCCAAATTAATGGGAGGTGTTCCTATTTCAATATTACATCCCATAAAGCCATAATTTCAATCATTTTTCATTTAATATCCAAACAAAAGAGGGTATTCAACCTACGATTTATACTTTAATTGCGAAAAGTTTCAAATTCTCCCATTAGTAGTCACTTGAGTTGCATATAAAGAGCTATATATTAAAAATAAAATATAAAAATATAAGAATCAGTTTGGTTCTAGTTCGGTTCGGTTCTGCAAGGTCAAGATTCGGAACCGAACCGATACGATTGGTTCTTTCATTTTGGGAACTGGAATCGAACCGTTCTGGAACCGGATCCGAAGTACTGGTTCTGTACGCTACGCTACGGTGCGGTTTTTCGGTTCCATCGGTTTTTTTTGCAGCCTGAATTAGGAGACATGTTCACATTTGGTTGGATTGATGGTGTGGTGAGTGTCCTTTGTCTTCCTCTTTTCCTAGGTTATTTAGCATTGCTCGCGACAAACATGTTATTGTAGCGAACTGATATAGACTTGATACCGGAATGCTAGTTTGGGATGTGTTATTGGCAGTTTCAAGATTGGAAGATCGATTATGTCAGTGCATTGAGGTTGATGGGATCGATAGATGTGCGTGGCGGCCTTTTTCGCAGGGGGTGTTTGAGGTCTCTTCTCTATTTCATTGTTTGACGAGCCTACACAAACACCTATTTCCTTAGAAAGCGGTTTGGCGGTCAAAGGTTCAGGTTCATCTTAAGGTGGTATTTTTAGGGTGGAATGCGGCATGGGGTCGGATTCTTACTTTGGATAATCTTAGACGCAAAAAATGATTAAGGTTAACTGTTGTTTCATTTGCAAGAAGGATGGTGAGTCCGTGGATCATCTTCTTATTCATTGTCTGATTTCTTTTGACTGTTAGTGATTGCTCCTCGGTTTGTACGACAATAAGTGGATCATGCCATCTTCAGTCCGTCGTGTGCTTGATGCTTGGAGAGGTTGTTTTGTGGGTCCTAATGCCCGTGTTTTTTGGATGGTCGCACCTCTCTGCCTTTGGTGGTGCATTTGGAAGTGTTGAAATTAGTGTCATATTGAATTACTAACTTTTTTTGGTTAACAATTCTATTTATTTATATATAAATATTAGGCTAACACATGATGGGTACACAAAACCATATGGGTCTGACCCACATTGAGTCAAGCCTAAAGACACCCACACACTATAACTAACACTCCTCCTCAAGCTGGAGCATAGATATTAATCATGCCCAGCTTGTTACATATATAAGAAACCCGATTGCCCATAAGAGATTTAGTAAACACATCTGCTAGCTGATCACTGGTTTTCATATGCTTCAAAGAGATCTGTCCACCTTGTAGCTTATTTCGCACAAAATGACAATCCACTTCAATATGCTTTGATCTTTCATGAAAAACAGGATTAGAGGTAATATGTATAGCTACTTGATTATCACACCACAACTGGGACAGTTCTGAGGACTTGTAACCAAGCTCATCGAGAATTTGTTATAAATATATCACCTCACTTGTTAAGTGAGCCAATACACGATACTCTGATTCAGTACTAGAGCGAGCCATTACATTCTATTTCTTGATGTTCCAGGAAATCAAATTACCACCAACGAACAAAGAGTAACCTGTAGTAGATTTCCTGTCACATGGGGATCCTGCCCAATCAGTATCTGAAAACCATTTAATCCGCATATGGCTATGGTTATTGTACAATAATCCTCGACCATGAGTACTTTTAATATATCGTAGAATATGAATCACTGCATCCCAATGAGGAATACGAGGCACTCCCATAAACTGACTGACCACACTTACAGAAAAGGCAATATCAGGGCGGGTTACTTCGAGATATTTAAGCTTCCCAACCAAACGTCTATAACGCTCATGATTAGAGAGCACATCTCCATATTTTCCAGATAATTTAACTCCAGGAGCCATAGGAGTATCACATGGTTTAGCACTCATCATCCCCGTGTCGCGTAACAGATCTAGAACACATATTCTTTGAGAGAGAAATATTTCCCCGTTTGCTACGGGCCATCTCAACTCCTAAGAAATAACGAAGACAACCAAGATCCTTTGTTTGAAACCGAGTCTGTAGAAATGCTTTTAGTGAAGGAATACCTGCACCATTGCTGCTAATGATCACAATGTCATCAACATAAACAAGAAGTAAAATGCTACATACATCCAAATGGCGATCAAAGACCAAGTGATCTTTGGCTGTCCGTTTAAGACCAAACTCTAAAATAATATCACTAAAGCACCCAAACCACGCGCGCGGGGATTGTTTCAAATCATATAGAGACTTCTTCAGGCGGCAAACAATACAAGACTCCCCCTGATCAACAAAACCAGGTGGTTGCTCCAAACACATAGACAACGTTTCAAACGAATAAGGAGGAACCACACCGCTAATCACATAGAAAAGGGGGAACCGCACCCCTATATATATATCAAGACAACGTTTCAAACAAGGACCCATGAAGACATGAACCGAACTGTTGGGAATTAAAACCCTAGACACACAATAATTGGAAGAATTACGAAAATACTAGGGTTTCATCAATGGAATTACGAAAATACTAGGGTTTCATGAACGGAATTATGAAAACAGACCAAGTATGAAAAACAATGGTCAAGATTTTGTTTGGATTAGGGTTAGGGAAGAACGATAGTGATTAGGTTAGGGTTTTGTGAGGAGAGAGTTTCTCAAATTTTGGTATCCGACTCTGATACCATGTTGAAATTAGTGTAATATTGAGTTACTAATTTTTTTTTGATTAACAGTCTTATATATATAAATATTAGGACAACACATAGATGGGTACACAAAACCATATGGGCCTGGTCCACATTGGGTCAAGCCCAAAGACACCCACACACTATAACTAACAGGAAGGAACGCAATAGGCGTTGCTTCGATGGAGTCGAATCTCCTGACCATCAAAGATACTTTTTTTTCTTCTTCTCTCTTTTGTGATGTGGAGGGTAGTTAGTGTAAATCTGCAGATGAAAAAATTAGAATCTCCTGACCATCTTATCATGGAGAAGGCTTAATGAATTAAGAAAATGTTCAAAATTTGGCTTCAATCATCAAGTCAACTGGAACTTGGCTTTAGTCATGTCCAAGTTAGGCTGAGATCGCGATCAGAACAAAAACACTACTCTCAGTCTAACTCAATCATGTGTTGACCAAGATGGGTCATGTTTCGTCATAAATTCACAAATTCCATTTGCAGCATCCTTCTCTCAGTGTCTCCATGGTAACAGACTTCACCATGGTTGTGATGGTAGTATTAAACTCCTGTTTTATAGAATAAGCTGGGATATACAGTGTGAAAATTTGTAATGTTTTTGTTTTATAAAGTAAATGAAGGTTCAGTTAATATGGATAATCCTTGCTATCAAAAGAATATTGATAATCTTAATAGGTTAAAAGGAAATAAAACAAAAGAACTTGTATGTCAATAATTCTGGGTTATTCAACTTCTAGGAATAGGGTTTCTTTTCCTTTATATTACTCAATTTAGGGTCCTCTCTCTCTCTCTCTCTCTCTCTCTCTCTCTCTCTCTCTCTCTCGCGCGCGCGCGCGCGGGGATAATCTAGCTACTATAATAAGTTTATACTCCTGCTAGAGTAATTTCAGTATAAATATATATGGTTTTACATATCATATATACATGGTTAGATATATTTGCATGATTTAGAATGTAATCATTAGGGATTTAGGTTTCTCTTTTGTGTTTCAAATTTGTATATGCTTATATTGCTAAGTTGATGAAGGTGTTGGCTACCCTTTTCTTGTGTGTTTTTTTTATTGGAACATCTTGCTCATATTTGGTAAGTTGATGAATAGTGAATGATGAATGTTTATTTGGTAACCGTGACTGATTGGATGTGTCTTGAAATGTTATCTGTGTTTTTACCAAATTGTCTTTCATTGTGGATACACTAGTTATTGCTTTTACATTCGTAACATTTATATAAAACCAATATAGATATATATATATAGAGAGAGAGAGAGTTTTGTTGTAGTATATTATATTTATTTGTATTGTAAATTGATAAGTAGTACTTTCAAAAAATAATTGATAAGTAGTAAAAGTGGAAATTTAAATATTACACTGCAAGACAGTAACTTTTTTCGTTTCTTGCCTTCAAAATTACAAGAAGAAGATGGAGCGATAGATAGTTATAAAATTGGAGTAGGGTCGAATAAATGGGGGTAAGTTACACAGGTACGTTACATTTTTGCGACAACATTGTAAAATAAATTAGGAGGAAAATCTATAAGACAGTTGGTTGGTTATTAAGGCTATGCTTTGATTGGCTTTACAAAAGTTGCTATTGGCTTTTTGATTAAAAAGTTATTTTGAACGGTGTTTGGCTAATATTTTAGAAGAGATTTTGGCCTTGGAAAAGTGTTTCAAAGATGCTAGTGGGTACCAACCTTCGTTACATGGTCTCTTCAAAAGTATTGAGTTACCCGCTTGGAACACATTGCCTGGACATGGGTATGGGATGTTAGAGTACATTAGGGTTTGGGCTCATCTAGGATAGGGCCCATTTATGCTAGTATTTTGGTTAGGGTTTTCCGTTAACTATTACACCCTACTTGCCTAATTTAAACTTGGCTCGACTTATTCTTGACTCATTCTCTCTTATATATATACTTGTTATGCTTTATTGTAGATATACACTAATCAATACAAAATTCTTATATTCTCTCTTTCTTTATCTCTCTCCTACTTTTATTCTATCATGGTACAGAGCTAAAGTTTTTCCTTTGTCTTCTTTCGCTGAAGAATAAATGTTTCGAGTTCCCCAGGAGGACTAGTAATGATTCTCTCGTAAACAAAATCAACCCATTCCGGGTCTTGGTCGGGAATATGAAGATAAAAGTCCAGAAACAGGCTTTCACCTTGACTTTGAAGAGGAGGGGTGTTATAGTACCTTAGGGTTATGTCCCATGTATATTAGTATTAGGGTTAAGGTTTCCCCTTAGTTGTCGCACCCTAGTTACCTAATTTAACCTTTACTTGACTACTCCACTTCTCTCTCATATATATACATATTCTGCCCTATTGTAAATATGCATTGATCAATATAATAATAATTATTCTCTCTTTGTGGTCTTTCCTTTGTATTCTTTCGGTTAAGAATAGATATCTCAGTGGTTCACTCAATCCCAAAGAGAGATTGGAGATATCATTCATCTTATGTTAAGTGTCAAAAAGCTTCCTCCATACCTGAATGTATGCTAAACCACCCCTCTCCTCCAAAATTCAAGGTGGGTGATGTAGACATCTTAAATTTGACGATAAAATCTCATAGCTCGACGAAGACAAAAGAGATTCCCAATGACGATGGTGATACTCTAACTAAGGTTTTGAGCATTTGATAGCGATGATGGGGTCGACATATGCCGAGTCAAAGTGGAGAGATACCAGGTACACGTGGGCGCGTGAGAGACCGAGTATGCACATGGTGCACATGACGAGGCTAGCCAAAAACTGGTAATGCATTCATCCGGACCTCAACTTCAAAAGAAGGGTTTCTAACACTGAACAAAAGATGGATGTTCTCTCTAATCTCTCTTTAGTATTTCATGAGCCGCAAAGATGTTATTCTTAAGTGGACGAAGAAGATAAAGGGAGTACCTTGGGCTCTGATTCCATAATAGAATAAAAGTATAAATGTATGAGAGGGAAAGAAAGAGATAATAATGATTTTTTATTGATTAGTGTATATACAAAAGAGTATAACATGTGTATATAGGAGAGAATGAGTGGAGAATAAGTCCACCCAAGGCTATATTAGGTAATTAGGTTGTGACAGCTTAGGGAAAACCCTAACCCTAATACTAACATAGAAGCCTAAGGTACTCTAACACCCTTTTCAAAGTCAAGGTGGGTGATATGAAGCCATCTTGAATCTAAAATATAAAATCTTGCAGTTCGACAAAGACCAAGGAGGATCTCGACGGTGTTGCTGGTGCTCTGGCTGGGGCATTAACTTTGAGTGTTTATGGCGACAATGGGCTTGACGCATGCGCGTGACGAGGCGACCCAAAAATTTGTGATCATTCGTCCAAACCTCACCTTTGGAAGAAGGATTCCGACCTTGAACAAAATTTGGATGATCTCTCTAATGTCTCTTTGGGGTTTCATGAGCCACTAAGATTTTATTCTTGAGCGAAAGAAGAAGACAAAGTGATGACCTTTGGCTCTGATACCATGATAAAATCAAAGTATGAGAGAGATAAAGTGTGGGTTCTAAAAACTTTAATATATAAATTGAAGAAATGAGACAGATTTGAAGAAAGGATGAAATAGTGATAATATGAGAGGAGGTTCAGAATGTGGGAAAAATGTTAATTTGGCCAATCCTTTGGCGTTGAAAAACTTTCTAGTCTTCCTGAAATTACTTGAGATAATATTTAATGCCATGGTACTTAATGTTAACTCTGAGTGGCTTGATAGATAATTACTGGAACTGAGAGTAGCAATTAAAATTTAGCATTTACCCATATCCTCTATCTAGTATAAATATATATGTGGTCATTAAATTAAGCGTTCCCAATTTTTTGTGCACCTTCGAGTGGGAGTGACTTGAAGAGTATCCAGATTGCTGCTGAGCATCCTAATAATGAAGTATGTGTCTGCTAGGTTCAGTGTTTTTTTTTCTTTCCCTTTGTTGTCTAAGGAATACTGCGTGCTTATTGTTGATTTCTATTGCTTAAAATTCGTGTTATTTCCAGTTACAGTGCACAAGAGGCATCTCAGAAGAGTTACAAGAGTAGCATATTCTCTAAATTGGCTCAACATTTTCCTTTCATTTTTGATCTTTTGGGGAGACACAATTTGCCTGAAAAATCACACATTTCTGAGGAGATGAATTCAGCAGATTCTGGTGAATTATCAAATATAATCCTGGAAGATGGTTCAGCTGAAAGTTTTGGTATATACTCAGTGGAAATCCAGACGCTATTGAGCATTAATGGTGACGAAACATATTCTTTGAGGTTCTATTATGTTCTCCCTTTTGCTTTAGTTCACCTTTTAAATAATTGCTCTTGGAAAATAGTTTGTATATACAAAATTTCTTATATTGTACATGTAGGAATTACGGTGAGGGTTTTGAAGCAAGTGAAAGTGAATTTCCAGAGGCCACAACTGGTTCTTCCAGCTTTTACAACCCTGACACTGAAGGTAGAATGAAGAAAATATAATTATCTTTAATTTCATGAACATAATTAAGTGCGATGTTTGGCTCATCTAATCCTGCAAAGGCACTGAAATGAAGCACATCAGAAATCAACAATTGATTTGCTTATATTATTTCGGTTGAAATGATTATATAGGAGCACCTGCTTATCAGAGGGAACCACTCATCGGTTGGAATATGGAGCCAGAATATCAGGTTTCAGAGGACTGGGCCAAAGAAGGAGCCACTGAATCTGTGGCTTTCCCAATGCTTCACAACCTCAGCATCTACAAACTTCCAGTTGGTGTAAAACCGAGAGAAGAGTTGGATGGTAGTCCCATTACCTCGAAATCCACAAATTACCCCAAGAAAATTGAGGATGATATGAAGGTACAGCCTAGGGTTACTCCAGTAAAGTCCTGGGATGCTTTGACTAATGAAGGTGTTGATGCAGTGATGGGCTTTTCTAATAACGCTCCTTCACAATTAAAGGGAAACTACATTAATGTTTCTAAGAAGCAAGGAGTTCTTTCTGCTCGTGCATCATCTATGCTGGTAAATAGCATTCTTTTGAATGATTTTACTCTCCTTCTCTAGTCATTGTCGAATTATGACATAGAGACATAACTATATTCTGAAGGCCTCTTTGTTTCCTCCATGCACCGTTCTCATGCTTTGTTTTGTTTCACTTCTAATTGGCATGCTTGCTTTCTAGAACTCCAATAAAATCATTTTCTGCTTAAGCCTTATTGTATACTCCACATTAGAAGCATTTGTTTGAGCCGGACATTTTATTTCTAATCAGAATGAACTTGTGTTACAGTTGAGTGACTGGAGTCACAATTTATATGACCCTGTGGTGAAATTATTATATATGTCTTTCTTCTTAAGGATGAGAAGTTCGGGATGCTAGATAACCAGCGACTAGTACAGATCCTGAAATGTATACAAATAGCATTTACAGATATAAATGTACACACATACACATTCCCACTCTCATACATTATCAGAACAGCGAAACGTTTTGCATGCTGAATTAGAACACAAGTATAGTCATGACTCATGGCAGTAAACTGTACGAGGTTCCAGAGTGTTTTTGTCACCCTAATATACAAGGTTTTGAATTTGGATACTTTGGGGAGTTCTTGGGATATCCTTAATTTGTGGGATATGAGATGGTTGACGGACATGTGCAAATGAAGGTTTTCTATCTCCTGTGCCTTCATCATGGAGAAGGATGACTTAATATGGGCCTTCCCTCCTGTCTGTGCGCTGTTGCATGACGGGGAGGGACATATTCCTTGGGAGGTACTCTATTTGGTGAAGGAGGCATTGGTCCCTGCGATGGTGTGTGGGTGGGAACTTTAATGTGGTTAGATCACAGTTAGAGAGATCTACTGGAGGGAGATGATCTAAGCACATAAAGCAGTTTTCATAGTTTATCGATGGTCATTACCTCCTTTACTTAGCCGTAGAAGGGATTCACTTTTATGTTGTCAAGTAGCATGGAGTCTCCTACTCTTTCTCGGTTGGATAGATACTCAACTTTGGGGGATTGGTAGGAGGAGTTCCCTAAAGTGGTTCAGTGGCTCTTGGCTAGACCAACTTTTGATCATATGTCGCAGGTTATGGATTGTGGTCGTTTGAGAATATGTGGCTTAGGGCAGACGACTTTCAAGACTGAGTTCAGGCTTTGTGCGAGGAGGCTATGGTGGTTGGTACTTCAAGTTTTGTGTTGGCAAGAAAACTTCATTGCTTGAGGACAGAGATTAAAAGGTGGAATAAGGAGGTCTTTGGTAATTTGGAATGGTAGAAGAATAGGTCTCTTTCAAAGACTGTTAAGAGTAATTAGCTGGAGGGGATGAGTGTGAGGCAGAGGTTGTGGAGATTTCATTACGGATAGGGGTGGCAATTCGGGTTCGTGGGTCATTTTCTTGTTGGGTTTAGACACGGCTATTCTATTAAATGGTTTGACACGAACACGATGTGATTAATCAAATATGTTAAACACTAACACAACCTATTAGTTAAACGGGTAACATCGCACGACCAGTGTAACCCGTTTAATAATTGGGTCGTCTTGGGTTCAACCCACCATGAACTGCTTAACCTGTTTGTCAGGGAAATTCAATTCAATTTGACACAACCAATTATAAACGTTTGGTATATTTCACACCCATGACCAGTTAGGAAGAAGAAACAAATAAATACAAATATAAACGGGTCAAACGGATTGTTCAGGTTACATGAGTTTGACCCAAACACGACATGAATATTAAACCCATATAGATCGAACCCAAACCTTTTTAATTCATGCCTTTGTTGTGTTGCATTTTGCCAGCTCTAGTTGCCACAAAAATCTTGGGCTCTATAGCTGAAGAAGGGCTGTTGTAATACAAGGTTCATCCATAGGCTTGCCAATGCCCATATGAGGGTCAATGAAATTTGATTCACGTGGAGGGGAAATTCGTAGGGTGATTGTGTCTTTTTACTAGAGTCGTTACACTGAGACCTATAATTTGAGAACTCGGCTTCGCGTTATTCATGTTGATTAGATTTCTGAGATATAAAGGGATTGGATTGGGCCCTTGGGTGTGCTAACTTGCCCATGCGCAAGGTTATGGCCCTGACTCTTGACAACCCACCTGAGCTATGTTGGGCATGGACATGGGCGCAAACGAACATACACATGGGCCTAGCAAGGAGCATGCCTAGTGGCTAAGGCGCAGGTTCCATGCTTAGCAATGATCTTTGGGTTCTCATTCACTTAATGGCATAAGATGAGTCGGGCTTACACATGGCTCAAAGCATGAGGGTATAGTGCACATGACACATGCTTAACAATCAGGTGGCTAAGATGGTGCGGCATGGTCCATAATTGGCAAAGCATGGTGATGCAAAACACAAAAGTAATAAAGGAGAGAGAAAGAAAGGAGAAAGATAAAGAAGAAGAAGAAGAAGAGGAAGAAGATACGTTACAGATAAACATGACACGACATGACATGTTTGACACGATTATATTTATTGTGTTACTTATTTGCAGATTTTTTTTGTTCTCTAATTGATCATTGATTGAATTATATCAATAAACTATTACTGGATCGTGTCAAATTAAATTTCAATTTCAATTTCATTTTTATTTTTATTTTTTATTTTTCGTGTTGGATTGTATCAAATTTAAATTATTGATTTTTCGTGTTAGATAGTGTCAGATTACACGAATTGCTAGCCCTAATATCAATATTCACCAAAAACTATAGGTTACATCGAAGCCTTTCATAGACAATCAAATAATAAATGAATATAATAACTAATATAATTAAGATAACAAATAAATACTAAAAGTAAAATTACTTATATATCCCTAAAGTCTAAAATATCCAGAATAACATATCTCTTTGCCCACGCCTAACATAGGTGAGGAACACATCACGACCTCCGTCAATCTCCCCAACTGGAAATAAATCTCCCCGGAGAGGAATGGTGAAGATATTGCTCAAGAAGAACCGGATTAAGACGAGGAAAATCATCCTTTGAAATCTATGAAGAATCTGAATTTGGACGATCCCGCCATCAAACAAGGAAACACATCACGATCTCCATTAATTCTCCCCAACTGGAAAGAACTTGCTTCCGGAGAGGAATTGTGAAGATATTGCTCAAGAAGATCTGGATCAAGACGACGAAAATCATCCTCTAAAATTCATGCAGAATCTGAATATGTACGATCCCGCCATCTAACAAGGAAGCGCATGAGCAGACACAGGGATATGTTATTAGGGATATTTTAGTACTTTTACTTTTAGTATTTATTTGTTATTTTAATGATATTCATTATTACTTTTTTTCATTATTTGAGTTGCCTATAAAAGATTTTGATGTAACAGACATCAATAGTTATTGGTGAATATTGATTATATCATTTATATGTGACGTATCTTCTCCTCTCTCTTCTTCTTTACCAAGCTCAGACATGGGTCAAACATGATGTCTTAGTGGGCATTCGGTTCCTAAAATATAAGGGTGGTGCTAGCATCACCCACACATGTAGTGGGTCGGTGTTGGGTAACCAGTTATGTCAGGGTGACACGATCTGAAGGCATAACAGATGATTGGGATTATGCACTCAGCACTCTTGGTGGGTATGACTGGGATGGTGCACTCAGCACTCTTGGCGGGTATGACGAAGATCATGGGTAAAGAGATGTTTTTTTTGGGGAAAACCACCAACTGACAGACAGCATGGCTGGGAGCCTGGGAATGCCAACACACTTAGCAGTTGGGGTTGTCAACTGGATAGCAATGTTGGCATTTTTTAGAAGCTGCTGACACGACCCTAGGTATATGGGGTTGTCATACACCAAGCTTATTGGGCTTTGTCGGCAAGTTTGAGGGATACCTATATAAAAGCCGCTTGGGTGGTGTTTGTAAGGCAGGGAAAGAAGAAGTGATTTCAAAGTGCACTGTCTTACTACAGACTCTAGCCTAAGTGAGGGATTTCCTTGGACTTTATTGTTTAAAATAGTAACGGTTGGAAGCTAGGTGCTTCTATAAATTTGTGAGTGTCCATTTATATGTATACTCTACATATACTGTGTGCGTTGGAGTAAAACACTTGTGCAACCTCTTGAAGGTGCTAAAAAGCTGTAATGGAGATTAAGTTCCAGGGCTGGATGGCTTTACTATTAGGTTTGTTTTAGATAGTTGGGATGAGGTGATGGGCACCTTTCAAGATTTCTACTTACTTGGGTCATTCCAGAGATATTTGAATGGTTTTTTTTTTATTCTCTCGTCCCAAAAAGGGCAGTGCTTTTGATGTTGGGAATTTCGGATCCATTACGAAGCATGTATGAACCTTTTCTATTTTCTTTTTCTGATTAATAGCCCTTTATATATATATATGTAAATATTAGGGTAACACATGGGAGGGTAAACAAAACAATATATGCCCAGCCCACACTGGGTCAAACCCAAACACACCCACATGCTATAGCTAACACTTCCCCTAAAGCTGGAGCATATATATTAATCATGCCTAACTTGTTACATATATAAGAAACCCGATTGCCCATTAGAGATTTAGTAAACACATCTGCTAGCTGATCAATGGTCTTTACATGCTACAAAGAGATCTGTCCACCTTGCAGCTTATCCCGCACAAAATGATAGTCCACTTCAATACGCTTTGTTCTTTCAGGAAAAACAAGATTAGAGGCAAAATGTATAACTGCTTGATTATCACACCACAACTGGGACGGTTCTGAGGACTTGCAATCAAGTTCATCGAGAAGTTGTTGCAAATATATCACATCACTAGTTAAGTGAGCCAATGCACGATACTTTGATTCAGCACTAGAGCGAGCCACTACATTCTATTTCTTTCTCTTCCAGGAAATCAAATTACCACCAACAAACACACAGTAATCACACGAGGATCCTGCCCAATCAGCATCCGAAAACTCTTAAATCCCCATATGGCCATGATTATTGTACAATAATCCTCGACCTGGAGTACCCTTTAATATATCGTAGAATACGAATCACTGCATCCCAATGTGAAACACGAGGCGCAACCATGAACTGACTAACCACACTTACAGGATAGGCAATATCAGGGCGAGTTACTGCAAGATAATTAAGTTTCCCAACCAAACGTCTATAACGCTCAAGATCAGAGAACACATCTCCATCTTCTTCAGATAATTTAACTCCAGGAGCCATAGGAGTATCACATAGTTTAGCACTTATCATCCCCGTGTCGCGTAATAGATCTATAACGTATTTTCTTTAAGAGAGAAGTATTTCTTGTTTGCTACGGGCCACCTCAACTCCCAAGAAATAATGAAGCCAACCAAGATCCTTTGTCTGAAATCGAGTCTGCAGAAATGCTTTTAGTGAAGAAATACATCCATCATCGCTGCCAGTGATCACAATGTCATCAACATACACAACAACTAAAATGCTACATGCATTCGACTGGCGAAAAAAGACTGAGTGATCATTGTCTGCCTGTTTAAGACCGAACTCTAAAATAACATCACTAAAGCGCCCAAACCACGCGCGCGGGGATTGTTTCAAACCATATAAAGACTTCTTTAAGTGGCAAACAAGACCAGACTCCCCCTGAGCAACAAAACCAGGTGGTTGATCCAAATAAACTTCCTCTTGGAGATCACCATGCACGAACGCACTCTTAGCATCTAACTGATGGAGCGGCCAACCTGACGTTGCTGCAAGAGAAATAATGAGACGTACAAATGCAAATTTAGCTAGATGAGAAAAGGTATCAGTATAATCCATCTCATAATTTGAGCATAGCATTTTGCCACTAAGCGAGCCTCGAGTCTAGCTACGGAACCATCTGGATTCGTTTTAACAACATATACCCATTTACAACCAACGGGTCTCTTGCCCGGCGGGAGAGGCACCAAGTCCCAAGCCTGATTGGCCTCTAAAGTTGATATTTCATCCTGCATCGCTACCCGCAAATTTGCAGAAGAGAGAGCCTTTGCCTGTAATAATAGAGAAACACCTGCATAGGATAGGGTCGTAGATACAGGATAACTAACAGAACGAAGAGTCCGATGCAGCAGGGGGCGACTTAGGTTCAACTACGGGAGTAGAACTAAACACGTGACGTGGTCCACATGCATATGTTTGGAGAGGAGGACTCACAGGCTGAACTGAGGAGACAAATATGACACGAATCGAGTCATAGACTAAAAACTCATCAATTGGCATTGTGGGATGTGGATCTGCAGACGAAAGATGTGACGAGAAAGAAGAAGACTCATGAAAAACAACATTTGCTAACACCACGTACCGCCCCAAATTAGGAGAGACACTAATAGCCCTTCTGAGTACGTGAGTATCCCAGAAATATATACCGTAAGGACTTGGGATCATGTTTAGTCACCTGAGGTCGAATGTTCGGAATATAATATATGCATCCAAATATGCGTAATGAGAGAGAATGAATAGGCTAGTGAGGAAATAATACTCTATGTGGAATCTTCCTCTGAAGAACAAGCGATGACATCCGATTAATCAAATATGTTGTAGTTAGTACTGCGTTGCTCCAAAATATTTTAGGAACTCGCATATGAAACATAAGTACCCAAGCAACTTCCATAATATGTCGAATTTTACGTTCGACAACTTCATTTTGTTGGGGGGTATCTGAACATGAAGACTGGTGAAAAATAGCCTCTTGGGTCATGAATGATGTAAAGGGAGAAGAAAAATATTCTCGTGCGTTATCACTAAGTAACGTGCGAATAAAAACATAAAACTGATTATGAATTGCATTATAAAAAGCACAAAAGACAATATCTTAGAACGTTGGTTTATTAGATATAATCAAGTAACACGGGAATAATCATCCACAAATGTAACAAAATAACGGAACTCAGACTTAGACTGAACTGGACATAGACCCCAAACATTAGAATGAACTAGATTAAATGGAGCGCATGCTCTTTTATTAATCCTAGACATATATGACATGGGATGATGTTTCGCGAACTGACACGACTCACAAAACAACTCTGTAAAGATTGAAAAACTAGATATAAACCCTTGAAACTAGGGAGGGCATGATGACCAAGTTGACAATGAAGCTCGAAAGGAATGGTGGACACACAGGAACACGCCATGGATATTGGTTCCTCATCTAGGATGTAGAGTCCACTTGAAGTGCGATAACCCCTACCAATTGACTTCCTTGTCGAACGATCCTGAAATTCACAATATTCACCATAAAAAATTACACAATAGTTAAGTCTTGTGGTTAGTGCACTGACATATATCAAATTAAAAGGAAGATCACGCAAATATAAAACGGATGACAACTGTATAGTAGGTGTAGGAGATGCTTTCCCAATCCCTCAAACAATAATATATGATCCGTCAGCCACCCGAACATCGGGAAGAGAAGATGTAGGAGAATATGCACTCAATAGACCTGCTAAGGCAGTCCTATCACCATTATCACTGAATCCTGAAAATTGACGAGTGTAGCATTGAGTCCTAGAATATACCTATGTAAGTAAAGTTTCGTGACTCGCTAGAATCTGAGATCAAGTAGATTCATATTATGGTTTTAAACCACTCAGGAAGGCAAGAACAACCAATTGCTCTTTCCCGCATCGGATGACTCTGACGTAATAAGCATCAACATATTAAACTCTTCATAGGTTTTCTTAGACGAAGCGAAATAATAATTGATACTTTCCTTTTGCTCAGGGCGGAATACGAACTGACATACATCATATAATTTGTTCATATCATCTCGGTCAGAATATAAAATTTGTAGATACTCCCATAATTCTTTAACTGAATCACAATGGGTAACTAACATGGCTACCTTTGGCTCCATAAAATGATAAGTTGGTAATATAATTGTGCATCATTATGTAACCAAATCTTATAACCTTCATATTGGGAGTTCAGGAATTCACTGGTAAGGTGATCTTCCTTATCCATACCACGAATAACAAAAAGAATTATCTTTCTCCAATGTTGAAAATTAGATCCATCCAAGCATTGATCTGTAAGCTTGGTAGAGGAGGAAACGATCTCATAAATAATGGGCTTTTCTCAATAGCCCCACTGGGATACGACAAATCCGCCATAATAAAGTTTCAAGTCATAAATCAAGAGATGACTCTGTGAATCGAAACAAAAGTACTAAGAAGGAGGAACCACACCCGAAATGATCATAACTAGATCACAACCAAGTCATGTAATCTCCCCACAAGGAGATCAGGTTGCCTGAATCACAAAATAGCTCCAAACACACAAACAAATGGTCTGCAAAAAAAATAAAAGGAAAGGGGTAATAGAAATAAAAGATGAAACCAATGGCTTTGTGGTCTGATGGTATTTTCATTCCTACCCAAATTGGGAGAGGTCTAGGGTTCGAGTGTGAGTTCCTTAACATTCAAAAAATAAATAAAAAATAAAAAATATATATAAAAAAAGATGAATGGATAAGAAGAATGGAGGAAGAGGGAAAAAGAGGGCTGTCGACCAGAAGAGTGTGGCCGACAAGCTACTTGTCGCTGGCGGCTAGGGTTTCTACTTGTGGACGGCGGCTAGGGTTTAGCTATGGCTCTGATACCATGTTGAAATTAATATAATATTAACTAACTAACTTCCTGATTAGCAGCGCTTTATATATATATAGATATATATATATAAATATTAGGGCAACACATGGATGGGTAAAACAAAATAATATGGGCCCGGCCCACATTGGATCAAGCCCAAAGATGCCCAAACAGTAAGAAAAATAAAAAATAAAAAAAGAAACGCTTGCGTATAAACTTTTGTCAAGGTTCATGCCTTGAGATTGAGGAGAGGTTTCGGATGGAGTCGTTTCAAAATCCCCAACTTATATATTGGTGGTCATCAGATTCTTCCTTTGACACTTATTTCCAGTTAATGCGTGGATTTAAGGAAGAGTAGCAATGTTCAATGTATATTTTCTGAACTTGACAGTTAGAAACCTTATGATCACATGAGTCTGAGCTTCTTGCTTTACCAAGTGGAGAGGATGGGCTTTAGGCATAGATGGAGGAGGTGGATTGATTATGAATTTCTTTTGTGAAGGTTTTGTTCCTGGTGAATTGGTATCTCTAATAGTTTGCAGGGATTGAGACATGGAAATCCTCAATTCTCCGTTTTAGTTCATCATTGTCATGGTGGTCCTCAATAGATTGATGGAAGAGTTGTGGATTTGCGGTTCACCACGAGCTTCAGGGTAGGTAAAGATGTTACTCATTAATTGGAATTTCTCACTTGCTTTTTGCGTTGATGATTATTTATTTTGTGAAACCGATATATCTTAGCTAAGATAATTGAGGTGTGTTTTGCTTTGTTTTTAGGCAGTCTCTTTTATGGAAGTTAAGGTTAGGATGTGTTCTTTCGTATCCCTAGGGAGGTTCATTAAATTGCTTTTCTTGATGTGGAGTTGGTTCGTTTCCCATTTCTTATGTGGGATTGCCCTTGTGGTCGTCTTTGGGGTGGAAGAAACAATCTTTCCAAATAGTGGGAAAGTTACTTTGTTGAGATTATACTCTCGAGTCTTTCTACTTATTTTCTCTCAATCAGATTCCTTCTCTGGTGTCAAGGGATGAAGTATGGGGGGAGTTCTAGTACCAGCTTGTTTGTTGGGAGCAAGGGTTCAGGCCTATTTAGTTGGGTGGATTGGGTATTAGGAGGTTGTTGCCCTTTAATAGAGCTCGTTGTTGCCGTTGGTTGTGGAGATTGGTGGCAAGCGTCACAGGTAATGGGGGAGAATTGTTTTATGCCGCTTTGGGGGAGTAAAGGTAGTCGGGGCTCTAGTGTGGTTAGATGAATTAGGAGGTATTCGTGGTTTGAAATTCATTCAAAAGGATTGTATTCGGTATTAGGAGGTTGTTGCTCTTTAATATAGCTCGTCTTCGATGTTGGTTGTGGCGATTGGTGGCGAGCGTCACAGGTAATAGGGGAGAGTTGTTTTATGCCGCTTTGGAGGAGTAGAGGTGGTTAGGGCTCTCGTGCATGGTTAGATAAGTTAGGAGGTGTTGTTGGTTGGAAATTCATTTGGAATGAATTCTCTAAACACATTAGATTGAGGCCTTGTTTGTATCGACTTTTCAGAAGTTGTTTTTGGCTTCCTGGAGGGAAAAATTGTTTTAAATGGTATTTGACAAAAATTTTAAAAGAGCTTATGAGCCTTGGAAGAGCGTTTAGAAGAAGTTAGGAGATTGCCACTATTTTAAGTTCCAGTTCAGAACGGATATTAGGCCGGACCCTTCCTATGAGATTTCCGTTTATTTTCAAAAAGTACTCCTTATATGCTGGGACGCCCCGTCGACTCGTCACCTTTTCAAAACGGCTTCTGCCAAACAGGGCTTAAGAGTTCATGATGGCAAGGTTACTCGCTCCTAGCTTGGTCTATAGTACTCCTTAAATGTTTGTCAGATGCACAAGCTTGAGAGGAAGATAAGACAGGGCTGTTGCATAATATTATTATGTCGATTGTCCTCTGTCTTTTTTGGCTTTTTCTGCTTAATGCAATTTTCATACTTTTTCTTGTGCCCCTCTTTAGTTCTATATCTATTTTCTGTTATTTTCTTTTTTTACAGGAAGCAGAACGAGATTCACAAAAGAAGTGGAGCCCTATGGTGGAGATCAAATACCGAGGAGGGATATATAATGGGCGTTGCCAAGGAGGTCTTCCTGAAGGGAAGGTATTATGATGCATTAGTAGAATACTAGTCAAAGCTCCTTTTCTGGGTTTTGTTGATATCTTTTTGTATCATAGTTATGACGGCTAGATTACACAGGGCTGTCTAACTCTTGGGGATGGAAGCATGTATGACGGCATGTGGCGCTTTGGAAAGAGATCGGGTCTAGGTACATTCTACTTCAGTAATGGGGATGTTTTCCAGGGATCATGGAGGGATGATCTAATGCATGGCAAGGTATGCATCTTGAGTTTAGGATGAGACTCATCTACATCTCAATAGGTATAGTATTTTGCGTGTAAAACATTTTCTCAGGTTACTTCTTGTCTTTGCTGCTATTTGTTCCCTTTACCTGCCCCAAATTATTCTCCTCTCCCCTATCTATGTGGCTGTAGTTATCGATGGACTTGTATTAATTCAGAGTATACAGCATTAAATTAAAGCTGGAGTGTTAATGTTCTTACATATTTTCCAGAGGTAAAACTATCCCTATTCTTGTGGCATTATGTTTATTCTCGTGGGTATAATACCCAAACTTATTGCCAATAAGGTCCAACCCATCTGCCCGACCTTATTGACAAAAAACAAACGGTCTTTATCAAGAATTGGTGATAACTTGAAGATATCTTGAGAAAATGAATTAACACCGGTCTATCCTATATGTACTCCAGTTTATTCGAAGTATCCCAATGGTGAAAAAGGAGGTTAATCACTCTGATTCATGACTCAACAAGAACACCAATCCAATTTGCCATGTATTGTTATCTTGTTTCAAGTCTCAGAAGGGTTTGCCTGTCAATGTCCAAAAACAAGAACCATTTTTGGAGCGTTGATTTTATGCATCTTCCAATATGTTCATTTTAAAGTGAATTTTTAAGTTAAATTGGTAAGGAAAGAATCATTGCTATTTGTTTTAAAATCTAAGCGCAAGGCATACGAAAATACTCGTCTCATACCTATTAAAGGATAAGTATTTTTGTGTAGTCTTAAGTTGGTTAGTTTGATGTTATAATGTAGGGATGGTTCTACTTTCATACTGGTGATCGCTGGTTCGCGAACTTTTGGAAGGGGAAGGCCAATGGTGAAGGGCGTTTCTATTCAAAGCCTGGTGATGTCTTTTTTGGCCAATTCAAAGATGGATGGCGACATGGCCACTTTCTTTGTGTCAATGTTAACGGAGAAAGGTTTTTCTTCTATTCTTTCACTAATTCCCATTTTTCGATTGTTTTCTTCTTATTTTGTGTATTTCTAGTGTCCCCATATATTATGCTTTTTAGATGCCCCCAAAGCTTAGCCCAAAGAATTTGAAAAAGCTTATAGTGGAGTAACTCTTTTGTTGTCCTGGTTATTTCTTTTGCATAGGCCTGTTCTTTACAAAAAAATGGTCATTTCTTGAACAAAAATGCCAATTTTATAGTGCCCTTAAGGATATTAAGAGCTGATTTCCACTCTCTTTTTTTATTCTTATGCTATGAAAATTAACAATCAAGGGAAAATGTCTGTTTTGCATACAAATTAGACATGATTTGATGGTCTTAAAAATGGTTGATCAATCTTCATGTATAGTGTTCATCATTTTCTGCAGTATTTAGTGGTGTGATCTGGACTTGGGTTTTGCTTGAAGAAGTTCCATTGTGAATTAATTTGAGATTGTTCTAGTAAATTGATTCCTTTTTTTACTGCTCTGGTCATTTAAATTTATTGATGATCTTTTAAAAGTGATGTTTGCGACCACGTGCAAACTGAACTTTCATATGCAAACAGATGTTTTCCCATTTCCTAATTATTTGTTTCAGCATTTCTGTTTTGATTATCCTTCAGTAAATTTATTCCCCAAATAAGGAGCTTCCCTTCGACAATTCTCTTTTCTAGATTCTTCAGTGGTATCTTTCTCATTAGTAACATCATCTTGTTTATCTTTTCCGACCACCTCCGGACCTGTTTCCATGTCATTGCGGGGGAACGCAGCGCCGGGACTTCAGAAAAGTAAACTAGCTCTAAACAATTCACTTATGCATATCCGATTACCTAGCCTCAATGATGAACCCACCCTACTTCAATCATGCTTAAGGGGTCGAGTGAAGCAACTATGTCGTGTAAACCCCTAGAGAAGGGAAGGTTTAGTGGGAGAAGCTATCCCTCACTTAAATCATCTTATGATTTGATAGTTCCACATTCTTTAATCTCTGTCTTGTTCCGCCCTTAAATGGACTCTAACCCCCTTTTGTTGACCAGTTTGATGACATCATCCTCAAAGTTTTCATGTTTTGATATTCTGTTGAGTTAGAGAATAGAATCCAAAAAGAACTTTATCAACACGAATGTATCAACAGGGCTGTTGTCCAATATAATCATGTAGCCAATGGATGGGTTTAACCAAATCTCACTCGTTTTAAAACCCTTCTACCAAACCAAGTAATGTACAGACTACAGGGAAGACAGGCCTTTACCCTTCACGGCTATCTCACTGTTCACTCAGTTTTGGGGTCATAATTATTATGTAGGATAGATCGGTTACTACCCTGAAACGCGCTATTTTCCGAGCCCCCCCCAAGCATGAGTTTTTTTCAATTCCTCTTCTATATCCTCTTAACGCCCTTAATTCTAGGTTGTGAAATTCTAATTTCCAAATGCAGTTCTAGTTTCGATTATTTTGACAATCATCTAAACATTTGATTATTTATATTTGACAAAAAAGCAAACATAAATAAGGAGTGATTTTTTTAGTTTGTTCCATTAAGAGATTGCTCTAGTTTAGATTTTAGCATGATTTTTTTTCTCTCTTCTTAATTCTTCTTCCTCCTGAAGGAGGGGATGCAGGAGATAAATTAAGGAGTGACTGTCCAATTTTTGTTTGGGATTGATTACCTTTAGAACTATGGTTTTCAAAAACTTCTAAGCCATTCGATACCTATGCGTTTGCCTTTTTATACTTTCTGCGGCTACTTTTTTTTTTTTGTTGTTGTTCGAAAAGTAACGCCTTTTCGCTAACTTTTCTGCTTTGTTATTTTTTTTTCGGATTTAAATGTAACTGTTAGCATCTAGTTCTTGTTAAATGATACATTTGATTACATCATTTCCATGGTGACAGGTATCACGAGATCTGGGATGAAGGTGTTCTATTAAGGTGTGAGCAGTTGGACTCTGATGCTGGTGCTGTATAAATAATCCATTTTTTGACTCCTAAATTCAACTTCATCTTGCTTAATATATCTAATTTTGTATTGGCAAATGCTGAGTCATGTCTTGTAGTTGAATGGAGTTATTCAAATTTATGAATATATATATAGCGGCTTGCCCATATTTCTATTTCTCATGTAATACGTAGGTCACACTAACGATTCTCTTTTCTTTCTTTTTTTCGGTAAGTCAATATTATTAAAAAGCCCACAAAGGCAAGAACAAAGAATACAGGGAAAAGGAGAAAAGGAAACTAGCTAAGCTGCGAAGCAACAACAACAACAAAAACCAAATGTTCAAGCTAAACTAGCCAAAGCAGTAAACCAGGAGAACCATGAGGAGAAAAGCCTCAGCATCAAGACCAATTGGAGTCATCAAGACAGATCATTATTCAATACCCTCAAAGACCGAGCTTGGGAGGTTCCATGTTGTAGCTAATTCTCTAGCTTGATGATTATTCTTGAACTTGATGGAAAGTAATTTCAATCTAATGCATGCTTCAAGATTCCGAATTAGAGTGCTAGAAGGGACCTTATTAGCAGAGAAGATTCTTGAATTTCTTTCCCGCCAAATGAAATAAATAGATCCAGCAAAGCAAAGCTTGAAAGCAACAACAGTTGGAGGGTTCGAGCAAGGTTTCCAAAGAGAAGAAATCCAATTGATGATGGTAGGAAATGAGGCATCCCCATTACAGATCCCACATTTTAGCTGACACCATTGCCAGATAAGGGAGGAATAACTGCATTTGTAGAAAAGATGTTCATGGGACTCTGGTTCCTCGTTGCATAGATTACAAATAAGAGAGACACCACAAGGGATTCCGGGTTTATCTTTGGTTCTAAGGCTTCTAAGAGAGGCAAGCCAGGCAATAAAGGAGTGCCTAGGGATGTGATTAGAGAACCAAATAGTGTGGTGCCAGGGAGAGGCAATGGTAGAAAAGATCATAGCTTTATAGGTATGCTTGAGACTGAAATTTCCATTTGGGGAGTGAGCCCAAGTAACCCAGTCCTTAGGACCCAGAAAAATAGAAGGAAGTTGATTGAAATACTCTCCATTGGTGATGCTTTGGAGAGAAGGGGGTAATCTCCAGGAATTCCTTCTGATAAGCCTACTCACCTTTGGATTTCCCTTCCAAACAGAACTGGAAATTTGTTGAAGGTCAATGGTGGAGAGACCTGAATCAATAGAACCACTAGGAAGCCAGAAATCATGCCAAATTGAGATGTCTTTCCCATCCACAACATGGTGCTTGATGAACAATTTAGCAAGACCCCTCAACATGAGAATGCTCCTCCAATTCCAAGAACTCAGATGAGAGGGCTTAATCACCCAAAAGCTTTCATCATTTATAAGAATTGAGTGCACCCATTCATACCAAAGAGACTGTCCATTAGAAGAGTCTAACGATTCTCTTCTCAAAGTAATACGGAGTCTTTTTCTTTTTCGGCTATGAGCTCAGCAAGCTATTTTATCCGTTACAGTCTTTACATTTTATCTTCATTAACGTAACCGCCACAGCACCCGATATTGCAACCGTGAACCATGATACTCATACATGAGAATTGGAGTTTTCAATAGACAACCCCCAAGAGCCTGAGTATGTTCTTGTGGTTGTTCCACTGTGATGCAAACGCATCCTTGAATAAATGTTTTAGTTGATTTGCTAAGTGTAAAAATTTTATATGTATTTCTGAAGGATTTGGTATCCCGTCATATATTAATTTAGTGACTGGACAAGGCCCTTTTCGTAATTATTGGTTTCATATTCGTGGTGGCTAAGTGTTTAAAAAAATGAAAAAAGAAAAACAACTTTGGACTTTCAAAAAATAATTTAAAAAAAAGGTCAATAAAAAAAATTAATTACAAGAAAGTTAAAAATATATTTTGTCCATAATGCCCTTTAATGCTTGATCTTAGTGAATTTATATTTCAGCATATAAAACTTTTTAACGAAGGATGTGAAATTTTTGGATTGAAGTGTGCTTCATCCGGTAAAACTTTGATTTTATGTGGTAAAATTTTTATTTTTACCACGTAAAACTTTTACAATTTTTGAGGGGTATTTTAGTCCTACATTTATATTTACTTGTCAAATTTATAATTATTTTTGTTCATTGATTTTTTAAAAAAAAAATACTTTCTGAAAGTTGTGGTTTTTGTAAAATAGGCTGAAAAAGTTGTGTTTTTAAATTTTTCCCATTAATTTTCTTAATCATTTCGTTCTCATAAATAAGTCACTTGAATTTGACGAACTTTTAGAGTATTTATGATTTCTTGATATAACTAATATAGTTTCCTAAACAGACTTCGGTAATTTATATTTATATATTGCCTAATTATTTTTTCACTAACCAAAATCAGAAAGAAAGGAAAAAGAAAGAAAAAGGAACCTATCAATAAGTTATATGTATTTGTGAAGGATTTGGGTATCCTGTCTGTATAGTAATTAATAGTGAATAAATAATTCCACTTACTCATATAGAGTACAAACAAATACTTGACAAAAAATGAGATTTATGAAATGAAATGGAATAATGATGTCTATATAAGAAATAAAATCCAACCTGATAAGTGGTATATATTCTATCACTAATTAGTGACCCTCTTGAATTTATTACACAAATAAATGCCATAAAGAGCATAGAGCGTCCTTTCCCAAATACAATAATAAATAAATTCCGCATCCATTTGATAGCTCCTTATTTAAGTTCATATGATCCATTTTTTCCATTAAAGACTCGAGCTCTCTTTCTCTCTATATATGTAAAGATATATATGTTCGTGTGGATACAATTTTGCAATGGAAAAAAAAAGGAAGTGTATTTTTGTTCCCGTATCCATATATATTCAACCTCTTAACAAAAATAAACAAATAAAAAAGAATAAGAAAAATGAACAATATTTTAAATTTAGTTTATTCTAATTTGTTGAGACATTAATTATGATTTAGATACTATAAATTCAAAATGTACAATGTTTAATTAAGAAATTCGGAGCAACGAGGCAAAATTTACAAATTTGTGAGTATTGGATGTCGCTAAAAAAATCCAACCAAAGCTAAGGTTGGCGACATCTCGCCCCGAATGCTATCGAATTTGAATAGTAAAATTGACAGTAATTTCAATTGTAAATTCATAAAAGATAATTCATTTTTTTATAACCGGCCTCCGTTTTCAACACCTCGGGTTCCGAAAACTCTCAAATATTAAAAAATAGTTTGGTCATCCTCGGAATTCAAAAAAGAGTAGGTAGGGTCCGGGGGTGAGTGAAAAATATCATGTTGCTTAAAAAGTTTGAAAAGGGCGTTTCGGAAAACTTTTGAAACTTTGATTTTTTTTAATTCAAGGATCATCTAAAACCGTGCAACCACCTTAAGTACACTTAGTATAGAATAAAAATTACAAGTTAATACAAAATAGGCCCATTGACGCTAACGTTTCCAAAATATACAAGTTTTACAAATTAACGACACTGAAGCGCTCAGAAACAAAACATTACCGGTTCGACCTCCGCAACCGCTATCTACCATAATAAATTAAGACCAGAGTGATAGACCCTGAAGGTGACATGAACTCTAAAAGCACTAAGGGACCTAACTAGCTGTTACCACAAATCGGTCTAAGTTCAACAAGAGCCGCACCATTCCCTCCAAACAACCTCGAACTCAAAGTGGACATACACACCTAGGCCACGCTTTACTAAGGCCCCGTTTGGTTTTTGTTTGTGTTTGTTGTTGTTGAATTTAGAAAAACATAAATACATGTTTGTGTTTGTGGAGTGTTGGAGTGTAAAACAAAAACATGTTTGGTATTGATGTTTTTTTTGTAAATATATACATATGTATATATGGTGTTTTTGGGCAAAGGGAAGTGGTGGTGGTGGTCGGAGGCGGCGGTGGTTGGAGGCGATGACGGTGGTGGTCGGAGGTGGTGGTGGTGATGGAGGTGGTGGCGGTGACGGTGGTATCGGCGGTCGTCGTGGTGTAAATATATACATTTATATTTTGAGTGAATAGTAGAAAACAAAAAAAAGCACATTATTTTTGTTTGCAAAAAGGGGTAAAAAAAACACAAACATTTTTTACAATCCAAAACAAAACATGAGAGCCAAACATGTTTTCGTTTGAAAAACTGCTACAGTAGCAGACAAAAAACATCAAACAAAAACCAAACAGGGTCTAAGCTTCCAATATCTACATAAAGATATGTTTACTTCCAACGAAAGGATATGCATTCATTTTTAATAGCCAACGAGAATCAAGCAACACGACATGTCAATTAATTGGCAAGGCAAGGCAAGTGTCGCCTTGGCAATCCTGTCTCGATATTAACCAATAAGAGATCAAATTAGACAATAGAAGTGTCATTGGCAAGGCAATTAATTTATATTTCCATTTCAATTTCTTTCATTATCAAAATATAACAAGTGAGTCAATAAGTTTACATTTAAGCATGGTTTGCAAATATACTTGAGATTCAATAAACATGTAAATGCTTCCACTTTAACATCATGCTATGTAAGTCATGCTCATGCCTACGCCAATGCCAATCCAACCTTATATACACAAGGGTTAAATGGATATCAAGTGTCGCCATTCATATAGAGCTCTGGGACTACAAAGCCCGACTGGAATCGGGTTTGGATTGAGTCCTCCCCCACCTTCTTGGATTCGGGAGTTACTAACTCCACCGGTCGCGAGAACACCGCCTGGCCAGTTGTTGCGACTATCTAAACGGTCTATGCATATAATGGTGTGAATGAGGCATGCCACTAACACCCAATCTACATATACACATGTTGTTACATAAATGACAACTATGCCTCTACATGGACCCAATTCTCAATGATATATCATGAATTTCCATTTTTCATATAAAGCATGCTCACCTTATTTTCATGTAACAATTTTATCAATTATCCACTTATTGCCACTTTTAATCTATTAAGCATGCTTATAACCAAATTAAGCAACATGTCACAATAAATCATTGTCAAAACATCCAAGTCTTTAATTTACCACTTTTTTATGATTCACAAGAAAAAGGGGCTAAGGCAACGTCTATTGATGACAGCCAAACCAGGGTTAAAAATAGTGATTAAGAATAAACTCTCGTAGTGCCCTAATTTTACCGATCGCAAGTGTAAGAATCGTTTTGTAATATAACACGACTTGAGAACGGGAATATTGATCCCACAGAGACTTGGAATTATTCACTTTAGCAATCTAAAAGTACTGTATAATGGTTTTGAAAAAGGTTTTGTTTGGTTTGAGATCTATCAACTAAACTAACTAGAAGCCGGAAGTAAATTATGTTTGTGATTCAGAGTAGAGAAAAACTAAGATTTTCATACTCCACCACTAACCGCATAATGTAGTTATCTACTTGATCGCTTGTAAGAGGGCGATCCATCACATGTGAATAAGATTATACCGCAAATAGTCAAATATAATCCTCAAAGAGAAACTGTTAATCAGATTCACAACAACCCATCTCCGAACAGAGTGTGATTAGTGCATGCAAACTACTTTACTTTAATATACTCCTACAACATGAAATTAAACTAAAGCATGTCTATATCATCTCACCGAGGTATGGCCTGTATAAACCTAGGCTTTTGAGTATTAAGAACCATTGTGTAGAAAATCATGATTTAAGCATCGAGTTCCAACCCATATCATGATTGATTGAGATAATGTATTCATTCAGTCTAACACAAGAGTAGAATAAATATAAAACCCCTTATATTAGATAACTACAGTCTCTCATCTACACAATCATTAAATGTGTTGTCTTTAGTTTCCCCTCATTACAATTGAAACAAATAAATAAACTACATTATTTGGTTAGGGTTTTGCTAAAAAATCCTAAATATCGGTTTAGTTGCTCATGGTGGGGGAGATCAGTATCGTTGCTGTAGAAACACCCTCCACGATCTTCTGCTCCGGATCTCTAGGTCTTGAATGACTCCCTTCTTCAAAAGATATAAATCTCTAGAGATAGTGTTCTGAAAATTATGTATTTAGAAGCTCGTTAGATATGAATCAGACATTGGTATTTATAGAAGAAGTTGAGAAAAGTCTTGCTTATATTAGACTTGTCCTGCTTGGAGTAGGATTCCTCTTTGATGTGTTTCTCTTCAATTCTGAACCAAACCCCTTTAATCTGATGTAAATACACCTTATACACGTGCTTGGAAGTGTTGGAGTCGAAGACAAGTCGAAAGAAATTGAATCGGACCAAAAACTCAAATTGTGAGAATTTCCAGTTACTGCCTATGCGTAGGGGTTCCTACACTACACTTGTGCGTATCTGGGCCTATGCCTAGGAGTAGCCTTGTGCGTAGGTGGGCGTAAAACTGATGATTCATGGCACTTTTTGCTAGTTGTATGCGTAGGTAGGCGTAGCAAAAATTATGAAAGACTATTTTTCCAATCGTTCTTCCATTTGAACACCCTTCACTTTAATTACATGTTTCCCGAAGTTTTGGCTTCGAAAAATGTCCGTTTTGCCCTCCGGAATGCACTTTTTGCTTGAAAACTCCTCTTTTCCTCTCTTTTCGGTTAGACACAAGCACAACCTTGGTTAATTCACAAAATTTATCTTGTTTTTTTCATTAAGCTCCTGAAACACGCTTAAACATGAAAACCGCATAAAAATACCAAGTAATGGAATGATAAGACTTAACAATAGCAAGTTAAGGTCCTAGAATGGACAACGTTCGACATCTATCATGCCCTCAAACTTAGATAGTGGTAGTCTCTTAGCAAGGAACTCATAGGAGAACTTTGAAAACACCTTCTGATGATTCTCTACTATAACTTTTCTACACTACTCCCATGCTTTAATGAGGGTCAACGATTTCACTTACGATGTGCAACAAGCCTTTTAAACCTTTAGGCGACGCCTAGTGGACGAGTGAAATCTCATGAGGGTTAGCTATACTACCCACAACTTCTCCATCCTTTATTCTCACACATTCATGCATTCACATACTTATCAACTAAGTCATGCTATAATATACAAGATAATAGAGGCATAAATATTCTCACTCACTACCAAATAATAACTATCTCGAATCAATATCAAGAATGGTCCACACTAGAGTAAGCAACTTCGTTAATTTCTACTCCCAATCCGGACAACCTTCCATATTTAAGTGAACTTTTCCCACAAAAAATTAGTATACTTTTCGTATCTCCTCATTAATGTGCGCCGAACGGGGTTAAAAATAATGATTAGGAACGAACCCTTACGACGACTAAGTTTTACCTATCACAAGCGCACGAATCGTATTGTAGTACAAATCAACTTGAGAAAGGGAATATCGATCCCACAGAGACTTGGATTATTCACTCTAGCAATCTAAAAGTATTGAATTATAGTTTTGACAAAGGTTTGATTTGTTTTGTTTGAGATCTATCATTAAATTAACTAAAAACATAATTTAAATTATGTTGTGATTCAAGGTAGAAAAAAACTAGGGTTTTCATGCTCCACCACTAACCGCATAATATAGTTCATCTACTTAGTCAATTGCAAGAAGCAATCCATCACTATAAATCAGATCGTACCACAAATAGTCAAATATGTCCCAAACAGGATACTATCCACCAGATTCGCTACAACCCATCTCCGGACAGAGTGTGACTAGTACATGCCATCTACTTTACTCTAATCTACTCCTATAACATAAAATTATACTAAAGCATGTATATATCACCTCGTCGAGACATGACCTGTATAAATCTAGGGTTTTAAGTATTAAGCACCATTTTGTAGAAAATCACGTTATGTTTATGATAACATGATTGGTTAAGATAATATATTCATTTAATCTAAGACAAAAAAAATTAGAATAAATATAAAACCTTGTATCAAGAATAAGTTCGATCACTAATCTACACAATCATCATAGTGTGGTCATAGTTTCCCCTCGTTACAATTAAAACAAATAAAAGAACTTCATTACTTGGCTAGGGTTTTTCTAGAAAACTCTAGATACTGAATTAGTTGTTCATGGTAGAAGGAGACTGCATCATAGATGTAGAAATCGCTTCCATGATCTTCTTCTCCGGATCTCTTGGTCTTGAATGGCTCCTCCCTTTGAATGATGAAAATCTCCATAGAAAGTGCTTTGGAAATTATGGAATTAGAAGCCCCCTAGATCTGTACCAAACATTGGTATTTATAGACAAAGCTGAGGGAAATCCTACTTGCATTAGAATTCTCCTCCTTGAAGTAGGATTCCCCTTTTGGTATAACTTTCCTTCCAAACTGATCAAAGCCCTTCAATCTGATCTATAATAAGTCTAAAACACGTGCATAGAGGTGGTTAAGTCAAAGTCAAGTCAACGCAATTTGAGTCCGACCAGGATTTGAAATTGACAGCTATAGTTATGTTTAGCCCTTACGAATTCAAGCGTAGCTCCTTTCTGGGCCAAAAACGCCAAGCATCGCTCGAATGTAGTTTTAACACTTTCTAGCCACTTTTAGCTACTGGATGGAATGAATATAATATTTTACACAATCATGATTATTCAATATGGGCTGGAACTCAAATGTTTAATTTATGGTTTTCTACACAATGGTGGTAATAAAACTTGAAACCTTAGGTTAACACAGGCCATGCCTTGACGATTTGAGATAGACATGCTTTAGTTTATTTTCATGCATTATGAGTAGATTAGAGTAATTTAATTGGCAAGTACTAGTCGGGTCAGTCATGAAATGGGTTGTCGCAATCCGGTTGATGGTAATCCTTTTTGGGGTTGTATTTAGCTATTTACGGTACGACCTGATTCACAGTTTATGGATCGCCTTCTTACAATTGTTACATTGATGAAATATATTATGCGGTTAGTGGTGGAGCGATAAAAATCCTAGTTTTCTCTCTCATCTGAATTACAAATCAATTTACTTTGCTTTCTAGATAATTTTAGTTAAAATAGATAATTTGGTCTTTGATCACCCAAACCAAACAACTTTGCAGAAATATAATTCAGTGTTTTTGAACTATTAAAGTGAACAATCTAGTCTCTGTGTTTGGAACCTTTGTGAGTTTTAGTGTTGCCTTGATTTTTGCATATTAATTCTAGCTTTATTTATTGTTAATAGTTAAAGTAATTTAGAAGTAGCTATTTTAGTCCATTTTTATTTCATGAAAATTTTAAAAAGAAAAAAAAATAGTCGCTTGTGTAGTGTATGACCGAAAGATCGACCCGTTCCAATTTTAGCACTTCATTTACGTCGAACTATTGAAAAACGTCATCATCAGTCAGAGGAAGGCACCAGCCAAATCATTGAAGAATAAGTGATGGGTGACCAAAGAGCTAACCAACAAAGGACACCGGAGACGTCCCTGAAAGGATATTACATGCCCAATGCATATGATTCCTATGCTTATTTTCCAGAAGAAGAAGGTGCGAAGCACATTGAAATCAAGACAATCGTTATTAAAATGCTTCCTAAATTTTCTGGACTTAGAATTGAGGACCCATACCAACACATAAATAATTTCTTAGAGGTAGCCTCTACTGTTAGGTATGATAATTTGTCCAAAAATGACTTGCGAGTGCGATTATTTCCTTGGTCATTTAAGAAAATAGCCAAAAGATGGTATATCAAATTGGCTAAAGCAACTAAAATTGATTGGGAAGCCCTTAAAAAAGAATTCATAAAAAACATTATCCCATAGGAAAGACCTTAGAAGCCCAGGATGTGATCAAAAGATTTAGGGAATTGCCTGGTGAGCATTTTCATGATGCTTGGGAGAGATATAATGAAATCTTGTATAAGTGTCCCCACCATAGGTTCTCTAAAACGGATATAGCTAAAAAACTTTACATGGGACTTGGAAATGCACATAAGACTTTGATAGATGCGTCAACACAGGGTCAATTCACCTTGAAGCCAGCAAAAGAACTTTTGGAGATGTTTGATAATATTAGTGAGAACACTATTTAATATGAATCTGAGTTGAGGTCTAGAGGAGGACATAATAAAAGATCTGAGAAAACCTATGTTGTAGAGCATGATGATGTGAGAGATACAATGGCATTGATTGGAGAGAAATTAGAGAGAATTGACAAGTTTCTTCAGCGAAGTCATTCTCCTCCGAGAGAGATGTTAGAAGTAGAAGCTGATTATTCTCAAAATAAGTGTCAGGAGATAATGGCTGTCGATGCCAATGCATCGTGGAACTATTCAAATAATGCTCCTTTCACTAATTCATATACCTAAAATGCCAGAAATCACCCTCTTCTGTCCTATAAATCTACAAATGTGCATAACCCACCATTAAGGTTCCAACAAGGGTAATCATATAACTCACAGCCAAGGTTCACTGAGAGACAACAATCATATAATCCAGAGCCAAGATTCCAACAGAGTCAACAATCATTCGACTCTCAACCAACAATCATGACCCAAAATTCTCAATCAAATTACCAACCCAAACAGCAGTTCAATAATTCCCAAGCTCTACGGCCATCCAATAATTCAAGCCCTCCAACCATTTAATAATTACCCAAGCTCTCCAGCCATTCAATAATTGTCAGGTCCTCCAACCATTCAATAATAATCAGGCTGTGCAGCCATATAACTATTAAACTCAGCCTCAAAGAAGCCAAACTCCCTCACCCAGTTTCCAAAATAATAGGCTAGAGTAGGCCATACTGGACATTCATAACATGCTAGGTGTTCACACTCAATCATTGGCACAACTGCACCTCCAAATGGGCCAAATGGCCAATGAGAGGAATGTAAGAGAACTAGGAAGATTGCCTAGTCAGCCGATAGTCAATCCAAAGCCACAACAAGCACTGAAGCTTGGGTCATTCATTACTCAACCTCATGAGTCAGTGTAAGCAATCACGACTCTGAGAAGTGGAAGGGAAGTAGAGAATAGAGTTGAGGAGGAACATGAGGAGAGGTTATAGAAAAGAAAGGAGGTAGAATGAGCAGAAAGAAAGGAAGCTAAGGAAGAGCAAAGAAAGGAGGCTGAAAGACTTTAGAAGGATCAACCACCAGTGGATGACAATGTCGATCAAACATTACTCGAAGATCTAGGAAGGGCAAGTTACGAGGAGGCAACACCATTCCTTCAACATCTGATTGAGCCGACCAAGTACTAGAAGCTTAAAGAATCTGATATGTTGGAGACATTCCAACAAGTGAAGATTAATTTGCCGCTCTTAGATGTTATTGCCCAGATACCACCTTATGCTAAGTTTTTCAAGGATCTCTACACACAAAAGCGAAAGAGCAGGGCAAAGGGTCGTAAGAAAATACTATTGACTGAGCAAGTAACTTCATTGCTTTTGAGCGATACACCACCTAAAAGGAAAGATCCATGTGCTCCCAATATTCCATGTGTCATCGGTGACCATGAAATTGGTAGAGCTCTGCTTGACTTAGGTGCGAGTATTAACTTGCTTCCTTATCCAGTCTACTAATAGCTAGGGTTAGGTGAGCTTAGTCCCACTGCGGTCATACTTCAATTTGTTGATCGATCAGTCAAGCAGGCAAGAGGAATTCTAGAGGACGTCATTGTTCAGGTGGGCAAATTTTACTTTCCAGTTGATTTCATAGTCCTGGATACAGAACATGTCCCTTACTCGAAGAAACACATTCCGGTGATATTAGGAATAACATTTTTGGGCACGACAAATACCTGTATCAACTGCAGAACCGAAGCCATGGATCTGACCTTTGGAAATATGAAAGTCCCGATGAATGTTTTCGAAGGGAGTCACCAATTACCTAAATCAGGGGAATGTTTCCAGATTAATGAGTGTGATGAGCTTGATGAAATCATAGAATATTTCGTAACTCAAATTCTAGAGAAAGATGAGTTGGAATCATATATGAATAGAGAGTGGCCGAATGAAGAAATTGATGATTGGGAAGCGTAGTTGAAGCTACACAATGAAGAAATTGTTGAAATATAAATTGATTTATACACTCAACCATGGTGGGAGCCAATTGATCCACTTCCTATAGTTTCGAGCACTCCACCGATTCCATCTTTAACAACTCCTCCTACCTTGGAACTCAAGGAATTACCCAAAAAATTGAAATATTTCTTCATAGGACCAGACGAGACTCTTCTTGTGATTATATCATCCAAGCTGACAAAAGAACATGAATCAAGTTTGATTGAGGTATTGAGTGAGAACAGAGAGGCAATAGGGTAGAGCGTTGTGGATTTGAAAGGCATAGATCCATCAATTTGCATGCATCGCATACATCTTGAGGAGGATACAAAGCCATCGAGAGAAATGCAACGAAGACTAAATCCAAATATGACGGAAGTGGTGATGAAAGAAGTGGTGAAGTTACTAGATGCGGGTATCATCTACCCCATCTCTGATAGCACATGGGTGAGTCTGACTCAGGTTGTGCCGAAAAAGTCAGGCATCACAGATGTATGAAACTCAAAGGGTGAGCTAATTCGATAGCGCATGACCACGAGGTGGCGTATCTGCATTGACTACAGGAAGCTCAACTCAAACACCAGGAAAGATCATTTTCCTTTGTCATTCATTGATCAGATCCTGGAAAGGTTAGCCGGGCAGAGCTATTACTACTTTTTGGATGGGTATTCAGGCTACAATCAAGTGGAAATTGATCATGCTGATCAGGTGAAAACCAATTTCACTTGTCCGTATGACACGTTTGCTTATAGACGGATGCTTTTTGGTTTCTGTAATGTGCCAACAACATTCCAAATGTGTACGATGTCTATCTTTTCTGACATGGTAGAGAAATTTCTTGAAGTGTTCATGGATGACTTCTCAATTTTTGGGGAAACCTTTGAAAATTATTTGAAACATTTAGCACTGGTGCTTAAAAGATGTAAATAGACGAATTTGATTCTAAGTTGGGAAAATAGCCATTTTATGGTTCAAGAGGAGATAGTAATGGGCCATATTATATTGAAGCGAGGGATAGAGGTTGGGAAAGCAAAAGTTGAATTAATTTCAAAGCTACCTCCTCCCATATATGTTAAAAAGATACGCTCTCTTTTTGGGCTATGCCGTGTTTTACAGAAGGTTTATTAAAGATTTTAGCAAAATTGCCCAATCGTTTTGCAACTTATTGGCTAAGGATGCGACCTTCGTCTTTGATGAAGAGTGTCTTCGTGCTTTTGAGGAGCTACGTACTCAACTCTCAATTGCCCCAATCATTCGTCAGCCAGATTGGTCTCTACCGTTTGAGCTCATGTGTGATGTTTCTGATTATGCCATGGGAGCTGTATTGGGTGAAAGAAGGCTAATGAGCATAAATCTCATGGAAGAAACTCGGGCCCAGTTGGTCGGAACTAAAAATCATCGCTGAAAAGTCCGGAGCTTAAAAAGACAAAAAGGGATGGTAAAGTGGAAAGATGGAAAGATTTGTTTTTATGAAAAATGGCAAATTGTGATCAATAAAGTAGGAAAAGACATATTGAAATACCATGGTAGAATGTTCACTAAATACACGGAAGGTTTTCTGGATTAGGGAGTAGTAGAAAGTAACAAAGTCATTTACTTTAGTGAAAACCATTCACAACACAAAGCTTGAGATAGTTATTGTTCGGTAGTGAGTGGGAGTATTTGCATCTATACTATCTTTTACATTATATCATGAGTTAATTTACTTGTGTGTGAATTCATAAATGTGTGATTACAGAGAACTGCGATGTTTGTCTGTACCATCACTGGAAACCTTCACGAGACTTCACTCATCCACTAGGGGTAACCTAGGGGTTTAAAAGGTTTGTTACACGTGCTAAGTGTAATCGTTGACCCTCACGAAAGCAAGGGATTAAGTTAGATTAAAAATTATCACAGGAAAGGTTTCTCTGAGTTCATTGCTAAGGGACTAGCAATATGTAAGTTTGGGGGTGTGATATGTGTCAAATATAAGACATTTTGACCCCTTAACTCATTAACAGTTATGTCCTTTCATTCTATTATTTGGTATTTTTATGTTATTTGTGTGCTAAAGCATGTTTCAGGAGTTTAAAGATGAAATAGAGCTAACTTTGGTGAATTAACCAATTACATGTTCTTTCTATCCAAGAAGAGAGTCAAGACAGTCATTTTGGCACAGTTGAGGAGAAAAGTGGTTTCCATGAAAATATTTATGCCTAACCTACGCCTACAGAAGCAAAAAGTGCCTAGAAAGTGAAAAACTACACCTGACACCTACGCCTGACCTATGCCTAAGGCATAGCTGGGGTACGCCTAAGGCGTAGGTGCGGCAAGTTTTAGCTAAAATGTCTGGTTTGGCCCATATTTTATTCCAAGATGCGTCGATGACTCTTCCATCTCAAAGGGCATGCACCACACATCATGTATATTAGAGAATAAGGTTTGAGTGATTGCTGGTGAAATTACCAAGAAGGAAAACTCTTCACATTTATCTATATATACGCGATCCTATATCAGTGTTAGGGGGTTGGTATCATGTACATCAGAGAAGAAGACCTTGGAAAACGTTTCTATATCAGCAATGTAGTCACCTTCCACCATGGCCAACTAACTCGGTATCTAGGGTTTTCTAGCAAAACCCTAGCCAAGTAATGTAGTTTTTCATTGTTTTCAATTGTAACGAGGGGAAACTGTTGACCATACTGTGATGATTGTGGTAGATAAGAGATCGTTTTTATTTTCAATATAAAATTCTATACTTGTTCTAAATTCTTATCTTAGATGGAATGAATATAGTATTTTACACAACCATGATTATTCAATATGGGCTGGAACTCAAATGTTTAATTTATGGTTTTCTACACAATGGTGGTAATAAAACTTGAAATCTTAGGTTGACACAGGCCATACCTTGGCGATTTGAGATAGACATGCTTTAGTTTATTTTCATGCATTAGGAGTAGATTTGAGTAATTTAATTGGCATGTACTAGTCGGGTCAGTCATGAGATGGGTTGTCGTAATCCGGTTGATGGTAATCCTTTTTGGGATCGTATTTAGCTATTTACGGTACGACCTGATTCACAGTTTATGGATCGCCTTCTTATAATTGTTACATTGATGAACTATATTATGCGGTTAGTGGTGGAGTGATGAAAACCCTAGTTTTCTCTCTCATCTGAATTACAAACCAATTTACTTTGCTTTCTAGATAATTTTAGTTAAAATATATAATTTGGTCTTTGACCACCCAAACCAAACAACTTTGCGAAAATATAATTTAGTGTTTTTGAACTATTAAAGTGAACAATCTAGTCTCTGTGGGGTCGATATCCCTTACTCAAGTTGTTGTTATTCTACAATTGATACGTGTGCTTGCGTAGGGTAAAATCTAGCATAAGAGGCTGTTTTTAACAACTATTTTTACCCCCTCTAGACAGATATCACCTGTCAATCACATAAAAACTCCAACTTTAAAGCTAATAATAATTCCAAGTCCACGGCAACGGCACCAAAAACTTGATGTGCGTCGGACGGGGTTAAAAATAATTGTTAGTCACTAAAATACCCTAGAGGGGGGGTGAATAGGGTTTAAAAAATAATTTCTAACTTCTTTTTATTCTTACTAGAACATGCAACAAGGTTCAATATTAATTTACAAGGTAAAATATGCAATGAATGATTTCACTTAAATTCAACAAGCTATTTACCACAATATAAATTAAGCATGCATGAACATAAAGTAAAGAGATAGAGATAGAGATATTGACACCGTGATTTTTACGAGGTTCGGTAACTCCTACTCCTCGGCTCAAAGAATCCCCTTCCTTGAGACTTTCCCAATCCTCACACTATGGCTCTTCCTTCAATAGGTGGAATAGCAAAACCTTTACAAAAGAGCTAACTAGCTCTTCACACAATCAAGAGAACAATCCTCCCTTGATACAATGGGCTTCACTCACCCAAGATCACAAATTTGTGTATGTAATCAATATATCACTCAAGAAACAAAAACACTCAAAACCCTAAGGTTTTTATGGATGATAGATCAATATAAGCTCAAGTGTTTTTAGGTGATATTTCAAGAACTCAAGATATATATATTCTCACAATATATTTTCAATAAGAGAATAGGCTCAAGGCTTGAGTTTAAATTTTCAAAATGATAAGAGTGAAAAGCGAGATTTTGCTATCAAAAGATTTTTTCAGAAGATGCTTGAGAGAAAATTAGAGATGAACAATATTTGGAAAATTTCTCACACAAGAACCTTAGCATTTTTAATCCATATCTCTTTCTTTATATAGTGAACACTAGGGTTTGGAGAGTGTGTCTCACCCTAGACAATATGGAGAGTAGGACCTGAAAATCAGCAAGCAAAATCATTTCTTTTTGGGCAAAAATATTGTTTAGAAATACTTTTCCTTGAAATCCTGAAGCACCCAGTCGACTGCCTCCTGGCACCCAGTCGACTGCCTCCATGCTTAGATTTAAAATATTTTTCCCAACGGCTAGGGTCAGTCGACTGCCTCAAGAAGGCCAGTCGACTGCCTCATGAGTCAGTCGACTGCCTTGGACAGGCCAGTCGATTGCCTCAGGCAATCAAAAATGTTCGAAACTCTCTGGTCCAGTCAGTCGGCTGGGTCCTTAACTGCCAGTCGACTGGTCACAGTCAGTCGACTGCCTTGGACAGGCCAGTCAACTGCCTCATGCAGTTAGAATGTTTTATAACTCACTGGTTCATCCAGTCGGCTGGGTCCTTAAGGGCCAGTCGACTGGGTCATAGTCAGTCGGCTGCCATTTCATGGCCAGTCGACTGGGTGACTCCAAAAATTGTTTTCAAGGTCCGTTTTTGATCCGTTTGAGTTCGTTTGATTAATTACTTGAGCTTATAAGATCAATCAACGCATAAGATACCTTGTTACAATATTCTCACCCCGACCTATCTACCCCAGGTCTTGAGTCCAGCTTTTTTTCTTTCTTTGATCTTTTTGTCCTTCTTCGAGTTTGCGCTTGAGTTTCCTTATCGCTTGTTGCTTTAGCGATCTTCCCGAAACATTTACCTGTTCTTGCTGAAACACTTAGCTCAAAGCCACATTAGTACCAAACACGGTTTTGAATGTTTTGTTAATATCAAAATAAGATTTATTGCTTGAAATGGAATTTCAAAGCCAACAATAATGATTAAGAACGAACCGTTACGATGACTAGGTTTTACCTATCACAAGCGCACGAATCGTATTGTAGTACAAATCAACTTGAGAAAAGGAATATCAATCCCACATAGACTTGGATTATTCACTCTAGCAATCTAAAAATATTGAATTATAGTTTTGAAAAATGTTTGATATGTTTTGTTTGAGATCTACCACTAAATTAACTACAAACAAAATTTAAATTATGTTGTGATTCAAGATAGAGAAAAACTAGGGTTTTCATGCTCCACCACTAACCGTATAATATAGTTCATCTATTTACTCAATTGGAAGAGGGCGATCTATCACTATGAATCAGATCGTATCGCAAATAGTCGAATACGTCCCAAAAAGGATATTATCCATCGGATTCGCTACAACCCATCTCCGGATAGAGTGTGACTAGTACTTGCCATCTACTTTACTCAAATCTACTTCTACAACATAAAATTAGACTAAAGCATGTTTATATCACCTCGTTGAGGCATGGCCTATGTAAATCTAGGGTTTCAAGTGTTAAGCACCATTGTGTAGAAAATCACGCTATATTTATGATAACATGATTGGTCAAGATAATATATTCATTCAATCTAAGATAAAAATTTTGAATAATTATAAAACCTTGTGTCAATAATAAGTTCGATCACTAATCTACACAATCATCACAGTGTGGTCATAGTTTCCCTTCGTTACAATTGAAACAAATAAAAGAACTATATTACTTGGCTAGGGTTTTGCTAGAAAATCCTAGATACCGAATTAGTTGTTCATGGTAGAAGGAAGCTGCATCGTTGATGTAGAAACCACCTACATGATCGTCTTCTCCGGATCTCTAGGTCTTGAATGGCTCCTCCCTTTGAATGATTTAAATCTCCAGAGCAAGTGCTCTTGAAATTATGGAATTAGGAGCCCCCTAGATCTGTACCAGACCTTGGTATTTATAGATAAATCTGAGGGAAATCCTGTTTACATTAGAATTCTCCTCCTTGAAGTAGGATTCCCCTTTTGGTATAACTTTTCTTCCAAACTGATCAAAACCCTTCAATATGATGTATAATAAGTCTAAAACACGTGCAAAGAGGTTTTTAAGTCGAAGTCAAGTCAACGGAGTTTGAGTCAAACCAGGATTTGAAGTTGACAGATGTACTTACGCTTGAGCATAGCTCCTTTCTGGACCAAAAAGGCCAAGCGTAGCTCGAGTGTAGTTTTAGCACTTTCAAAGTCACTTTTAGCTACTGTAAGCGTAGGTTGAGCCTAGCAAAATTATTGGAAACAATTTTCTTGGGAATTGTGTCGTTAGAACCCCCTCGACTCCTTTGGTATGTTTCCCAAAATTGCGGCTCCAAAAAATGACATTTTTGCCCTCCGGAATATACTTTTTGCTTGAAAACACCTCTTTTGATCTCTCTTTGGATAGACACAAGTACTTCCTTGATTAATTAACCAAAGTTAGCTTATCTTCTTCATTAAGCTCCTTAAACACGCTTAAACATTCAAACTAGATAAAAATATCAAACAACGGAATTTAAAGACGTAACAATAGCAAGATATGGGCCTAAAATGGACAACATTCGGCACCTATCACTCATTATTTGTTGTTTATGCTATATTTTTCATCATTCTTTTTCTATTTTTTTTTTATTTTTTTTTTCCTTTCTTTTTTTCCCTTCCTTTCACAAACTTTCTAGTGGTTCTTAGCAGACGTTGGGCCAATGACTCCCAAGCTGGACAGATTTAGGGCACTAAGTGATAAAGCACCCCTCGGGCTTAATAATCCAAACCATTTAGGCTTGACTTTCAAGAATTTTCACTATTCAAGCTCCTTTTTTTTGTTTCTCATATTTTGTTTCTTTTTTTCATAGCATTCAAGATTTTTCCAATTCAATACTCAAAGATCAACTAATTTAACCATAGGGATCATGTGCATGTGCTTATAGGTCAAAATCATCCTTCTCAATTTCGATTTTACTAACTCATTTACCTATGTGAAATCACATCTTTTCATTAAATCAATCTAATCATTACTCTCATGAGCGGTAATATCGCTTCAAATATTACTCATACATCATGAACACATACTCAATTAACTTGTAATGAAAAACACTTATGCATGAAAACAAATAACTTTTTTATAAAAAAAAAAAATCAAATTTTTTTTTCAATTTTTTCCATTAATTCCTTATCATAACCATACATTTCCTCAAAACTTGAATGAAATCATGTCCTCATGGTTCTTACTTACACACATGAGAAAGAATATAGTTACCCTTGAAGCGTAATTCTGGAATTCCAACTCTGTGCGCTTGACCTCTCCCCCAAACTTGAATCGTGGTACCTATAAAAATATGCAACAAAGTACAAATACACAATATCATAACAAGGGAAACGAAACATAACTCAGTCAAAATTCCAAAATTAGTACCCAACATATCACAAGGAATGAGTTTTTTTTTTTATATATAAAAAAAGAACTTTGATTTGGCCTTAAAGGCCTACAATCCTATGAATTGAAATTTCAAAAATTAAATGACATCCTATTTTATAAACCGAGGCTAGAAGCTAACTTTCACAGCCCAGGACCAATGTTTAATGTCGTTGGTGTGACGTGGCCACTTGCTCTACCCATATCGTACAATTGATCTACCAAATTGATAGATGCCATTAACCCCGGTCCCGGATCAATCTCCTCATAGTTCTTCAGTCGCTGACCACACATCTTGAACCTTTCTTTCCCGAATCCTACCTTTCCGTGGGGGTAAACTGATTTAACTCTATATAGTCCATCCCATCTTAATCGTATTTTTTTTGGAAATAATTTCAGTTTTGAATTACACCGCCGTCCTTTCAGGCCAAGCTAAGAAAACTTAAGACGAACATGCTTAGCATGATACAATTTATCTGAGCTATGTAAATCCAATCATTCTTACCAGGCATATAACTTATTTACCATGTTTATACTAAAAACTCGCTCACCTGGAAAGGGATCCTTAAAAGGCTTGTCATCCTTGGTATGCTCTATGGCAGTTCATCGTAAATGATCAACTCTAACATTCTCCACACTTTTGATTTTCATGTACCAATTTCAGTGGAGAAATAAGTGGAGGCCCAGACGGCTCCCTTGATGCTCTCTCTAGCTGCGAGTATAAATCAACTTCTAATGCAGCGATAACCTCCAAATTGGATCGTTGTTGATCCTTCCAAGTTTCAAATTTTGCCTCTGTACATGTGAGTTTTCCCGGCCCATGAAAAAGCCCGTCCCGACCGGAGCGATCCAGGAATGGTCCGAGATTGTGACCCGACCATTGTGCCCACGTCATAACCCGACCGATACATCAGCCCCGTGGTCCGAGAAGTATCTTGCCCCGACCCGAAGAGCATTTTTGAAGGAACTCGAAGGCCCATAAGCTCAAGGCAATGTCATGATATAGGACCTACATAGCTGACGTGTAAAGGAATATATTATGTAAAGTTGAAAGTGTTGCCCTAATGGGCCAAAGGCCCATTGGAAAAATGTATATAATTCAATGAAAAGTAATGAGAAGAGATCCTTTTTTGTGTTGTGCAAATATTGTATCTCAAAATTGCTTTTCAAAGAGAATCTTCTTCCATCTAGAGGGGATACTCGGTTATTCAGTATCGGACCATCCATAGCAGTTATATCCATTTTACTAAGTTATTTGGTAATTCCTTTTGGCTATGACCTTGTTCTAGCTGATCTCAGTATCGGTGTTTTTTTATGGATCGCCATTTCAAGTATTGCTCCTGTTGGACTTCTTATGTCAGGATATGGATCAAATAATAAATATTCCTTTTTAGGTGGTCTACGAGCTGCTGCCCAGTCAATTAGTTATGAAATACCATTAACTCTATGTGTGTTATCAATATCTCTACGTGTGATTCGGTGAGACAAAAACTTAATGGCACCGTCTGTGGGAAATTAGGTCAGATCACCGACCATCTTCCTACCTCCAAAAAAGCTGAGTGAAACCCAGATACACCTTTCATACCATCCTCATTGTCCAGATATAACGATGCCGGTAACCAGATCCCATTCTGAAGCACTGATTCCCGGCACCGGACAACCAAGCGCCCCACCATCGATTGAAAATCTCCTGCAGCGGCTGGCGGAGGCGGAGAAACGCAGCCAGGCCGCCGAGGCAAGGAGCCTGGCGGCGCAAAGGAGGAGTGAGGAACTCCTCGCGAGATTGAATCAGGCAACTATCCCACAGATAGTTCCCGATCAATCACAGACCCAAGGTGATGCCCAAACACGAGAGGAGCATGGTGAAACATCTCACCGGCCAGGCAAGGCCCCGACTACCGGCGATACTCCAGTTATCGACGAACCTTTGACGTCGCAGAAGCTCCAGGAGATGATGGCAGAATTTCAGAAGAAAGTCATGAATGATCTGAGAGCCAGATCCACCGATGACCAGGCCCTCAGAGCCTCTGCCGACTCGGTTCAGTCGCCCTTCAGTGTGGAGATCACCCAGGAACCCTTCCCAAGGAAGTTCGTCATGCCCAGATTCACTCCTTACGACGGAACGAAGGATCCCGAGGAGCATATCTACCAGATCCACCAGAAGATGACGATGTACGCCGAGAACGAAGCCCTGCTATGCAAAGTTTTCCCGACCAGTCTTATCGATGCACCGCTCCTCTGGTTCAGAAAGCAACGGCCGAGATCCATTGGCAGCTGGCAGCTGGCAGCAATTATCCGATCTCTTTGTGGCGCAATATTTCGGGAACAAGAGGCAAAATAAGACCATCTCGAGCCTCTTCACCATGACTCAGGAAAGGGCGAATCCCTCAAGAGCTTCCTGTCCCGATTCAATGTCGAGTCGTCCTCCATCGACAACTGCGACCAACACTCTGTCGTGGAGGCCTTCAGGATGGCTCTCATCCCGGGGACCAAGTTTCACCAATCACTTGTGAAGCGACCTCCCTCGGGAATAGGAGAACTCAATTCCAGGGCGCAAGGCCACTTGAGAATCGAAGAAGAAGAAGCAACCCGACAGAGGAGAGCAACACTGGTCAGTGTGGAAGTGAAATCAAAGGATAAAACGTCAGACAAATCCCGACATGATACGAATCGTAAACGCTCGAATCCCCCGAGCCACTCTTCATCTCAGTTTCCCCCTCAACCCGATAGACGTACAAAGATTGAAGAGAAGATTACTCCATTAAAAGTGACGCTTGCCAAGCTTTTCCAGGAGAACAAAGCTCGAGGAATCTTCCAAACTCCTCCCCCAATCAGGCAACCCCTTGACCAAAGGGATAGATCCAAGCATTGCGCCCTTCATGGTGATTTTGGCCACACGACCAACGATTGCCGAAACCTAAGACGCCAGGTGGAAGGAATGATAGCCCGAGGGGAACTGAAGGATTATATCCAGAGGGATGGTCCTAGGGCCAACCCACCAGCACAATATAACCAACGGAATCAGGGTCCTGCTCACCCGGTCAGGATCATCAATACGATCCATGGGGGTCCCGATCCACAAAGCAGCGAAGGATCGAGACGCACACAAATGAGAAGAGCACATCAGATCGCCAGGATATCTGGGATAAACGAGATCCACCACCGAACGGGGCAATCTCAGATACTCTTCTCCCAGGAGGACCTGCGGCACATCCAGGTCCCGCACGAGGACCCGCTAGTCATCACTCTGATGGTCTCGGGATGTCTTGTGAAGAGGGTCATGGTTGACCCGGGAAGCAGCGCCAACATCATGACCAAATGGGCTTTTGATAAATTGGAAATCAACCTGAGTGACATCGCGACTTCCCGAAACCCAATTGCCGGGTTCGACGGAAAACAAGTCGAGCCTCTCGGGGAGGTCAGGCTACCTGTGACGGCGGCCCAGAGAACTCTATCCGAAACTTTCGTGGTGGTGGACGTGAAACCATCGTACAATCTTCTTATGGGAAGGGGATGGATACACAGAATGCAGGGGGTACCGTCAACTCTCCACCAAATGATGAGGTGCGTTGGCCCAAATGGGTACGACATAATCGACATCAGAGGGGATCAAGTGGCGGCCAAGCAATGCTACGCCGTCACCATCAAAGAAATGAAGGACAATCCCGATCGAAAGAGATTCCGAGAGGACGATCATGACCTGGAGTCCAAATAACAACTACAGGACGGGGAGTCGGGTCCCCCGATCGTGGCAGAGCCTCTGCAGCCGGTGTCTGTAATGCCCGATAAGGTCACCTGCGCAGGTACAAGCCTCACCACTTGTGAATTGAATGAACTGACAACATTCCTACAGGACAATCATGACGTCTTCGCGTGGGAGCATACTGATATGCCCGGCATCGACCCCTCCATAGTCCGACACACATTACATGTCGATCCAAATATTCGACCCGTTCGACAAAAACAAAGGCGAATGGGGGGCCAAAGGAACCAAATCATAGCCGACGAGGTGTCAAAGTTGCTGGAAGCCGGATTCATCAGAGAGGTCCATTATCCCGAGTGGCTGTCAAATGTGGTTGTTGTGCAGAAAAAGAACGGGAAATGGCGAGTCTGCGTCGACTTCACCGACTTAAACAAAGCTTGCCCGAAAGACAGTTTCCCCCTGCCCAAAATAGATCAAATGGTCGATGCTACTGCAGGCTACGAGAGGTTAACCTTCCTGGATGCCTACTCGGGTTACAACCAAATCCCAATGGACCCAGGGGATGAGGAAAAAACCTCCTTCATTACGGAAACAGGTACCTATTGCTTTAGAGTTATGCCTTTCGGACTAAGAAATGCAGGAGCCACCTTTCAAAGACTGGTGAACAGGATATTTAAAGGGATGATGGGCACAGTAGTCGAGGCTTACATTGACGACACGGTTGTCAAGAGCAGAAATAAGACTGACCACTTGGGGCATCTCCGTAAGGTGTTTGATACCCTGAGGAAACACGGGATGAAGCTCAATCCAGCAAAATGCTCCTTCGGGGTGTCCTCGGGACAGTTTCTGGGACACATAGTTGATCGGTCGGGCATTCAAGCCAGTACGACCCAAGTAAAGGCTCTGCTCGAAACCAAAGAGCCATCCACACACAAAGAAGTTCAAATCTTGACCGGAAGGGTCGTGGCATTAAGCCGATTCATTGCAAGGCTGACCGACCGTTGCCGACCCATCTTCCAGGCGATCAAGGCAAGGAAGGGAGAAGTGTGGGGACCCGAGCAAACTAGAGCCTTGTCCCGATTGAAGGAGTACATGCTCAAGCCTCCCATTCTTGCAACACCCGAGCCCGATGATGTCCTGCTCTTGTATCTGGCAGTATCATCAGTTTCAACTAGCGCCGTGCTCATCAGAGAGGACAGGAACCTCCAGATGCCCATCTTCTACACCAGTAAGGCACTAGCCGATCCCGAGACACGGTACAGCAAGCAGGAAAAGTTGGTCTTATCCCTGATCAATGCCAAACGACGTCTCAGGCATTACTTCGAAGCTCATCATATCATTGTCCCCACTACCACTCCCATTCGTGTACTTATGGCAAAGCCCGATCTTTCCGGAAGAGTTTCCAAATGGGCCATTGAACTGGGAATTTATGACATAACTTAGGTACCCAGAGTCTCGATCAAAGGACAGGCCGTGGCCGACTTCCTCTTGGAAGGGGAAACCAAGGAGATCGATCAGCCCGATGAGTTGGTAATGTGGAAGTTATTCGTGGACGGTTCAGTGTGCGCCAATGGAGCAGGTGTCGGGCTTGAAATACATACTCCCGACGGGACTAAGTTACAAGCCTCGGCACAATTACAATTCTCAGCCACCAACAATGAGGCAGAGTACGAGGCAGTTATATCAGGATTGAGATTAGCCAAGAGCCTTCAAATTCAATCCCTATCCGTGTACAGTGACTCCCAGCTAATTGTCAGGCAAATAACCGGTGAATACGAGACAAGGGACCCTGAGGCTCTTAAGTTGAGCGTCTTTCCTATATTTGGCTGGGAGAGGGTCAGTGCAGAAGTTCTCCTCCTCCTCGGCATCCTGACCCGCCTCGACATCATCCTCTACTGCCCGATCCCCTTCTTCCTGAGTGACTTCCGGGGGACTAGACCTAATGACCTGATTAATCTCTACGGACGGGGTGTTCTCCGAGACATCAGGATCAGTAACAGTTAGGTCAGTATCTGTCACTTGCAAATCGCTAACCGACCTGGTATCATCACTCCCCGACATATTTGACGAAAGGATAGAAAATTGAGAAGAACAACTTACAAAAAGACAAAGATGATTCCGGCAGTCTCTCCTTGAGTTTTTCCTCCGGCTAGGTGGTTTGCAGAAACCGGCAATTGTACCAGGAAACAGAGAAGGATGCGTCCGGTCAAACGCTTTGCAGCACGGTCCAAAACACTTCACACGGTGTAAAAATCAATTAAGATCGCTGATGTTTGCAGAAATTGATGAGACAATATGGAGATTCTGTAGGTGAGAATGGATTTGAGTTGCAGATAATGCTTGAGTATGGCAGAGAAAATAATGAGAAGTAATCCAAAAGCAGTGCAAGTGTGATGTATGTGGGTTATATATAGATAGGTATGAGGTTTCGGTCACCCGGGTCAGAGTATCGGATCGACATGACCCGGCCCATCTCACACAAATCTATGCCATCTCAGCCACAAGATCAAATTGCAATGATGGAGGCAGCTGCAGCATTAAAGGCGTCCCGCATCGTCCGACACGCGTCCCCTCATCATCCGCTACGCGTCCCGCGCATCAACCCCGAGGAATTTTTGATGGGCCTTAAGATTTTTTCACCTAATGGGCCCATTGGATGCAGGCCCATAAGCTAAAAGAGGGCCTGTGTACATGTGAGTTTTCCCGGCCCATGAAAAAGCCCGTCCCGACCGGAGCGATCCAGGAATGGTCCGAGATTGTGACCCGACCATTGTGCCCACGTCATAACCCGACCGATACATCAGCCCCGTGGTCCGAGAAGTATCTTGCCCCGACCCGAAGAGCATTTTTGAAGGAACTCGAAGGCCCATAAGCTCAAGGCAATGTCATGATATAGGACCTACATAGCTGACGTGTAAAGGAATATATTATGTAAAGTTGAAAGTGTTGCCCTAATGGGCCAAAGGCCCATTGGAAAAATGTATATAATTCAATGAAAAGTAATGAGAAGAGATCCTTTTTTGTGTTGTGCAAATATTGTATCTACAGCCTCCGACCTTTTCATCACAGCTTCCAAATCATCTCTTACAAGACTCTGAGGTACAACTTCTTTAACCATCTCATCAATATTATCGATCCACTCATCTTTATGAAAATATTGAAACACTCATCTTTATGTTCCCAAAAGATAGATCCATAATCTCTGTTCTGCAATTAATGCACGCATTGGCCGTAACAAAAAATGGTCTTCCTAAGATAACAGGGATATGTTTCTTTAGTTGGTGGACAAGTTCCATGTCTAGAACCACAAAGTCTACTAGAAAGTAGAATTTGTCCACTTGAACAATGACATCCTCTAGAATTCCTCTAGGTTGTTTAATTGATTTATCTGCCAATTAAAGCACTACCGAGGTAAGACTGAGCTCTCCCAACCATAGTTGCTGATAATGCTATGCCCCTAAAATCCTAAGATTCACAAACCAAGACATCCGAGGACTTCGGAGTCTGATCCGTACAATAACAACCAACTAAGAACATCGAATACGATGAAACGTAAGAAATAATGATAAAAATGATTTATTCCACACATACAGAATGATAGAAACTCAACAGCGGAATCTAAAGAAAATCTAGCAGAGTTTTGTTTGTAATTGGAACATTCTGATACATAATCACAACATAACAGAATAACCTACCAATATCAAGTTCAATAATAACAATGGCACGCAGCCCAAAGAAACCTACTAAGGCCAAGGTATTGGAAAGAAAACCACTGCTACCTCTACACAACCCTTTCTAAAATCTACATAGCCACAATGCTCAAATAAGAATAAAGAAACTCACACAGTAGTGCCGAAGTGATACAATGGCACCCTAAAATAATAAATATAAGAAATAAAAGATACACCAAAGGGGATGTGACAACATGCTGGCTCCCAAACTAGAACAATAGCCTCCGGATAACAAGAGGAGGAAAAATAGGAATATGAATGTACAATGGGATAAAGGAACAAATGCTAAGTACAACGTCCCAAACCATCCGTACTGTCATCGTCACTGTATATGTCATCAGCATCCACCTGCAATCCTGCAATCTGTTTGGGGGTGAGCACAACCTCGGGGTCTCACAATAAAATCTCTAACAAATACACCTCTAGCCGTCCATGCAATGTTAACCATCCCATGGGCATACATCTATCCTAGGTCATTTTATCGCCTCACATGGCACCCACGCCAATGCAAGAACCCAAAATAACCCCATAAATAAGTCAATCATATATCAGGGAAGCACGATAAGGCACGAAGCATAAAACATAATGCTAACGATAAATCCCTATCATATACCAATGTACAAAACACAGTCGAGTATATATATATAAACGTATATACATACCCTAAAGGTAACTAATCATATCTCGATATATGAGTACACACACATATATATGTATATACATATAAATACACAATTAGTACTATAAGATATAACCAAGACTCGTACTCTAAGTACCCACATTGGTAGTCTACATTACTCTCATAACGTACGTTGAGTACACAAAACCAAGCCCAAGCCAACTAATCCCCAAGCGCCCACAACGTTAACCCGAGGATTCAAAAAGGGAGAATCACAATCACCTCTATCATATCGCTTCATCAATGCCACTAAGCACATTACCACGTCAATCTCATAATATTATCCTTAATAAGGTCAATCAAACCACCAACGCTCTCACTATAAGTGAGGAAACCTAACCGATCAAATCACGGAGAGTATATGAACACTCCCCTCATGAACGACCACATAAGGCTCAATAACCAAAGCAAAGAAGAAGAGGTCCCAATGCTAAACCAACAGATAACCGAGACAATAATGTCAAGGTTAAGAACACCCACCAGTGATTAGGGAGACACCCGAACAAAAGAAACCAAAGCAAATGGCCGAGAGTAAAAGTCATAAAAAGATGAATCCCAAGGATCCAATAGTTTGAAGAAAAAAGTTTTAATACTTGAACCAATCCATTCGGCATTCATGCCCCTAACATGTGTAAAAACCTAAATCACCTAGGTGGTGACATCAAGCAACCAAGAAGAAGAGAAATGCAACACTATGTGTGTGCATTAAACAATAAGCCTCATACCCAAGATTTAAAAATGATCGGAAGCAAAGGTGAAACAAAAAGACACCTTTCAAAATACTATAGGTCGAGATCTTGAGAAAGAAGCCTCGGAATCTCGAGAAAAGTTATACAAATAGTTTTTCTTTTAAGAATCCACACAGTGAAAATGATCGTCTTGGCCCTGGTCTCCATCATTCGCCATTACAGACTTTTTGAAGTTAAAAATATTTTTAAAGAAGATTCTAAGATCACTTTTTAAATTACAAAAAATTGTCGTGGCTACGGGGGTAAGCGAAAATGGGTTTTTCCTTTAAATAAGAAAGAGTTTGATTATAAATCGTAAAAAATGCGATTTTCGAATGACATCCTGATAAGAGTGGTCACAACTCCAAGGAAGAACACAATCACTAAAGACGTTAAGGGTCCTAAATGGTCGTTGTCACGAAAACAACTAAGTTCAATTTCCACCTAGTCTAACTCAACCAAAATCTCAAAAGTACGGTTGATAATCCATTCCTCAAAAGGTGAAAAGCATCTAAAGGCCTATACTACACAATCAACTAGGTTCACAATTTCATTACCCGCCTTTTCTAAGGCCTCAATTCACCGTTGCTAAAAGTTATCACTAACCTCAACTATCCAAAGAGGTCACTAACCCAACATACTTATTATTCAAAGGGCACAAAATTACATAACCACAAGTATAAGAATTTACATTTCATTATATTTTAGCAATTATTGTATTTAAATCATGTTTTCACATATCCACTTTTAGTTGAGCATTATTTAAAAATATGAATTTATTTATCAATATTCATAATCAACATGTTCCAACATCACATGCAATAATATCATGATCTAAATATAAAATGGAAGCACATAATGACAACATGAATGCAATGTGACCCAACACCATCCAATGGTACACACACGACCACACACCCTAACTCTAAGGGTCAACGGATATCATTCCTCTAATCATTCCCTTGAGGATACTTGGCTCATGAGGGAAGGTAGAAAGGGTCAACGGATAACATTCCTCTAACTATTCCCTTACACCTGGCTCATGAAGGAAGGTAGAAAGGATCAACGGATATCATTCCTCTAACCATTCCCTTGAGGATACCAGGCTCATTAGGGAAGGTAGAAATCCGTATTGATTTGTCCTAAGTAAATTTTCTCTTTTTCACTTTCAACAAGGAATATCAGTTGCACGGACTATTCCCTTGATGATACCTGGTTCATAAGGGAGAGTGGAAAGGGTCAACGAATACACACTCTAACTATTCACTCTAAGGATACCGGGCTCATGAAGTGATGTAGAGACGCAATGATCATTCACTTGAGATATAGACGCAGACTCAACAAGGAATATAAAAAACAAACATGAAATAAGGTCCGTGAAAAATGGAGTTTGGACTAGGTCCTCCCTTATTTCTCTATTTCTCAATATGCATACAGGGCCTCAATAAAAATCATGCCTCAACATAAATATGTATCTCATCATATTTATGAAAATATTCTCTAACATGCTTTTAAATCAACTAAAGCAATAATCCACGAGAATATCAATTTAATTTCTTTTAACATGCTTTTAAATTGATTAAAGATATAATCCACAATCATATAATCTTATCTCTATTACATACATTTAAATTAATCAAATAATAATCCACAATTATATGGGGAACTAGAATAACGTTCTAAGTTCATGGATTTCACGTCACACAAATCACATAAATTCATAAGCGTTCCACTAATCAAAGCAAATGAAAACGTACACAATCACGCCTACACGTATACAATAAACTACGTCTAGCGTTACTAATTCCAATCACCTAGATGGAACTAGCCTAATTCACTATCCAAGGTCACAACACAACTCCTATATATATATCTATACTCGTATATATAAATATATATAAACATACAAGCATGATAATTAATCCTAAACATGATTTCTAATTCATATTATACAATTAGCATGCTCAAATCATAAACTAATAAACGCAATAAACCTAGGCCAAAAGTGATAGGGTTAGAGGGACTCCCACTGTAAATGTGTTTCCAAAATAACCCAGAAACGGGTCCACTATGAATAGTGTCGGTGCCCGAATATGGGGCCCATCAAAAGTTATCCAATTGAAATTCCGAATATACCAAAACGTCCGCCTCGACAACCTATTCAATATATACGAAGGCCATTAGCAATAACCTAACCAAATTGAACAAATCTGAAAAATACCGAAACGAAATTCGTACCTGAAAATTAATTTTTTCGACAAACCGCTCAACGAAAAATTCTGAAATTTTAGTATATCGTACTTGGCATCGAGACGCAGCTACCCCTAAAAATCGCAACCATCCGAGCTCGGGAAGTCTTCAAAATGGCGACTCAAACTTTCGGCCAGAACTGCCCCTACTCGCGTTTCACCACTGCGCGCAAGCTGCGCCACCACCATCCGACCTTGCACACACCGCCACCTACGCCTCCAGTAGTTGCCAGCTCCAGCGAGCTACTAGTAGCAAGTCGCACCTCTGCGTGACCTCTCCTTCTTCCCCAGCCTCTCTCCAAATCTCTCTCTCTCTCTCAATCTATTGAGAAGGGAAAAAGCAGCCATGGAGGAGAAGAAATCAAATGAAGAAGATGAAGAAGAAGGGAAAGCAGCTTGTCGCACAGAATAGGAGGAATAAATGAGTGTCGGCTGTGGTCTCCTAATACAAAGTCGTGTATATACATTTCATATATATAATTATATATATATAGATAGATAAATACATATAATAATAATAATAATAATAATAACCTATATATATTAATAATAAGATATATATTCGTAATTAATCCCAAAAAATATTGGATCAACTTCTGAATAATAACACCACACCCGAAACATCCGCGGGATGCCAAATAAATAATATAAACGATATAGATAACCCGAGTATAAAACTCAATCGTCGGAACACCTAACAAGTCCGATCCTATCGAAACTCCTAAAATAACTGGACATTAACATTTCTCAAGAAAATCACTAAACAGTGTCACGAAAATACACACGTACGCAAAACAAGTACTAATACCAAGAAATAATTAAATCGATCAAGTCAAAACACCGAGCGCTACGTCAAATCTCTAAAAGCACTGATGTCGTAACCAAAACAACCAAGTTAGAACCTTACACATCGAACAAATAAAATGTGTCATCACCTAGTCGAAGTACTAACGTTAAACGTTGAAACAAAATCGCGTAGTCGGTAACAAGAAGGTCCACGAAGTCGTCAAGGAGAAATCGTAAAGTCAACTAGTCAACTTTAAACATAAACGCGAAAAATTTATGCGTACGAAACACCAAGAGTAAACAAGACATCATGAACAAATGACGTCACAACCAAAAATAAATTGGAAAGAATTTCAGGAAAAAGGAAAATAACACGAGGTGTTACAGATAGACTGAGTAAGGAAGTAAGTTAACACTCACACCTAGATCAAGAAGAGCTCTACCGAATCTTCTGGTCACCAAAGACATAGGGAATAGTGGGAGCACTGGGATCTTTCCTCTTAGGTGGAGTATCACTTAGTAAGATTGAGCTCACTTGTTCAGTCAACAAAATCATCTTCAGGACCTTAGTTCTACTTCTTATTTTATGTGTACAAAGGTCTTTCAGAAATTTAGCATAGGGTGGAATTTGGGCAATAATATCTAAGAGAGGAAAATTGATCTTAACTTGTCTGAATGTTTCCAACATATCATTCACCTTGGCTTTAAACATTCCATAGTGGTTGGGCTCACGAAGGCATTGAGGATATGGCATTTCCTCCTCATATCTTATCCTTTCTAGTTCTTCTGGTAAAGATTCATCATGTTCATCATCCTCCTGGGGTCTATCTTTTTGCACTACTTCAGTTGCCTTTTACTTTTTTGCCCTCTTCTCGAACTACTTCTTAGCCCTATTCTCCACTTCCTTTCCACTCCTTAAAGTAGTAACGGCTTGGACTGTCTCATGATTTGATTTAGAAAATGAGCTTAGCTCCATTACTTGTTTACCATTTGGATTGGTCACTGGCTAACTTGGTAGTCTACCTTCATCTCTCCTATTCAACATATTTTCTATTTGCCCTACTTGGGTTTCAAGTTTAGCAATCAACTGCGAATGTGTGTTGAGTAATTGAACTGCAGTCTCAAAATTACTTAGAGCACCAAGTACTGTTTCCTCAAAATCGGGTACTCTTAGAGGTGGAGTACAATTTGGATTCTGATATTAGAGATGATTTTGGATAAAAGGACAAATTGCTCGAGTATTGGACAATAAATTTTGAGTATTGAATGATGGTTGGTTTTAAGTGAAACCTAGTTGAGGATTCTCAGTGTTCTTAGAATGATATGACAAATGTGGATGATTACGCCAACCCAAATTGTATGAAAAGAGGATTATTGTTCGGGTTGGTCCACGCTGCATTTGTATCAACGTCAACTAATTCATTGCCTTAATATTTAAAATTTGAGGGGTCAGGTCCTATTGCTAAGACTTATCTAAGGGCTGATTGACTTAGATTGAGGAATTTATCAAGCTTCTGACCTAATGTCGCTACTTGTGTTTTCACATCATCGTCCCTTTCAATCTAAAAAAGACCTTTTGATTTCCTAAGGACTCCTTCTCTAGCACGCATCTCAGATTCATGTTGAAGCGAATTATCACTCATATAGTCAAACAGTCTCAAAATATCTTCTACCAGTTTTAGTGTAAACTGACCTCCCAGTGCTACATCTATCAAATTTTTATGACTCTCATTTAGTCCAAGATAGAAATTTCACACCAAATCCTGATCGACAAACTTGTCATAGGGACACTTCCTCAAAATCTCATTGAACCTCTCCCACGTATCGTGGAATTGCTCACCAGGTAACTCTTTAGAATGGGTAATTACATGTTGTGCCTCATGGGTTCTTCCTATTGGGTAATATTTTAGCAAAAGATCAGATTTTAGGCTTTCCCAATTAGTTTTTATCCCCCTATCCAAATTGATATACCATCATTTAGCTTTCTCTTTCAAGGAATAAGGGAATAATCGCAGACGCAATATCTGGGTGTTTAGATTCTCAATTTTGGTTGAAGAGCTCATCTCTATGAATTCATCAACATGCTGGTATAGATCATCATTCTTAAGTCCATAAAATTTGGGTAACATATTGAGAATAATAGCTTTGATCTCATAGTGTGTAACTCCATCTTCCTTAGGAAATTCAGCATATGATTCATGATTTGATGGTGCAAAGTAACCTTTCAAGGACGAAGTTGGGGCTCATCGCGCTTCTGCATTATTGTTAGCCATCCTATCAAATTCCATCTTTCTTTTAAGCTCTTCTAATCTCTTATCCCTATGATTCTTACGAAAAGTCCTTTCGATCTCAGGATTAAAGGGAGCTAGTTCAGTTTCGGGATTAAAAGGGGATTGCCAATCGTTCATGCACAAGGATAATTTTTTATATTTTTATTCTTTTTTTTTAATAAAAACTAACTACTTCTAAATTACTCTAACTATAGACATAAAATAAAGCTAAAATTATACGTGAAATTAAGCGATGGGACCAGAATATTAGTTATTATGGGCATTAAGTAACCCGTTGATAGTCTCTTTATTATATTATTTTAGTATTTTTATCAAAGTTATGTGTTTAAGCATGTTATAAGGGCTTTAATGCAAATATAAGTTAATTCCGGAGTTTTAGCAAAATGCCTGATTCGGAATGACACTTGGAAGAATAAAAGCACTTAATTAAAAGCAAAGTACAAGTCGTCAAAGCACAAATTCGCATAAAATAAAATAATAAAAATTAAGAAGCCAACAAACGATCAGGGAGTATCCCGATCGATCTGTCGTGTCGGTGCATTGGGAAACGTGTGAACATACAGCATTCTCTTGGCTTCTTATGCAAGTACAAGTAGAAGACAAACTAGTCAATTCAGCTATCATCTGGTCCTCACACCAAGTCATCTTGGAGTGCAAGCAAAGACATGCCATGATTACACCAACATTTGTTTTTAAATATGAGAAGTCTTCATGAAGAGATCAGTAGATCAAGAATAAAGTCATCTTGACAATATACAGAATTCTCTCTCTAGAGAGAATATTCCTCTCAAGAACCCAAAAACAGACTACCCAATCATGGAGATGATCTCTACATCAGTGATGCAGTCTTGTCCTTCCATGAGTGGCTAAGTTGGTATCTATGGTTTCCAATGAAACCCTAGCCGAGTAATGTAGAACTTTAATTATTTTAATTGCAAAGAGGGGAAGCTAAAGAACACTTATATGATGATTATGTAGTGAGAGAACAAACGTATTACCTAATTAAGATTCTTTGTTGGTTTTCTTCTTGTCTTAGATTGAATTAATAATTAATCTTGAACAACTTGTGTTAACACTAGGAGTTTGAACTTCGAAAGTTTAATAATAGTTTTTACATAATAGTTCTTAATTGGCATGATAAAGTCTTAGGTTTACACAGGTCATGCTAAGAGAAGATGATATAGACATGTTTTTAATTTAATGTTTTAGGAGTAGTTGTAGAATAGATGCATGCAGTAATTATACTTTAATCAAAGATGGGCTATAGCGAACCGAACCGATTGCATCTCTTTGAGGATTAGGCAATTGCTTGTAGCGTTACTAATTTGATTCATATAAGTTGTATCTCCCTCTTGCAATATTATGATTAAAGGACTATGTTATTAGGCTAATGGTGGTGTTGGAACAAAACTCTAGACTTGTTTATCTTTAATTCACCAAAACAATTATTTATTTATTTTCTTTTATGTTGAGTAGATTATAAACAACAAATCAATCAAACTATTTTTAATATAATTCAATTTATTAAGTTGTGATTATTTGAAATACAACTTTCATATATGTGGTTCGATTACCCTCTCAACCCAACTATACTATATACTACTCGCGTACTTGCGATTGAAAGGTAAAACTATATCGTAATAATTCTTTATATTTAACACTTTTATTTTCACACGATTTGGACCGATCATAAGTTTTTGGCGCCGTTGTCAGGAATGAAACGAATATTTCAGATTATTGCAATTCAGTTTCTTGAATTATTGTATTAATTTTATTTTTTATTTTTCTTGCAAGTCAGAACCAGCATTGTTCAAACCTACAGATTTTCTAGAAATTCACGAACTCGCACCACCGATTGAGCGGTGAGTATTCAATCGATCTAAAGTGATCTCGATCGATTGGTGATATTAACTGCGAAGTTTGTTCGAAAAAAAATAGAAACTTTATTTACATATACTCTCTATATATATAATATACACATATAAACTATATATACGAAATATATATATATTTCAGTATCTATACTAATATAATAATAATATAAATAAAATAAAAATAAATATTACTTTAAAATATAATAAAATCAAATATTTTTAATAAATTCAGTAAATATTTCAGTTCAATCATGGTTTTATCTTTGCTTTTTAATTGTTTATTTCAAGTGTTATTAAAAATTGTTTATGATTGGACGTCGTTCAATTGATACACCACTTGAGATAACTTTATAGTGGCTCCGCCCATTGTCTTTAAATATTTCTATACTCCTTAAGATTATACTTCTCCTTTAGAAGTTTTGATACCAGAAGATGGGACAAACCAGTATGAAATTAAACATGCCATAATTAATATGCTATCTAAATTTCATGAAAACACTCATGAGGATCCTTATCTACACATAAATGAGTTTCTAGAGGTCTGTTCTACTGTACGCATGAGAGGATGTATGGATAATGATTTTAAAAGTAGATTATTCTCTAATTCTCTAAAAGATAAAGCTAAGATATGGTATATTACAATACCAGCGAACATTAAAACCAATAGGAAAAAGCTCCAAAAGGAGTTTTTACATAAATTCTTCTGGGTAGAAAAAACCCATGAGACCTGAAGATTCATTTTGATGTTCTCGCAATTACCTAGTGATAAATTATATGAAACTTGGGAGCATTATAATAAAATTTTACGAAAATGCTCTCATCACGGATTTCTGACTCACGAGTTGGTTCGTAGTTTCTATATAGAACTAGGAAAGGGTCATAAAATACAGTTGATGCAGCTTGTGGATGAACATTTAAACAAAATTTTGTGGACTTTTTATGGAATATTTTCAAGAATCTTAGTGAAGATTCATGCCAAAATATGTCTGACATGAGAGCACCTCGAACTATCCTTACTAACCGTAAAAGGACGGATAGTACATTTAAAGTTAGTCAGATATATGAAGTAACGTCAAAAGTGGACGAGTTAAGTAAAAAGCTTGACCAATTGGTGAAAAACACTCACGTTAATCCCACACCTTAAGAAGTCTGCTAAGTGTGTGCCAACCCTTCACAGTTTGCTATTAACTATGCCCAAATACAACCAGAACCTGATTTTATCACTGAGGATGTTAATGTTACTTTTACCAATCCGAATAATGATTCTTTCTAGAATAGTCATAATCTGGGTTGGCAAAATCATCCTAATTTCTCGTATAAAATTTAGAATAATATGTTCAATCAAAATCCTAACCAACCATCTAATTTTAATCAACCAATCAATTCGTCCCTTTAATCAAAACCTTAACCAGCCACCTTTTAGGAATCCTAACAATGCACCATCAATGAGACCACCTAGTTTTGAACAGGAAATCAGGAGGGTATTGAACGAGTTTAAAAATGCTACGCAACTTCTGTACACATATTCCTAATCTATCTCTAAACTAGAAACCCAAATTGGGCAAATAGCCAATTCAATCAATAGAAAATAAGAAAGGAAATTGCCTAGTCAACTAATAACTAACCCTAAGGCGCAACATATGATTGAGCATATAACACATGTAGGAGAGACAACCATTGAAACAATTCAAGCTATAACTACCCTTCGAAGTGGTAGAACCATAGAAAATAAAACTGATGAGCAATTTGGGGAACGAACGAAGAAACAAAATGCTAATGAAGAAATAATCCTTAAAAAAGAAAGATAATATGCTTCTAATAAAGGAAAATAAACAATTATAGAAAAAGACAAACTAATATTCTTCCAAAATAAATAGTGGAAACAAATTATGAACCAAAAACATCATTTCCACAACGGTTAAGAGATCCTATACCTTATGGAAAACAAGGAGAAAATATTCAAGAAATGTTTAAAATTTTCCAACAATTAAAAATCAATCTTCCACTCCTTGAAGCTATCAAGCAAATACATACTTATGCTAAGTTTTTAAAAGATTTATGTACTCATAAAAGGAAGAATCGAACTCATACTGCTAAGAAAATAGTATTAACTAATCATGTGAGTTCCATAATATCAAACACTACACCTCCAAAATATAAAGATCCTGGAGCTCCGACTATCTCATGTGTAATAGGAGACCAAGAAATTCGTAAAGCTCTTCTCGATTTAGGAGTTAGTGTAAACTTACTTCCTTATTGAGTTTATCAGCAGTTAGGGCTAGGAAAACTTTCGCCCACATCTGTCATTTTACAGCTTGTTGATAGATCAACTAAATAATCGATAAGTATAGTGGAGGATGTTATTGTTCAAATCAATAAATTTTACTTCCCTATTAATTTTGTTGTTCTTAATACTGAGCCTGTCTATGATTTGAAAAAACAAATTCCTGTAATCTTGGGTCGACTATTTTTAGTAACTACTAACGCATGCATAGATTGTAGAATTGGGTTATGGATTTGTCATTTGGCAATATGATGGTTAGGAAAAATATTTTCTCTAATAACTATCAGTTACCTAAATGAGAGGAATGTTTTCTCACATATATTATTGACGAACTAATAGAAGAAATGACACCTTAAATATTAACTAAAGATTCGTTAATAAGGGCTATGACAAGCGATGAGATTTTAGATGATTATATTGAGTCATTAAATAAACAGCATATGCCTGAATTGGAAGATATTGATGTAATTGAAAAAGCGTTAAGAATACCCCCTTGGATGGCGCTTAAGGAACCTCTATCGATTATATCAAGTACACCTCCTATTCCATCATTAATAGCTCCACCTAAGTTAGAACTAAAAGAGTTACCAAGTCATTTGAAATATGTATTCTTAGGATCTGAAGACACATTACCAGTAATTATATCTGCTAAGCTAACCAAAGAACAAGAGAAAAACTTAGTGAAAGTCTTAGGAGAACATAAGGAAGCTATCGGGGGAGTGTTGACAATTTAAAGGGAATGGACCCTTCAATTTGTATGAATCGTATTCATTTATAACAAGATGTTAAACCATCTAGGGAAATTGTCACACCCCGAATTTCCAAAGACTCCCAAACCGGGACATCCGAGGAATCCGGATCCTGATCCATAAAATGAGCGACCAATTAAGATCCTAAACAACCATAAAACGAATGGAATATTATTAATAACAATAATTTCATACCAAAACCAAGCGGAAGCTAAACCAAATGATACACAAGGCACCTCGAGGCGCTGAAAGAATATATCTCTATAAAGATGAAACGATACCAATACAAGGAAGGGATATGCCAACAGACTGGCTCCTAAGAAATACACATCAACGGTCCCAATACAAGGGACAAGCAAAGGAAACTAAACTAGAACAACACTACGTACAAACGTCTCAAAACCCACAATAGCAACCGTGCCACGAGCCATCCTGCAAGAAAAATCGGACCTAGCCGAAACATCTCCTGCAAACTGGTGTAAACCACCAGGGAAAACCAACACCGGGGTGAGCTTATCAAGCCCCGTAGGAAAAAGGAAATCGTAATCGTCACATCCTCCGACCGTCAAAGTCCAGTGCGAACCAACCCGTGTACATGCATCTACCCTAGGTCGGTCAATTTTCCCACATGGCACTCACGCCAACACAAGACCTCTGAAACAAATCCCTCTAGTCCCCTATCATACATCATCAAGGCAACTAGCACATAACGAATCTATAATATCACATCATATGGAAAACGCACACCTATATATATATTTATACGTATATATATATACAGAGATATAACAAATAAGTACAAGTCACGCTGTTCTAATCTCACGAGAGAACACTATGACTAGTACTCACCAGTCCAACACTAGTAGTCTACACTACTCACATAGACGTACACCAAGTACACAATACCCTGTCATAACATGTGCAATCACTCTAGTGGCCACAACAATAACCAACGGCTCCAAAGGAACTAAAATCACCACGATGCCCATAAGAATGAACATCCATAACCAGTACTAAGGAAACTCTCAAGTCCTTACATACCCACATAATCATCGTCAATGCATATATACACAATACATATACGACACCTCAATCCCTTCACAAAGGCAAACCACACTCACCTCAATATCACTACTAATGCCACAACATCAATCTCACGATACCATCCATAAGGGGATCAATTCAATCACTAACATACTCACTATGAACAAGGAATGATAGCTACTAAACCACGAAGGGTACATGAACACTACCCTCAAGATTGGCCACACAAGACCATGACATCAAGCAAGGGATGAAACTCCGATACTAACTAAAAGAATAACCGGAACATCTCGTCAACATGGAGGGACATCCACCCATGATGAAGAAAACTACCAATATGTATGTGCACTAAGACACACATATCACAACCGAAACTCAAAATGAAAGAAAGTATGAGATACACATACCGAGAGAAAAACACTCTCAAGTCAACTGAATAATCCCAACTCTAGGATTCCTATGACGTCCCACGAGGATGAAGAAGGAACAAGTAACACGCTGGAACCATGGAAGCCAACGTCCGTTTCCAACCCCACGGATTAAATGATGACACAAAAAGGAGTGGCTCGGCATCATGCCGCGACCAACACTAAAGAAAGGTGGATCTAAGCCGATCTTTCATCCTAACAAAACTAATCCCTAAAGACCACTAATCAATGCCTCAAGCATAGTAGGAGAAGTGGTGAAGCACAAGGGAGAGAAGGGAAATAAGTTAAAAAGACTACACAAAATAGTTTTCACCGAGTACTCGATATTCATAACCACCGAGTACTAGGTAGCCATCTTATGGCAAAACTCTCAAAACTCGCGAGTGAAAAATGAGGCTCGCAGCAAGTACGCGCACTTACGCACTTACCGAGTACTCAGTAGAATCATCACCGAGTACTCGGTGGCCCCCATAATAAAATGTCAAGGAATAAACTCGAAAAGCCCCGAAATGACGTCGGACGACTCTGAGCTGACACCTAACACACCGAAACATCTCCAACACCATGTAGATTGACTCAACATCCGACATGAATCACGGAGAACGAAGAATGAAGAAGGAAGTCCAAAAATGACAACCCTTCAACGAAAACGGGAAAGAACAATCCCATAATCCTATTCTCAACCGGGAACTCAATCCAACTCTCAATTCAACAACTCATCTCAATCACCCTAGGCGGTTAAGTTGAAAACCTCAAGAACACTTCTATTCTTAGGATTATGAAAAGGAAGACCTAGTAGCCAACACTCAGAAACTAACTATGTTCCATCAAAACCACCTCCAATCCATTCAAACCTTAATTCACACTTAACATCACTTCTCTTATATTACTAACGGGATCAAGAGACCATTACCACACAAGTGACTAGGATCAATCCTAACCTCACTTAATCAACCTCAAACCTCAAAGTAAAATAGACGATACATTCCCCAAATGTAAAAGAAGTATCAAATGGCCATCACTACATAGCCAACCAAATTCCCAACCTATTAAGGATCGTACATCCCTCAAAGATGCAAAAACATCAAGTAGCCCACTACCAACCAAGGTTACTCAACTATCAACTACCTTCTCAAATGTCACAATCCACACTTAATTCCATAATCCACTACCGACTTTACTTATCACAAGAAAGCCGTAGAAAACTAACTCATATCACTAACTACGGGCATACAAGTATATAACAACAAGTATAAATATTCATCTCATTTTTATACTTCAAAACTAACATGTAAACCATATTCTCACATTATTCAATTCCATTTGAGCATTTTAATGACATGAATTATATCGCAAAATTTACATTAAACATGCTCCTCTATCACATTGAATAATATCATGATATACATGTCAAATGGAATCACATAAATGATATGCAAATGTAATGTGACTAAACACTACCCGTGGTACAACACGACCACACACCCTACTCCAATGGTCAACGAATCATTCTCTAACACTTTTTTTTTATTTATTTCTCATTAATGAAAGTAGATTTACCATACCATTCTTCCCAAGTGCTTTTGACACTTACACTTTTAATAAAGAAGACGTCAAACACGATGCGGTCGTGCACATAGGATTTGGACAAATTCTCCCCCTATCGTCTACGTTTCTTGGAAGATTAGTTCAGTAGGAGCAAGAAGCACCCCCTGACCAGTTGTTACGACGATCCCGAAAAAGTCTACTCACGCAAAATTTCACAAACGGACATAGACCAACACCAATTAAATTCTCAATACAAAAGGTGAACCCATGCACTATATCCTCAATGACCCATGCATCAACATAAATATGTATCACATCATATTTATAACCAACATTCCCAAAATGTTAACACAGATGTTTTTCATCATTCAACATGCTTTAAAATTTCATTTAAAGCAAAAATCAACAAGTATGTTTTTTCATGTACCATCCATGATCCCAAATCATCAAGTTATCATTTGATACACAAAGATAACATTTACCTTTCATTTAACATGTTTTTATCTTAATTAAAGCATTTAATCAACACATTAACTCATTTTCATGCATAAGTTTAATGTTCAATATAGCAACTTCAAGATTAACAAGAATGGGGAACTAGAATATGCTCTAAGTTCATAATCCCATAAACCACCAGTCATCTACTTCCATATCTCAATTGACTAACCAAGTAGCTAGCTTATTTACGCTATCAAGGCCACACAACTACAACCCATAACCCTATATGTATAATTACACTTATACATATACACCTCAATACTTATATTCACATATATATGCATACAAGTATATTTCCACTTCAAAAGTCCACAACCCATAACTCATCTAGCATGCATCATATATCAATTTAAAGGATGACATAAACATGGATTATAGCACATAAACACCAATAAACCCTAAATTCATATTTCTCAAGTTTACACTTGGCAAAAAAATACCTAGGGTTGTAAAGTCCAAAAATGAAATCGCACACTCACGAATAAAAGAATGAGAGATTAGAGATGCTTTCCCCTAACTCAAATGAAGAACAAGCCAACCTCCAAACAAGGCCTATGAAAACCCTAGCTTTCACCCAAAATCGAATCTGAATAAACCAATCGGTGAAAAGCTCCACCATAGCCTCATAAGAATGAATCGAGACTCAAACCACAAGGAAAACACGAATCAATACATGGTTTGACAATAAAACCCAAAACTAGGGTTTGGGAATAAAACTTACAAAGAGGGGAAAACTCTTACCAATCCACGGCTCAAACCGAAGGCAAGACTACCACAACCAACTTCCGTGTTGAAACCGTAGCCAAAATCCAAGCGCAAATATATGATTTAGGCAAAGATAAAAGCAAAGGCCAAGTGAAAAAGAATAGGCTGAGTTTGGAGAAGAAGAGAGAAAAGTTGGAATGTTTTAGGTCAACACTCACTTATAAAGGTAATCTGTGAAAACTACCGAGTTGTACCTCGAGTACTCGGTATGAATAGTAACCGAGTACTCGGTATGAAAACTAGCTGAGTACTCGGTATGAACAATTACCGAGTACTCGGTAACCCTAAAACTACAAAGTGCAAGAAAAGGCTCCAAGGCCCCAAGATGACACCAAAATATTCTGAAACAATCCGGGACACATCCAAACACTCCAAAACATATAGGAAGACTCTCAAACTTCCTCAACAACTCCCACACACAAATGAAATACCGGGAATACCCCTCACTCCCAAAATTTTCAAAAATAAAAATAAACACATAATCACATAAGTGTTATACCGAAATGTCTACGATAAACTAAGTAACACGTTCGAGCATGAAACATGATTGTCGAAGCATCAACGAGAAAACGTTACGACGAACCCACGTAATCATTGGTGACACTGAAATCCGCAAAGCTGGAAATGAAATATCACTAAGTTGTCCCGTTAAGTCCGAAACGTAAACGCGAAAAATTTACACATACTAAGAATACACAAGACGTCGTGAATAAGTGACGTCACAAAACGTTAACACTTGGAAAAGAATTCCATAAAAGAGAAAGGAAAATGCGGGGCGTTACAGAAATGCAAAGGAAATTAAATCCAAACATGAAGGAAGTGGTTAAAAAGGTAGTAAAGTTATTGGATACAGGGATTATATATCCAATTTCTGATAGTATATGAGTAAGTCTAACACAAGTGGTACCAAAGAAATCTGGTATTATTGTAGTACCCAATATGGTAGGAGAATTAATTCCTCAGCACACTACCATGGGGTGGCGTGTCTGTATTGATTATAGAAAATTAAATTCACGTACTAGGAAGGATCATTTCGCATTTCCTTTTATCAATAAAATCCTTGAGAGATTAGCTGGGCAGAGCTATTATTGTTTCTTAGACGAATACTCAGGTTATAATCAAGTAGCAACTGTTCCGAAAAATCAAGAAAAAATGACCTTTACTTGTCCCTATGGTACTTTTGCATATAGAAGAATGTCTTTTGATATGTGTAATGCACCAACCACTTTTCAAATGTGCATGATGTCAATATTTTCCGATATGGTTGAGAAGTTCTTAGAAGTATTTATGGATGACTTCTCCGTATTTATAATAACCTTTGACGAATGCCTCGAACATTTAGCATTAGTATTAAAACTATGTAAGGAAACTAATCTCATCTTAAGATGTGAAAAGAGTCATTTCATGGTTTAAGAAGGGATAGTATTAGGCCATATTATTTCAAAAAGGGGAATTAAGGTGGATAAAACTAAGATATAATTAATTTTTAATTTGCCTCCTCCAAATTTTGTTCGACAAATACGATCATTCCTAGGTCATGCGGGGTTCTATCGACGTTTTATTAAGGATTTTAGTAAAATATCAAGACCATTGTGCAATTTACTAGCCAAAGACACACCCTTTGTGTTTAATGAGGAATGTACTAAGGCATTGGAGGTGCTTAGAAACCTTTTATCTACAACACCAATTATACAGCCTCCTGACTGGTCTCTACCTTTTGAGTTAATTTGTGATGCATCAGATTATGCCATTGGAGCAGTATTAGGACAAAGAAAAAATAAGGTCCCTCATGTTATTTATTATGTTAATAAAACTCTTACTGAAGTCAAATAAACTACACTACTACAGAAAAAGAATTGCTAGTTGTGGTCTATACTTTGGATAAGTTTAGATCTTATTTATTAGGGACCAAGGACATAGTATATTCTGATCATTTAGCACTTAAGTATCTTTTAGCAAAGAAAGATTCTAAACCCCGATTAATTCAATGGATACTTTTATTACAAGATTTTGATTTAGAAATTAAGGATAAAAAGGGTACAGAAAATGTAGTAGTTGATCACTTATTGAAATTACCTAGACGATAGTGAAAACAACCTAGAGGGGGGTGAATAGGTTTTTTGTCAATTTTATAATCAATTAAAATTATTTAGCGAAAATTCAATTTTGATCAGTCACAAACCCTAATTCTCAATTTAATTAACAAAACAAATCAATCAAACAAATATGAATATAAGTGGAGAAATTTAAATCATGAGAAGACACGAAGATTTTTACGTGGAAAACCTTGGAAAGACTCCAAGTAAAAATTATGGATACACTCGGGTATCGATGTACTATAAATCATATAAATTGTACAAACTCTATGAAAACAGAACTTACAACTACTGTAATATTGTTCTTCACTCGACGTCTGAATATCTAGATTCACTCGCATTCCATGAAGCTCTCGCTCTGATCTTCGTACTCTGACAACTCAGCTTCTCAACAGATCAAAATCACCATGAAGCCTCCTGCTTCGATCTCCGCACACAGACAGCTCCATTCTTCAATGGATCAATGCAACCTCGTTGTTATAGATGGTGTGTGAATTTTTTAACAACTATACCATTCAATCGTGCATAAAAATCGTCGATGTAGAAGCATGATTGAAGACATCCAAAAATAAAAGAAAACTTATGTATCTCACTCAATGATATTCTCTCACCATATATATATATCTATAGAAGAAGATGAAACTGTGAAAAAACTTGCAGAGAATTCTTAAAGACGTGTCTCCTCTTGTTGTAGACTTGAGTATTTATAGACAATGATAATCCAAACCCTAAATTTGTCATTTATCGTAATTTCACATCCAAACCCTATATTATGGTGAATATAATGTATATAGCACGCACTTTGATGTATACAAGTCGTGGACAAATCATAAACCAACCCCCGAACAGTTTGGACATCGCAGCAAAAAATAGCCAAAAACTTGTCGCAGCTACGCTTCAAGCATAGCATGGCCTAAGCTTCAAGCGTACCTCCAAGAGTAGAAATGTGTTTTCCAACCACTTTTTGAAACTGAAAGCGTAGGTATTTTTGTTAAAATCACTTTTCTTCATAACTGTGCCAAAATGACCCTCTTAAACCCGCGATACTTTTTGTTTGAAGTGACGGCTTTGGAAAATATCATTTTTGCCCTCCAGGAGACATTTTTTTCTCAATATGTTCACTTTCGTGTTTCACTTGTATTCTTCATTACTTCAATACTTGATTATGCCTTTAACGAAGCTTCTCAATGTCATTGAAACCAAATAAACCAATCTAACACTTAACATGGTTATTGTCTAGAACATGCCATAAATAAACAATACATAAAAGTGTTCTTACACTTATCAAGACTAATAATGGAATCAACTATAGATGATACCCCTGTAAAAGACTCTTTCTCGGATGAACAACTATTTCATATTGGTGTAATTAAGGAAATATAGTGGGATGCAAATATAGTTAATTATTTGGCTATAAGTAAGATACCTAGAGGATGGACGAAACAAGAATGGGATCGTTTCTTTTCACAATTTAAGCATTATATTTGGGAAGATCCTCTCTTATATAAATATTGTCCTAACCAAATAATTAGGAAATGCGTTCCTAAAAGTGAGGTAGTAAGTATTTTAAAATTATGTCATACTCTTGAATGTGGAGGACATTTTGGGTCTAAAAAGACGGCTACAAAAGTGTTGCAAAGTGGATTTTATTGGCCTTCACTATTTAAAGATGCTTATGAGTATTGTAAGAAATGTGATAGGTGTCAACGTTTAGGTGCCATCTCTCGACGAAATATGATGCCCCTATCCCCGATTCTTATAATTAATTATTCGATGTGTGGGCGATAGACTTTATGGGATCATTCCTAAAGTCTCAAGAATATGAATATTTCCTAGTTGGGGTATATTACGTATCTAAATAGCTTTAAGTTGTACCAACTAAGAAAGTTAATCATCAAGCTATCATTAAGTTCCTATAATCTAACATCTTGACCAGATTTGGTACACCAAGGGCTATATTCAGTGATGGGGGGGAATATTTCTGTAATAAATACCTTGGAAGTTTATGTGAGGAGTACTCTGTTACTCACAAAGTAGGTACAACTTACCATCCTCAGACCAGTGGTCAGGCTAAAATTTCAAATAGGGAAATTAAACAAATACTTGAAAAATGGTACGTCCTGATAGGAAAGATTGGGCAAATAGATTAAATAATGCATTATGGGCATATAGAACCGCTTACAAAACACCAATTGATACTATACCTTATAGATTAGTGTATGGAAAAACATATATCCTCCCTGTTAAGCTAGAGCACAAAGCTTATTGGGAAATAAAGAGACTAAATTTTGAACTTAAACAAGCAAGTGTTCATAAAAAATTCCAATTAAATGAGTTAGATGAAATACGCAACAATGCCTGTGAGAATGCTAGAATTTATAAAGCTAAAACAAAAGCATTCCATGATAAACACATTCATCGTAAGACTTTTAAAACTGGTAAGAAAGTTTGGTTATTCAACTCAAAATTATGATTTTTTTTAGAAAACTTTAGTCGCGATGGAATGGATCGTATATCGTTGTAACTGCATATCCGCACGGAGCTGTGGAATTGGAAGATCCCAAGGATGGGAACCACTTCAAGGTAAATGACCAGCGGCTTAAACATTACTATGAGCACGATACTAATGTAGGTATGGTGGAATCTATTGATTTAACAGATCCCACTTATAACTCTAATTAAGTAGTACAAGATTAGTCGTGCCATCGTTGTTAAATAATGGTTTTTTTTAAAATATATATATATATAATAATAAAATAATAATAAATATAAAAATACTAAAAGAAAAAATAAATATGTATTCTATTAATAAAAGTTTTTCGGAATATCCCGATCGATCGGTAGAAAAAAGAAATAGTTTTTATTTATTTTTCAGGAAAATACATCCTTACACTGTTTTTCAGAAAAATAGGTCATAAGTTTGGCCGTCTGTATAAAACTTTCAGGCTAAACAACTATGGTAATGTTTATTACTATTCTTTGTAATATTTTTACAATATGGTATTATATTATTCTGATTAATTTTTTATTAACCAATCCAAAACTTAACGTATTAAACATCTTTATTTTTTATAAATATGTTAGTTTGACCCATTTAATTTTTCATCCCTACACAAAAATATTCAACTGACATAATGGCTGAAATTATCAATATTTCTTCATTCTCATCATTCTCCTCTTCAGTTTCTTCTAATTCTTCCATTAATGATGAATGGGTTAAGCATGTGTTAGTTATTGATGAAGCAACCCAAGAAGTGGAGGAGCCCAATTATGTTCCATTGGATAATCCTGGCTTTGATATCCTTGACATACATGATTTAGGTTATGAGGTTACGTTTCTATCTAATAAGTTAGATCATCCATGTTTTCATCATTCTTTTATGTTACTTCAAAACCGTGGGTTGCTCCATCTTTTAATTCCTAGTTCTAATGTTGTTTTTCCTGAAGTAGTTTGCTAATTTTATCGTATTATCACGATTGATGCCACACTCCTACACCAATTCTAACTAGCTCAATGGAAAAACACTTCGCTAAGCTTACATATCCACATCGAGGAAAAAGGCATAATTAAACAAATCTATCAACATTGTATAATATAACCAAAACAAGTGTGTACATAATCACAAGTATAAGAGCTTAAATTTCCTTATACTTAAGAGGCAATCATATAAATCATATTCTCACATTATTCAATTTCATTTGAGTATTTTAATAACATGTGAATTAAAATATCAAGATTCACATTAAACATGTTACACTACCACATTGAATAACATCATGATTCACATGTAGAGATAAATCACATAACAACAACTCAAATGCAATGTGACTCAACACACCTCATGGTACACACACGACCACACACCCTAACTCTAAGGGTCAATGGATATAAATGTCGCCCACACAGCCCAGCTGTGATAAATGATCTGAAGATCGATGTACAAGCCCAGCTTGCGACTTCCAGGGCCACGCCTACACAACCCAGCTGCGATAAATGATTTGAAGATCAATGCATAAGCCCAGCTTGCGACTTCCAGATCGATGCACTCCACCCAGTAGCGCAATCCGACTCTATACCAATTTCTCGAACACACTAGTTTCGTAGGTTGGAAACACCCGCTGGCTAGTTGTTGCGATGATCCTACACAAGTCTACTCACTCATGGTTACACGACCGGGCGTAAACCAACACCAATTGAATTACAATGTAAAAGGTGTACTCAAAATGCACTATGTCTCAAATGACCCATACACTAACACAAATATGTACTTCATCATATTTATGAAAAACATTCCCTAGAATGCCAACATGAATGCCATCAATCCTTTAACATGCTCTTAAATCACAATTAAAGCATTTAAATCACAAGGATACATTCTCATGCACAATTCATGTTCCAAATCATCAAGTTGTCTTTTAATTCACAAGGATAATATTTCCATTCATTTAAACATGTCTTTTTATTCAATTAAAGTCATGATTCATATTATCTCATTTTCATAAACAAGTAAAATTTTCAAGATAACAACCTCAAAATCAACAAGAGTGAGAGAACTAGAATAACTCTCTAAGTTCATGATCTCACATCACACAATTTATCTACATCCACATTCCAACTTACTAACCAAGGTAGCTAGCCTAATCACACTATCAAGGCTATACCTCTAATACCCATAAACAGATATGTATACCTACACTTATACATATACACAACCATACTCATATATATATATATATATATATATATACAGATATAGGCATACAAGCATACTTTTTATATCCAACTCTCAAGAACTATAATTTAACTAGCATACATCATAGTCCTATCCACATAATCATAAAGTATACTAGAAACAAGGGTTATATCACATACTCTCCTACAAACCCTAACTTCATATTTTCAAGTACACACTTTAACATAAACATCTAGAGTTAGGAACCCTAGAATGAAATTCACAGACTCACGTACCAAAGGATGAGAAAGGATATAAGTTTTTCCTACCACAAATGGAGAACCAAGCAGCACCACAAAATGAGCTCCATGAAACCCTAGCTTCCACCCAACACCAAAATCAAATAAATCAATTGGTGGAAAGCTTCACCATTGTCTCCTAACAATGAGTCAAGACTCAAAACAAGATGAAACCAAAAATCAAAGGTGGTTCATCATGAAAAATCAAAACTAGTGTTTGAAGTAGAAACTCACAAAGAGGGTAGAACACTTACCAATCTTTGGCTTAAATCGAAGAGGAGAACACCATGAATAACTTTCATGTTAAAGGCAACATCAAACTCTAAGCTTAAGATGATTAAATCAAACTAAAAGTGGAAAAGGAGCAAGAGAGAAAGGGGGAAAATATGAGATGAATATGGAGAAGTCTTGCAAAATGGAAGACATGAAGTGTAGAGATCCTCCACTCACCAACACCCCACATACAAGGGTTGTGATTAAAGCTAATAAAGATGGAAAGAAATCCAAGGGCTCACATCAAGTCTTGCAAATGAAAGACTAGATACACCACACACCAAACCCATTAATTTGTCAAAAAAGACCTTAGCATCCAAGGGTTGAGATTAAAGATGGGAAAAATAAGAATGACATCAAATGGATGAGATTAAGTCTTGCATTTGGAAGACAAAAGATGTGTGGAGATTTCTCACTCACAAGCAACACTCATCCAAGGATTATAATTAAACATGGGAGAGAAAATCTAATGGCCAAGAATGTGACAACACCCTAAAGTGAGAAAAGACCAAAAACCCTACAACTTATGATCAATTACAAGAGTGCCATTAATTTATCTTTCCCACTTGATCATAGTCCTCCACTCTATTTACCTCTATGCCACTCAAGTGTTATTTCAACATTTAGCCAAAATCCTAGGATTTTCCACTATCTCTATACTAGTGAAAATACCATTATACCCCTAGGTCGTTATGTTCTCGAAATCATTTTTAACTATTTTCATTATTTACAAAATAAAAATGAAACAAACAATTCAAGGGTTTACGTCTATCAAGAAACATCCGTTAAATATGCTAAGCACAACAAGCATATAATCACATAAGTGCCACACCGGGCATCGAAAATAAAATAAGGTAACACGTTCGGGAACGCAACACGATTGTTGAAGCTCAAACGAAGAAACGTTGCAACGAACCCACGTGGTTGCCAACAAACAATAAATCACGAAGCCGAAAACAAAAGTCCACAAAATCGTCATGATATGTTTGAAACATAAACGCGAAATATTTACACATACCAAGATTACACAAGACATCATGAATAAGTGACATCACAAACCGTTAATACTTGGAAAATAATTCCAGAAAGGAGGAAGGAAACACGGGGCGTTACAATTATAGCATTTACATAGGAATATTATATTTACCAATATTTTATATGTTGTGCAAAGAAGTTTATTACAAGCATGCAAACTAATTCAAAATGAACATGATAGATGAACTTATTTCTTTCTTGGGTAAGATCCATTTTAAGTGTCATGAAAATAATTTCAAATACTATTTGACACTTTGGTTTTGGGACTATATAGTTTCCTTGGTTGACTCTTCTTGGACTTATTGTAACATAAATTAAAATGTATAACATGTGTTATTTTTTGTATATATATACACACATTCATTATCTTGGTTCATCTCTTATTATTTTTTGGTAAGTATTTTTACCATATTTATGAGAGATATAGTATATCTTAAGTATTTTAAAAACTATTTTCTAGTACTTGAAAAGAATGCATACAATGTCATTACATTACATTTTCAAAGACATGCATTTATAAGAGATATTGAGCTCATTTTCATGATTACAATTATTTCACCAATATTCTCACCATTATTTCTCCAAGAGAACTCATTTTGTAAAATTCGTAGAGAAATTAGAATGTCTTTAAATGTTAATGTGTTAGCATATTTTTTGTGTATTTTTCACTTGCATATTTTAAGGTATTCATTTCTTAGTCATTATCATGATTTTTACTTTATTCACATTACATTCTATGATTAGATGTTGCATATGTGTTTATTGAATTTCAAATGGTTGAGATGGACATGACGTTGACTTATTCTTAAATGGTTATATGTCAAATTTGTTCATCTCATATTAAATGATCTTTCATTGTTCTAATCCTTGTGTCATCATCTCTACACATAATTTATATATCGTTTAAGATGATTGTTACATACAAGGATTGATCCTTCCATGTGGTAATCATTTCATTATCAATAAAGCTAGAAGGAGAATATAAGAATGACTTTCATATGAGGTATGTACAATTTTACTCAAGTTTGTGTTTTATTCCTTTAATATCCAAATGTCTTATAGCCTTGATATAAATTATCCTTGAATGATTATATCATGTCTCTATATGATTATATCTTTTGATTATTCATTATTTTAAACATCTTATATCACCTTAAGCTTAACTTCTATGGTATTAAAGGAAAGTGTGTCGGGCTATGTTGATGCTTTGTGAGAGAGTAGTAAGTGAATACATGACTAGTATGCAATGACATGACTATGTGATTTTAAATGATCTTATGGTTGTGTGTTTCTCATTTGCATATAATATGTTGAATACTTATGATTTGGGCTTTCACACAAATACACACACTTGAGCATTAAGTCACTTTCCATTTAGTTATTCACTTGATACATTCATTAATTATATGAAAGTTTATGTTGTTCATGTATTTTATTGGCTATGAAATGCAAGCAAATGATTTTCTCATCTTTGATTCATTATTGCATTTTCCTAGCATATCCTTGATTTTATCATGAATATATGACTATCCTTGTTATTTGTAATCATATTTAGCATATTCATGATATTAAAAAGAATGGGTGTTAAGCTATGTTAATGATTTAAGGAAGAATATCATTGAATTTTTCATACATGACTCTATAATTTTGACATGAAATGATCTTGTGATTGCGTGTTTCTCTTTCGCATATAGTATGAATACTTATGATTTAAGCATTCATTCAAACGCACACACTTGAATATTAAATTACTCTCATTTGAGTCATTCACTCAATACATGTACTTAATATATGCAAATCTATTTTTGTCATGTATCATATAGGCTATGCAATGCAAGCACATTATTTTCTCATTTTTTATTTTGCTTAGCATATCTTTGATGTCATCATGAATGAAAAGTTATTTTTTCTTTTGGTATCATCTTAAGCATATTCATGATATTTATTGACAATATGAGATTGTGATACTTCGAATGATATATTTTATGATCACAATTCATATATGCAACTTGACGTGATGATCATCTCCTTATAATTTATTGTATCTATTCTTTTTGATGATGTCAAATGGGGAGTAAGATTAGTTCATGTGTATATAAATGCACATTCATAGGGGGGGCTTTGCTATTTGAAATGATTACATGCTACATGTTTAATTGTTAACATCATTTAAAGCATTGTGATTAGGGGAGAAATCCCAAAGTTTATGTATATGCTTTATCATTATATTCATTGATTGCATATTGATAGGGGGATCATTTATAAAATGCCCTCAATTCTTTATTGGCACACATCAATGTTTGTCATCATAAAAAAGGGGAGATTGTTGATCTAAGGTTTTAAACCATGGGTAAATGAGACATTTTGATAATAACAAATAATTAAATGTGGTGATCTAATGTTTACTTGAGTTATGTTTAGTAGATTAAATAATCATGAATAACTCAAGCGAACTTGTGGATTCATGTAAAAGTCAAGCAAAGATGCTTAGAGCTCAAAAGACATTGGAGACAATGATGGAGACATCAACCCAAAACTTAAAGAAATTGAAGATCAAAGAATTGGGAAAAATGGTCTTGGGTGAGTGCTAGATTAAATGTAAAGTTATCTTTGAAATAACTTATTTGAAAGCTCAACTTTTGACAAATTAGCATATAGGACCATGCATATCATTGACATCATTCATGAGTCCTTGAACCATTAGTATTAGACTATAAACATCATTGATGATACATTCATATATATAGTCTTTGCTAAAGTTGAGTTAGTTCAAGTTTTCATAAGCTATGGAAGAACTCAACAAAGATGTTGTCCTAGAATCATAAACTAATTTCATATCACTTGAAATGGATTCTAGATGTGTATTAAGGCTTTGAACAAAATTGTTTCAATCATGAAAAGCTTTTGTCAAATATTGAGAATTTGTTTAAATTAAAATATTATTTTATGGTCTCAATATTGACTTTAGGAATGTCAACGACCTTAATAAGTCTCTAAGACATCCTAGGAGTGTTTCTAAGTCTTTTCAGAAAAATCCCTAAAGATTTCCCGAAAAACCACCAAGTGGGTTAAAAGTTTGAAATGAACCGTCATATTTAAACGACCATATGTCACTTAAAAATGGGTCAAATGGAGCGATTCAAAAGGCTAAACTCGAGAGCTTGAAGTCAGTTTTCCAATGAACTAAAGAACGCTTCAATTGAAGTTACGTAGAAAGTGTTATAATCAAAATAGTGGAACTGGGCTGAAATAGGGCTAAAATGAACAGTCAACTAGTTGATATGTTCCATTAGCCAACTGATGTGTTCCATCATCTGAATGATGTGTCCCATCAGTCAACTGATGCGGCAGAAAGTTTCAAGTATTTTTGTCAGCTGACTGACATATAAGTCAACTATTGATGGGTGGTCATCAGCCGACTGATGGTTATTTTCAATCGACTGATTTGGCCTGAAATATGGAATTACCCAAAAGCCCCCAGAACAATCCCAACAGCTATATTCTTCTCTTTATGTTATATATATGTTCATATAGAGCTATGGAAATAGAGAGAAGAGAAAGATAGAAAAATATGTGAAATTCTACCATATGAGCATCAAGCTTAAACATCATTGTTGGGAAGAAAACTTTCCTATAGGAATCACACTATGAGCATCATTCATAATGTTCGTCAGGTGTGTACAAAATACGTGGTTTTACCCTACGCAAGCTCACATATCAATTGTAGAATAACAACGGCTTGGGTAAGGGATATAGATCCTACAAAGACTAAAATTGTTCACTTTAATAGTTCAAAAACAATTAGTTATATTTCTGAAAAGTTGTTTGTTTTGGTGGTCGAAGACCAAATTATCTAAATTAACTAAATTATTCTAAATAATAAAGTAAATTGGTTTGTGATTCAAGAGAGAGAGAAAACTAGGGTTTTCATCGCTCCACCACTAGCCGCATAATATAGTTCTATCAATGTAACAATTGTAAGAGGACGATCCGTAAATTGTGAATCAGGTTGTACCATAAATAGCTAAATACGACCCCAAAAAGGATTATCATAAACCGGATTGCGACAACCCATCTCATGACTGAACTGATTAGTACATGCAAAATAAATTACTCTAATCTACTCCTAATGTATGAAAATAAACTAAAACATGTCTATCCCAATTCGCCAAGGCATGGCCTGTGTCAACCTAGGGTTTCAAGTTTTATTACCACTATTGTGTAGAAAATCATAAATTAAGCATCCGAGTTCCAGCCCATAGTGAGTAATCATGGTTGTGTAAAATACTATATTCATTCCATCTAAGACAAGAATTTAGAACAAGTATAGAATTTTGTTTCAAGAATAAAAACGATCTCTTTTCTACTACAATCATCACAGTACGGTCACAGTTTCCCCTCGTTACAATTGAAAAAAAGATAAAATCTACATTACTTGGTTAGAGTTTTGCTAGAAAACCCTAGATACCGAGTTAGTTGGCCATGGAAGATGGAGACTGCATCTTTGGTGTAGAATCGATCTCCATGTCCTTTTCCTCCAGATCTCGAGGTCTGAATATGGCTTCTTTCATTCAAAGATATATAACTTCAAAGGTTGCTATGAAATTGAACGTGTGTAAAGCTCTGAACTCCCCTCCTCTGATATAAAGCTTTGTATTTATAGACAAACCGAGGGAAACCCTAATGGTCACCATTTTCGGTGATTTCACACTAAACCTAATAAAAACACTAAGTTCTCATATATATATGTGTGTATATACATGTATATAGAGGTCTGGAGTCGTAACTGCATCATGGAATTAAAACGGGGGTAAAACAGGCAAAACTCACAGAAAATTACAGAATTTAGTTGTCGTAACGCTTTAAGCGTAGCTGCCCTACGCTTTAAGTGTAGAATTAGGCGTAGCTTTAAGCGTAAAAATCCACTTTCCAGCCACTTTTTTATTTTAAAAGCGTAGGCTTAGGCATAGGTATTTTCATGAAAACCACTTTTCTCCACAACTGTGCCAAAATGACCGTATTAAATCCACGATACTTTTTGCTTGAAGTGACAACTCCGAAAAATACCGTTTTTGCCCTCCGGAAGCCATTTTTGTCTCGAAACACCTCTTTGACTCTTCTCTTAGATAGAAACGAACGTGAACTTGGTTAATTCACCGAACTTAGCTCTATTTCTTCATTAAGCTCCTGAAACATGCTTAAACATATAAACGACATAAAAATACCAAATAATGGAATGAAAAGACATAACAAATGCAAGATAGGGGCTTAAAATGGACAATATTGAGCACCTATCAATTCATATCATTTTCTTGTGATTCATATTTCCATACTTGAGTTGAGCTTTGTATTTGAGTATTTCATTTATAACTCTAAGTATATGAAGAATGGAGCTTTGAATTTCTATATCTATCTATCGAGAGATAATGTTGTACCGCTAAAATTCAATTCTTATTCATTTGAGAGTGAAAGTCCAAGAATGTATCTTGTCATAGGAAGAGCTTGTTGAAGCTTTATAAAGGTTTCTATCTACCTTAAAGAGAGAGGATTAGGTTGGTTCTCCACCCACAAGAGTGAGCGAAGGTCGGCTCTTCACCCGAAAGCAAGAGTGTTTGAAGGTTATCTCTCCACCCGCAAGAGTGAGCAAGGTTGTCTCTTCACCCCGCAAGAAGGAGCATGTAAGGATTTGCTTTTCATCCATAAGAAAATCACGATAGTGGAATCCTTGAGAGGTTTCTTGAGAGGTTTTCTCAAGGCATGAACGTAGACCAAAGATTTGGTTGAACCATGTAAAATCTCAGTGTCTTTGGTTTGCATTTTCTCTATCCCTTAACTTCTTACTTTATGTGCAATTTTCATTTATATTCTTGAACTCCATATCAATGTTATGCTATGAAATTGTTTGTATTTACATATTCGTAAGGAGGATGAGAAAATGTTTAGTTGAAATAGTTTATTGGATTGTGAACATAATTGGGTTATAGGATAAACCACAATATATATAATTTGTCTTGTTAAATCTTGTTGCACACCAAGTGTTTGATGAAATGCCTTTTCAACAATCCAAAGCTTTAAAATGTCTATATGCACACCAAGTGTTTGATAAAATGTTTATTCAATACAATCTTTCCTTTGAGAGTTTTTGTATACTGTTAATGTTTCATTATTTGATAAAAACTCTAGAAAGATATTTTTCATGACAAATAACATTTTATACATTAAGGCTATGTTTGGTACGCATGAATGGAATGAAATTGTAACACCCCGCTCCAACACTTGGTATAATATTGTCCGCTCTGGGCCGAGCCCCGCACGGTTTTGCTCTTGGGCTCCTCCCAAAAGGCCTCATACCAATTAGAGACAACACTGCACATATAAGCACATCCCCAGACCTCTACCCGGGCAATATGGGACATCACAATCACCCCCCTTAGGACCCAGCGTCCTCGCTGGCGACCCACGGGTGATGTGCATGCTCCCACACTTAATTCCGGTCGGGCTCTGGCTCTGATACCAATTGTAACACCCCGCTCCAACACTTGATATAATATTGTCTGCTCTGGGCCTAGCCCGCACGGTTTTGTTCTTGGACTATTCCCAAAAGGCCTCATACCAATTGGAGACAACACTGCACATATAAGCACATCCCCATACCTCTACCCGGGCGATGTGGGACATTACAATAAACACCCACATGATGGTTGGAGATCATGCACATCACCTGTGGGTCGCCAGCGAGGACGTTGGGTCCTAAGGGGGGGGGGGTGATTGTGATGTCCCATATCGCCCGGGTAGAGGTCTGGGGATGTGCTTATATGTGCAGTGTTGTCTCCAATTAGTATGAGGCCTTTTGGGAGGAGCCTAAGAGCAAAATCGTGCGGGATGGTCCCAGAGCGGACAATATCATACCAAGTGTTGGAGCGGGGTGTTACAATTGGTATCAGAGCCAGAGCCCCTGCCAGAATTAAGTGTGGGGGCATGCACATCACCCGTGGGTCGCCAGCGAGGATGCTGGGTCCCAAGGGGGGTGATTGTGATGTCCCACATCACCCGGGTAAAGGTCTGGGGATGTGCTGATATGCAGTGTTGTCTCCAATTGGTATGAGGCCTTTTGGGAGGAGCCCAAGAGCAAAACCATGTGGGCTGGGCCCTAGAGCGGACAATATTATACCAAGTGTTGGAGCGGGGTGTTACAGGAATGCACGTAATAATGAGAATGGAATGGAATAACTATTCTCATTCTATTGTTTGGTTGTAACTATGAAACACTTTAGGAATGGAATGAACTTAAAATAACATTTCTCAAAAATACCCCTCTTAGTGTGAAATATATAATTTTAATCAAATAATATTATTTCATAATTTTTTTACAAAAAAATGGTGCAAGCTAACGAAAATAGTAGTGTCGAACAATGGAGGTGGTGGTGGTGATGACGGTGGCGGTGGTAGAAGTTGGTGGCACGGTGGTGGGAGTGATTTGTTTATTTGAAGTATGAAAATGTTGTTTTAGTAATTTTATATTTTAAAAGCATTCATTAAGGAATGGAATGACCATTCCATAGGTTTACTAATGGAATGGATTTTCATTCCCAAGGAGTGACTATTCCCATTTAACAAAATATAAGTCACTCCTTAGGAATGAAAATTCATTCCATTAGTAAACCTATGGAATGGTCATTCCATTTTATACAAAGTTTGTCATTGACCCTATTCACCCCCCTCTAGGAGTCAATATGTGGCCAACACATACCACTTTACTAATTTACATTTCATGCATTGAAATTATAAATCATCTACACAATAAACCATCATATCATTATCATGAAACCAAGGGTAAAGTTGGTATTTCATTCATTACCAATACAACATCTTAAAAAGTTAGATTCCTTAAAAGGGCCTTATAAATTGGGACAGAGGGAGCCAAGGACGGAGCCAGGAATTTTTGTGAATGGGGGCAAAGAGGGGCAATAAGTCTAATTTTTTCAAAATTGAATGGGGTCAAATGTCAATTTTTGTCTATATTTTCTTCAAAATACAGAAATTATAACTAAAAAATACCAAAGAAAAATAAAATGAATGGGGGCAACTGCCCCATTGGAGCCTTAGTGGCTCCGTGCTTGGCAATTTGTTAAATATGTAATTATTTTACTTAAAGTTATCTAAAAGTATTTTATTCACTAAGTCTTTCTTGTAAATACCTTATTATTTTTGTAGTATTGACTCGAAAAATTGTCTTTTTTAAAAAATTATTCCCAAAATAATTTTATATATTCTTATAACAACAATAAATATGAGGGCATGAGTGGAATTATTGAAAAAGTGGGAATAGTGGAATAGAATGTCATATCTCTGTCCCATATTAGTTATCCACTATTACAATTTTATTTGTTCCAAAATACTTGTCCCAATGTAATTTAACATTCCACTTTCCCCAACTACCTTCTTCAAGTAACTTTAAATAAATACGGAACCCACCTCAATACTATATCATTAATAACAAAATTAAAATTTTCACACTAGTCATCGTACATAAAAAAAATTAATTTTTTTTTTCTTTTTTTTTTTCAAATTGGACAACTTTGCGGAAGGGAGTATATGGTTTTATTGTATGCACTAGGAATTCGAACATAAAAAAAATTAATTTTTTTCTTTTTTTTTTCAAATTGGACAACTTTGCGGGGACGAAGGGAGTATATGGTTTTATTGTATGCACTAGGAATTCGAACCCTGATACCCACCACATTTCTCTCCAAAATCACAACCGAAAGGGATTGGAAACGTGAACCCCAACGGCCTACAAATTTCACACTTCAAATCTCACTCTTTCCATATATATATATATATATATATACACACACAGTCACACACATTGAATTACACACAGTCACGCGATATGCTCCTTCGATCTCGAGCTGTTGTTTTAGATGAGATTGAAACCCTGGGGCCAGCGAAGAGCTGCATTCCTCCGGAGGCGATCTCAGGCCACCGCCACTGATCTTTCCCGCGCAATGCTGCCGGACTCCGCCGCCGCCGCCGCCGCCCTCCTCCGCCGCACTCTCATCGCCTTCCTCTTCTTCGCCGCCGTCTCTCTCTCCTGCTTCCTCCTCTACCGAGCCTCCCATTCCGTCGGCGCACTCTTCCCGCCATACTTCGATCACACCTCTCGACTTCGCGTCGTTCTTCCCTCTGTCACCGTGGATTCTACACCGGTCAGTTCAAGTTCCCACTCTCATGTCAATACATATATCTATATATATATATATAGATAGATAGATTTATATCTAGGTTGAGGTCTTTAGTTACTAAATCGATTACTATTTCATCAGACTTTCGGCTCGTATTTGGGAATTTCAGCTAATTTCTAGCTTCTAGGTTATGAAATTTATGTTACACAAGGAATTACAACCATATCATTTGACTGATTGTTGCTTACATTGATCGAGTTGGAGTTTTATGACAATATGATTTTGTAACTGTAGCGAGTTTTCTGTTTGTATGTGATAAGTGTGTGTGTATAAGTATAAATATGTCATGAATTGAGGTTGTAGAAAGAAAATCGTTTCATTTTCTGAAATTTTTCTGACAGTGACAGCGAATTTGTGTTCTTTTTCTTTCAACGTCTGAAGTATGCTTTTGTAATTGGGAATTGCATTTTCCACAATTTAGAAGTGCATATAATTCCTTAGTTTTCTCTTATTTAGCATATCATGGTGTTAGGAGCTGTATCACCAAAATCAACAGACAAACTATAGGAAGAGCAAAGGTATAGAATGGCCAATGGCCTTTGAGATAGCTGCAATTACCCACATTATTGCCTTTGAAATCATTGCTGAATTTGGTACTACCATGTGGAGTTCTTGATATATGACTAGTCTTTGAATTATAAATGTCAAATTATTATGTTACTAAAATTTCGCATCCAACTTAAAATAACCATAACGATTTTTGCTATCTGTTCATAATTAGACCCTTCAATTTTTCCAAATGGTTTAATTCCAACTCTAACTTATTTTTTCTGATGTACTTAATCAAGGCTTTGTCCAACTATTTGGAGTCAACTAATTTTGTTTCCTTATTTTGCTATCAGATATCATTAAGATGCATGTTAATGGAGATTTGACAATGAGTTCATTCGACCCACCACACCCCTCAAAATAATACAAGTAAAAAAAAAAAAAAGTAATAACTGCTATAATTATATTTAAATCTTGTTTTGGGTATAAAAGTCGTAGCATTTTCTAATTATTTTATATGTATTTGTAATATTTTTAGCATATTTGGTTCATGTTAGTCAACTGTCTGTATGGCTTCGACAGCTTGTAAACTCCTTGGGTTCGACACCTTATGCAAGCCAAGGTTAAGAAATAATAGAACTGAATGGAAGTTGACTTTGATGCTCATCAATTGACACTGTAGTCACACTATCAAACCATTATAAAATGAAAGGTTTAATAGAAAAGCTTATGTCCTGCCATTTTATAGAGTTCATAACCTTGCAGTTGAATGGATACCGCTATGAAACCACAAGAAACACATTAATACTTTTATCCTTTACTTCATGATCTTAGTCTATATGTATCTCTTGGATGCTCTCTAGAATGACGTTTTGTACAATTTTTTATGTGTCAAACTTTAGGAACTATTGCAGGATAGTGACGAGTATAGGCTTGAAAGCATTTTGAAGGATGCTGCTATGCAAGATGGAACTGTTATTTTAACAACTCTTAATGAAGCATGGGCAGCTCCAAATTCAGTCTTTGATCTCTTTCTTGAGAGCTTTAGAATTGGAGACCGCACTCGTAAACTTTTGAACCATTTGGTGATCATTGCCTTAGATGAAAAGGCATTTGCTCGTTGTTTGGCTGTACACTCCCATTGCTTTGCCCTTGTGACTGAAGGGGTTGATTTCTCACAGGAGGCATATTTTATGACCCCTGACTACTTAAAGATGATGTGGAGGAGGATCGATTTTCTTTGTTCTATTCTTGAGATGGGATACAGCTTTGTGTTCACGGTACTTTCACTCTCCTTTTTAGATGCAATGACATTTGCTAGAAAAAACCAAATTTGGAGGTATTTTTCTGAGGATTGTTAATTTGTTCCTGCTCGAGTTGATAATGTCAATCTAACTATTGCTAAAGCGGATCTATTTTTGAAGATTTAATAATGTTGTTGGCACTGGTTAGGAGCATTCAATTAAACGATTTTAGTGTCTCCTCCTAGAATTCTATTTGTAAACTATGCTCCATTGGGACACAGCAATCCGTTAATAGGAGAGGATGCAATTTTTATTTCCTCATTATTTGATTTCTTGTGAGAAGTGTGATTATCATCTGTTTTTCATGATCTATAAAATTTGCTTTGAAGTTGATGATTTCAATGCAACTGTTGCTTAAAACTAGACTAAATTAGCCTTCAAATACGCTATAATATTACTGACATTGATAATGGACGTTCGTGAAATCAATTTTAAGGTCTGACACTGTAATTGTATGGAAATTGTGCTCTATAGTTGGGTCTTCGTCATATCTATCATACTAGAGGTCTTCCCACCTTTGTTCAAAAGGCATCATTCTGCTAAATAAAAGAAGCACGAAGTGTGTTTTGAAATAGAAATAAAAATTAAATACTGAAATTTACAGCGTTGAATTGTATTGGATTCCGGTTTGAAGTCTCCAACTTGAAAGTGTACCCCATTTTAAGTCAAATATAAATCCAGAATGTGATATGAAAGGCACTTAATCTGATGATCACTTTTTTGTTCTCAACATCGTTATTATGTTATATCACGGACTTAAAATTTGACTACTATGGCGTATATGAAGGTTTATGTATCTAAAGATCAGATCTATAACTTTTGGATCATTATGATTTGTTTGCTTCATTCGGAGATGAGCTTATAATATGTCTGTGGATAAATATTTGTTGTTTTTCTACATTACTGTTACATATCGCTTATGGAGTTACTGTTGTTCATTGCTTTCCTAATTAAAAATACAAACAAAAAAATAAAAATAAAGAAAAGAAACTTAAATATCTAGGGGATGTGCAAGAAAATCCTGTACAGGAAAATGAGAATTGAGAAAGAAAATGCTGTATCCAATTAAACTGCAGTTGTAGAATAGCATGGAGTGGTTAAAAATCCGGAAGCAATAAATAAGTATTCGATGAAAATTTTGTACAGTTGTGCTCCACAGTGACTGCTACAAAGTGTTTAAATGTTTTCTGTCATTTTAGTAAGTAACTTTAATCTTCTTGGTTTCACTTTTCTGTAGCTTGATTTTGATGAATCCTTTAACCCTGTGGATAAAATAATAATGGCCCGTTTAGAAAAACAACGAAATTTGATTTTCAAAATACACTGTCTTCGCAGATCCTTTCCACATCAATGGCAGCGTTCTGCAGTGTTTCGTGGACCTTTCTTATGATATCCACTTCTGACTTAATTTGACAATATTTTTTAATATTAGTGTTTATTGTTTATTTTCTTCAGTCATCATTATCCAACTTATTTTGTCTTTTACATGCCAAGCTCCATTTAACCACCATTTATCTTATCCTAGCATTGTCATCCTTCTGGAAAAAACATTTGTTCAAATTCTATGTCTTTTGTTGCTTTGTCTCCTCCAGGATGCTGACGTCATGTGGTTCAGGGACCCATTTCCACAGTTTTATTTGGATGCCGATTTCCAGATTGCATGTGATTCATTCTCAGGCAACTCTTCTGATTTGAGGAACACAGCTAATGGAGGGTTTAAGTTTGTAAGATCAAATAACCGGTCAATAGAATTTTACAAGTTTTGGTATTCCTCACGAGAGACATATCCAGAAAATCACGACCAGGACGTCCTCAATAATATCAAATATGATTCTTTAATCACGGACATTGAATTGAAGATGAGATTCTTGAATACTGCCTATTTTGGAGGGCTTTGTGAACCTAGCAAAGATTTTAATGAAGTTTGTACGATGCATGCAAATTGTTGTTTTGGTCTGGATAGCAAACTTCATGATCTTAGAATTATGCTACAAGATTGGAAACGGTATATGTCTTTGCCACCAATGTTGAAGAGATCATTGATATCAACCTGGAGGGTTCCACATAACTGCAGGTATTGTGTGCGCTTTTCTGGCACGAAATATGTGTGTCAGTCTCTAATACATACATATATGTGTGCGAGTGTGTGTGTACATACTCAGTTTTTCATATAACTTTTTCTTGCAGTCTTGATGCTCTCCTCCACCAGAACTCTTCCAATGAGAACGTTGAACAAGTATAGTAAGATTGAAATGAAGTGTGTATATACTTGCAGGTCCTTTTTCTTAGAATCAAACAAATTAAGGTAAGTCTCTAGTTTCATAGCATTTTAACAGTATCACTTGTATCAGTGTTGGTGACTTTTGGTGGCCACAAAAGCCCATTTAGTGATAATGGGATGTTGAACATGCCATCTGGATAAATACATTGTCACGGTTATGTAACCTGCTTTTGATAATTTTGTATGTGGGACATGTCCGTATTTGATATCAGTACTGTTTATTTCCTCATTGATACTTATTGCGTATTTCCTAAACATATTTATAATTTGACTGTTAGTTATTTATTTATTGTGGACATGTATCTGATATTGTTCGTTTTAGGTAGACGACGAATATAATGCTTCTTGAATACTTTGCGACGTATTCCTAACAGGTCTTGAACTTAGATAACTTTATAAATAATGTCATGGCACAATTGGTAGGAAAATTATAATATGGGTTCAAAATACTTGGATTGTTTTCAAAAATAAAAATGAAAACAAAACAAAAAAAGAAATAGATGTAGGGTGAATCGGTGAGAATATATCATGCGTAGTAAGTCCAAAGTTTTTGTCCATGCAATACAACTTTCAACTTGGTTGCTATAATATTTTTATATTTTTGGTATAATTATATAAAATGATGAACAATTATTTTTTTTTTATTACCATATATATGTAATATTTAATTTTCTTACATGTCTGCCGTCATATGATTTTTTATTCATATAAACAACATATATCTGTACCAATATACAGATTATTCATATAAACAACGTATATCTGTACCAATATGCAGAAATCTTTTGTCACTGACATGTATGTATTTAGACATTCGCACTATATATATTGTTGTATCATATTCTTGCATATCACCATGGTCATATCATGTCTAACTGTATGGTGTATCCCTGTCCATGTTTCATAGGCAATATGTACTGATGATTTTGTCCCCTTTTACCTTTTATTATATACTACTTGATTGTTGTGGGGTTATTATAGTTAAAGATTGTCCACTTGACTTGCCAACTACAACAAACACTTGCATTGGTTTGTGAAGTAGGTAGGCGCTAAATAAGTGTAAATCTTCCATTTAGTGGATCATCTTAGTCCAAACACCAGCTTTTAAAATGTGCAAAGTCTCAGATAAACCGGTCTTATTTGGCAGCAGGATTTTGGTTTTCTAGGGTTTACACAACAATCTGGATTGTTTTGGATAGGAATTCCATCAACAATAAGCATTTGAAGGAGGATGTCAAAGAGCAAACCTTTTGTCTTGCTTTAGCTGCTGCAACAGTCGTTCATATTGTGAGAGCACATGATGTCTATATGCTGAGTTGAGGTATTAAAGGTAGGAAGAATATGAGATAGAAAAGAAAGATTGTTGATGTTACAATAAAACTAAGGACTTTAAATCAGTGATGCAGCTGAAAAAGCTGTATTAGGTTTCGCCATTGCAGAGGTTGTCTCTAGAATCTTCTACTGTTACATATTGGAATTGGTCGAGTGTTGGACACTCTTAGATATATTTTGTTTTGCGTTGATAGTGGGTGGTTATGACTGAGGTGGGTGTAGTAGATGTTGGGTTGTTAAATTGTCTAACTGGTTAGAGTAGCTCCATAGTATTGGAGGGGCTAGGGTTTCTGCAATTAATCTGCTGTCAGATTTTAGTTGACCAATATTTGAAAGGGTAGTCTGAAGGAAGCTTGAAATGTCCTGCCAGTTAATGGGGTTTCACTCTCTCTCTCTCTCTCTCTCTCACACACACACACACACACACACACTTCAGCGTCTACTCCAATCTTTGGAATAGAATAATACAAGAATCAAGTTGCATGGTGTGTCCATGGTTTTGATGATATGTGGAGAGGGAAATTGAGGTATAATAATAGGAAAATAAAATAAATATGATCTTCTGGTATAAAGTTGTCACCTATGAAGCACGGATACTTTGTCTAGGGTCGATATATCCGTGTCGGACACGCCAAAAATACCTGTTCGATATGTCAAAAACGTGTTTTGAATTTTTTTTAAATGGGACACGCGGTGGACACTCGGGAGAGATGCGGTGGATCGGTTGATTCCATGAAAGATAGAGGACTTATGGAGCCAGTAACTTGGTGAGTCACTTATGAAACTTCAACACCCCTAATCCAATCTTTAACTTTGAAGATACCTAGATATCCTTATTCCTCTTCATCTCGTGTGAGGAATTAGAACATATATTCATTTATCTATTCTTTGAAGAGGAATGGGATAACACTACAAAGAGTCGAATATTTGATATTTATATATTCCAATCTTCTCTTCTATCAAGAATTTCTTCACAATATAACGAAGGAGATATTAAGATGTGGGATGTTGGGGGAGTTGCATTTCATTCCTTAAATGATAGTGGAATGAAGAATTTTGGACATATCAGACATTTCTTTTAACTTATTTGTTTTTTTTTTTTAAAAGTTTATTTGGTTTTCATTGTTTAGGTGATAAATGAAATATTTGTATAATATAATATGTATATATATAAAATTATGTTTTTTTATAGACGTGTCTGAGGCGTGTCGTGTCCTATTTTTTTTGAAATTTGTTGTGTCGTCGTGTTCGTGTCCACGTGCCTGTGTTCGTGCTTCATTGGTTGTCACAGTTAGAGCTGGCAAATGAATTCTTATAGATCCAATTAACAAATTGAATAGGACCAATACAAGCAGAGGAATCAATAGGATTGTCCGACTCATATGGATATAAATAAATTTTCCTATTGAAAAAAAGATATGAATAAGTGTTCTTATTGCAAAAAGAGTAATAGTAATAAAGGGTCATGTTATCTTTCTTATATTCTCATTAATTCGGTATTTCTTCTTTGGCAAGAATCTCATTTTTCAAATAAAATACTAGTAATTTCTATAAAATACCCAAGAGAAAGTTCCGGGTGCGACTGATAAAAAAAGAGCGAAGGGAAGCCACCACAAGAGAGCCTGAACCTGTAGATGTCCTTTCAGATTCCAATGAATGCCCCGAATTGTTTGAAACAAGAGGGTTTGGCCATCATCTCTTTTCCTTTTTTGCCCTTTCTTACTTCAATAATAATAAAAAAGAAACACTGTCATAATTGTTCATGTTAATAAAGTTGATGAGACAGCATATGACCGACTTTGAGATTTTTAAAATTCTTAAAAGCCTAAGACGAGTAAAATATGAGGCCCTTATGGCATGCTTGCAAAATATAAGTGTGAAGAATTTTGAATTTTTTACGAAATGGTATATAAACTAAAATTAATTAATATAAATAAATGGATAAATGGTTAATAAAATTATATACCATCAGTTGTACATTCTTCAATTATAAGAAATACTATTCAAATTCTATCATTTTTCATTCATTAAAATCATATTTACTTTACCCAATATGAGTAAAAAATTTAAAATAACTTTTTTTAAGGAATAATAGTCGAATTTGTAAAATTAAATACGATGAGAAAAATTATAATCATGGACAACTTTACCTTATATATGTGTATATGTTCAAATATGTATAACAAATATGCATTCTTGTATACCTTTTTGAATAGATTTTTCCATTTTTTATTTTATTTTGATAAAAGTAATGACAAATGTTTGAAAATAATAATTTGAAATATTTGACTCTTTGGTTCTAGATGCAACTTCAATTAACTAAACTTCAACTTGTTAAAGCCTTAGATTTAAGGCCCGTTATACATTTAGCTTTATTTTTAAACTTTTCACATTAATCCATTAATTATCTTCATCCTAATAGCAATACAAATTTAAAAATAAAGCAAAAACACACTTCACCCACAAATCATATATATATAAAGAAAGAGAGAGAGAAGGCACATAAAAATGTATATTTTATGTTAATACTAAAAGCCATAAAATCTTTGTAAATTGTAATGTTTAATTTGGGTCAAATATCAGAACCCAAGCCATAAATTAGGAATGCATTAATTTCGGATTTGGACTAGGCCTAAATTCGTATGGATTCTTAGTTAAAACAAAAAATAATAGTGATTTGATTTATTCTAACCGAGCCAACACAACAAAAGAGATAATTCTGAAATTTTGGGGGTCCCCAGGCCACTAAGCCCAGGCCGGCCATGAGACATCACGATGTGTATTAATTGAGTTAGGATGCGATATGGCCGAACTGCTAAGTCCAAATACTACCTTGCGCACAGCCCTCACCCGCTGTGTTAAATGGGTTCAAGTTGTAAAATATGTTGATATAAGGTTTTTAATTATGGATAAATGAGACATTTTGATGGTAACAAATCATTGAATATGATGAATTTAACATTACTTGTGTTATGCTTAATAGGTTATTTATTCAAGATAAACTCGAGAGAGCTAGTGAATCCATGAGAAGATAAGCAAAGATGCTTAGAGCTCAAAAGACATTGAAGACAATGATGCAGACATCAACCTAAAGCTTAAAGAATTAGAAGATTAAAGAATTGAGTAAAATAATCTTGGGTGAATGTTAGATTAAATGTAAAGTTATTTTTGAAATAACTTATTTGAAATCTCAACTCTTGACAAATTAACATATAGGACCGTGCATATCATTGACATCATTCATGAATCCTTGCATCAATAGCATTAGACCATAAACATCATTGATGACACACCTTTATATATATAGTCGTTAATAAAGTTGAGTTAGTTCAAGCTTTCACAAGCTATCTAAGAACTCAACAATTATATTGTTCTAGAACCATAAACTAAATTCATATCACTTGAAATGGATTTTAGATGCGTGTTAAGGTTTTGAACAAAATTGTTTCAATCATGAAATTTTTTTGTCAACTATTGAAAATTTGTCTAATTTGAAATATTATGTTATAATCTCAATATTGACTTTTAGGAATGTCAAAAACCTTTAATTATCTTTGATTAATCTCTATTCATATCCTTTGACATTTTATTAGAGACCATGATCATATTCTATTTTTTTTATTGAACTCTAAGACTTGCACTTAAAATGATTTATTCAAATGTTCCTAAATTCATTTGGAACAAACATTGAACTTAAATTGATAATTCAAATGTGCCTTTTGCAATGTATGAAGAGATTAAAGATCTAAATTTGTTATGTCTCATGCATTCATACATAGAAATTTTTTTTACATTGTTTAAAAATAGCATTGCATGTTCAAAGTATGATCCTGATGTTCAAAATAAGTTTATGTGACCATGAGTCGACTTATGCAATCCATGAGTCGACTCGTGAGCCATGAGTCGACTGATGCAATCTATAAGTCGACTACTGTGACCCGAGAGTTTGAGTTTTGGTTGGCTCTTATGTAAGTCGACTTATGCAATCCATGAGCCATGAGTCGAATGATGCAATCTATAAGTATACTCGTGTGACTTGAGAATGAATTATGATAGCTAGTTTTGAAATTTAAAATTACCAAAAAACCCCTAACCACTCTCTAACAACTAGATTTCATCTCTTATACTATATATATATATGTTATATGGACCATGGAGTTGTTAGGGTTTTTACACCCGCCCAAGACCTAACCGAAAACACACATAAACAATTGCAAACAAAATCACACACACACACACCGACACAGAGATTTATACGTAGTTCGGCCAAATCTGCCTACGTCCGCAGAGAGCATCAAATATAACACTATTAATGAGAGGATTACAATATGATGATCAATAGATCAACAACGCATACAATGTTTCACTCACACGTGTATCGCTCACCCCGGTGTTTCACTGACACCAAGAAAAATACTAATCATAGTATTTTTCTCTTCTCTCTCTTTATTTATGTGTACACAATATAATAGGGCTAACCCCTATTTATAGGAGAGGTTTGAGTGGTGAACAAGCTAATTGGTTTCATAAACCAATTCCAACTAGGAGTCTTCAAGTCAATCTCCTACTCAAATAAAGATTGCTTGGTGACTAAGTTTAACTTTTCCTACAGGAAAAAGAGTCACACTCCAACAATCTCCCACTTGATGACTTTTCATTCAATAATCAACTTTATCAAAGATCAGTGCTTTATAATGCCCTCATTTCTGTCTTCAAGCTTGAAGACCCACTGAAGTTGAACACAACTTCAGTTTCTTTATTGTCACCACTTTGGTCAATATGTCGGCTGAATTCTTATTACCCTCTTGCTTGAATCTCAACTATCGTAGATATCTCAATATCCACTTCACTAACTCCCAGTGTTTCTTCCTGGGATTAGGCATGATCCTGCTTGTAGCTCCCACTGCATGAGAAATATCTGGCTTTGTACAGACCATGCGACCTCTGTTGCATCTACTCTCTCTGTCTTGCAACCACTGTCATGTTTGACTTTTCTGCCTTGCAACTAGACCTGTCAATGGATTGGATTTTGACCCGAATCCGATCCGATTAGTCGGATTTGGATTAGAAAAAAAATCCGATAATCCGATTCCTTAACAAATTGGATTTGGATTTGCCTAATCCGATCCGATAATAACCCGATCCGATTAATTTTATATATACACATATATATTATGTTATTAATATGTAAATATTAAATAGTATACTAAATTATGTTTCAAATTTTTTTTTTGCTTTTTCATTTTTATGTTTTTATAGTCATGTATTATAAGTATTGATTGTAAAATATATAATTTAGTGTTTAATATTCTTAAAAAATAATATAAAAATAAAAAAAAATTAATAATTTTTTGTAATTATTTTTTACCTAATCGGATCGGATATCCGAAAATAAACAAATTCGGATTTGGATCAATTAAGTGAAAATCCATCGGATTATCGGGTCGGATCGGATCAGATATATGCTAATCGGATTCGGATCGGATCATGACAGATCCGATCCGAATCCGACCCGTTTACAGGTCTACTTGCAACCTTTGTCGTGCATAGCTTCTGCCTTGCGACCACGGTCGCGTCTTACTTCTATTTCCCTTTCACTTGGAAACCTTCCTGTTGTTGCATATAGATCTCCTCATTTAGGTCACCATGGAAGAAAACAATTTTGACATCTAACTGCTCTAGGTGCAAACCCTCTGCTGCAACAATGCTAAGAACTAAACGAATGGTATTCAGTTTCACAACTGGAGAAAAGATGTCGGTGTAGTCAATTCTTGTTTTCTACTGAAAGCCTTTAATTACAAGTCTCGCCTTGTATCTCTTGGAACCATCATGTTCCTCTTTGATCCTGTACACCCATTTATTATGGAGAGCTTTCTTTCTTACCGACAGCTTGGTTAGCTTCTATGTTCTGTTGGAGATAAGGGACTTCATCTCATTTTCCATTGCAAGCTCCCACTGGCTCGCATTTGCTGCACTGCATGCTTTATCATAACATTCTAGTTCACCTCCATCTGTGAGCAACAAATAATTCATGTATCTACGATTCGGCACATGCGGTCGTGAAATCCTCCTAGATACTAGAATAGGAGTCGGAGACTGCGGTGTAACATCTTGTTAAGCATTGCTTTCAACAATCGGTTCTTCTGACTGGGGACTCTCAACTGTCTGTTGTGCCTCTTCATTGTCTTGAACATCTTCTAACTCAACATACACAAGTTCACTCCCTATTGCAGGGTTTGAGGTTGCCGTGTGCCTGTCCGGTACAGAACCTTTTCATTGAATACTACATCTCTGCTTCGGATCACCTTTTGGTTCTGATCATTCCACATGCGGTAACCAAACTCATCACCGCCATATCCAATGAAAGTGCATTTATGTGATTTAGGGTCAAGTTTTCCCCTCACATGATCACTAACATGCATATATGCTACATAACCAAAAACTTTCAAATGTGAAAGTATTACCTCTTTACCGTGCCATACCTCTTATGGTATTCTGTGCTCCAATGGTATTGATGGACCTCGATTGATAAGATACGTTGTTGTACTAATTGCTTCTGCCCAGAACTGTTTCGGCAACTCTGCTTGTATACGCATGCTTCTGGCTCTCTTAGTCAATGTCTGGTTCAGACGTTCTGTTATGCCATTCTGCCGTGGTGTAAGTGGAATAGTCTTCTCTAATCTGATACCGTTCTCATATCAAAAGTTCTTGAAACCAGTGTTCTGATACTCTCCACCATTGTCGGATCTTATTCTCTTTATCTTCAAACCCGTCTCATTCTCTACCATAGCCTTCCATTTCTTGAACACATCGTACACCTCAGATTTATGTGTCAAGAAGTAAACCCATACCTTCCTGGAATGGTCATCAATGAAGATGACGAAATAGGACTTTCCTCCAAGAGATGAGATATTTGCTGGCCCCCAGACATCAGCGTGAACTAACTCAAGTTTCTCCTTTCTGAGACTTCTTTTATTGCTCTGGAAACTCAGCTTCTTCTACTTACCGAATACGCAATCCTCATAGAAGTCTATGTCAATCGATTTCAAACCTTGTAGTTTTCCCTTCGAGAGCATAACCTTGAGCCCCTTTTCACTCATGTGACCTAGCCTCTGGTACCATAGGTTGTGATATTCCTTGCCTTCAACAACTGCAATCAACGTGCTAATATTAGTGGTTGTGTAGAGCGTACCTTCTTTATTTCCTCGTGTTATAGTCATAGCCCCTTTGCAAACTTTCCACTCATCATCTCTGAAAGTGGTCACATAACCTTCACTCGCCAATTGGTCTACTGAGATCAGGTTCTTCCTTAAGTCTAGAATGTGTCTCACATCCCTTAGCTTCCATATTGATCCACTGATTCTGATATGTACTTCATATTTGGCTACGACACTGCAGGACTGATCGTCACCTAGATGAACCTTTCCGAGGTTACTAGATACATATCTCTCAAAGAGCTCTTGAATTGAGGTGGCATGAAATGATGCTACAGAGTCCAAGACACAAAAAACTGTCTTGCTCTCCAAAGAGCATATCAACGCATCATCTACATCTTCTGAGACAATATTCGCTTCAGTCTTGTTTTTCGCTACCTTCTACTGGGATCTGCACTGGTTCTTGTAGTGAATAGTTTTATCGCAATTCCAACACTCTTTGGAATTTATGAGATCTTGAGACTGTGATCTTCCCTGTCTCAACTTGGAATGACCACGTCCATAACTTCTACCTTTCTTTCTACTCAAACCTCTGCCTATGCTTTCAACATTCAAAGTTGAGCCACTGTTAGAAGAGTCTACTTTTTGCCTTATGATTTCTTCCGTGAGTATCATGCTGACCATGGAATCATACTATAATTTTTCTTTCCCTGAAGAGCTACTAATCGCAGCCACTGTGCTGCTCCAACTCTCCGATAACTGGCTTATAACCAAAGCCGCTTTCATCGCGCCAAAGATTGGCACATCAACATATTCCAATTGCCCAACAATCTCATTGAGAATATTAAGATGTTCACTGACCTTTCCATTCTTGGACATCTTCAGATTAACCAATCTTTTGATGAGATGTACTACGTTTGCTGCAGACGGCTGTTCGTACATGTTAGAAAGTACGTCCATGAGAGACCTTGTTGTCTTCTCATTCCTTATGTTGAAAGCAATGAACTTTGACAACGTCAGTCTGATTGTACCTAGAGCCTTTCGATCCAGGATTTTCCAATCATCTTCTTTCATCGATTCTGGCTTCTACTCTTCCAATGGTAAATATAAATTCTTCTGGAATAACAAGTCCTCAATTTGCATCTTCCAAAAAGCAAAGTTTGTACCGTCAAACTTGTCGATCATTGCTGCCTTTTCCTCTGCCATAGCTCCCACTAAGCCTTTTCGAGGTGTTCAGAGTCGAATCACACAAAACCGATCACACGGTTGCGTTCGAAACACTCCAAAGCCTTAAGAATAGTTCCGACCGCTTCAAAAATGGGTAAACAATGACTCCAAACGGGCCAAACAACAAATCAACACTAAAAGATAAAAAAGCTGATATCAATGTAGCAATTTGGCACTGAAGCAACTCGTTATTGTAGCTACGTGGTACTGTAGCGACGCGGGAGTTTTCTGGCAAAACTTCGGACGACAATTGTGGGCGCGTCCGGACTCCAATTTTGTTACGGTTTGCGTCCTTGGCTTCATCTCGACTAGACGAATTTGATCGTTTGTTCGAATTTTGATTTCGAGTAATTTAAATTTCCAGATCTAGACCAACTTGCGTGTTTTTCGGATTTGCTTCAACCTGAAAGTTCTGATACCACTTGTTAGGGTTTTTACACCCGCCCAAGACCGAACCAAAAACACACACAAGTAATTGCAAAAAAATCACACACACACACACACACTGACATAGAGAATTATACGTGGTTCGGCCAAATCACCCTACGTCCACGAAGAGCATCAAATATAACACTATCAATGAGAGGATTATAATATGATGATCAGTAGATCAACAACACACGCAGTATTCCATTCACACGTGTATCACTTACCTCGGTGTTTAACTGACACCAAGAAAAACACTAATCTGTATTTTTCTCTTCTATTTCTCTATTTCTATGTACACAATACAATAGGAGAGGTTTGAGTGATGAACAAGCCAATTAGTTTCACAAACCAATTCCAACTAAGAGTCTTCAAGTCAATATCCTACACAAATAAGGATTGCTTGGTGGCTAAATTGAAATTTTCCTGCAGGAAAAAGAGTCATATTCCAACAGGAACAAAGTGAGAAGAGAGAGATAGGAGAATGTGTAGAAATATACCAATTCGGCATCAAGCTAAAACATCATTGTTGGGTAGAAAGCTCTCCTTTAGGAATCATCTATGAACATCATTCATATTAATCTCTAGTGATTCATGCTTCAACTTGAGTTGAACTTTTCATTTGAGTATTTCATTTATAACTCTAAGCATAGGAGATTGTGAGCTTGAATTTATATATATCTAGGGGCAGAGGGAGGGGGTGCAAGCAGGGGCTATGCCACCCCCAAGATTTTAATTTTTTTTTATTTCTTATATATAATCCTATATAAAATTAGAAAATAGGTTCAATTGGCTCGCCCTCAAAATTTGTTTTTTCTTCAAAAAGGTCCAATATTTTGTGTGGCCCTACAAATTTTCAAAAAAAATAGTCTTTTTAATGCCCTAGTTAAACAATATCAATTAATTAAATTTTTGTTTAGATGTGACTTCGGTGTATGGGAGTGTATTTATCATTCAAATTTTCTATTCTCATGACTTGTATTATGTAATTACATATGAATTTATTTTTCATCTTTCAAATTAAAATTTTATGACATGACACAAGCACAATATTACTAGAGTAATTACTACTTATTTAATTAATATCTTCAGAACATAAGCACACAATTTTGTTATACTGGTTGAAAGGGTTATTTATAGTTATTATTAATGGCATTACACACAATGCATAGGCGCATGATTATTTTGGGTTAGTGAATTTGCGTAATTCTCAAAAGACGTGTTTATGAATGATTCACATGGCGCATGTTGCTTTTTCAAATTTAATCATAATTATTTTAATTTCAAGTAATTGTTGCAAATTATATAAATATCAATATTAAAAAAGAAAATGCTTGGATTTTAGTCAATTCTATAAATACAATTTTCATTTTTTCAAAAAAGGCCGAGTTCAATTATAGATAATGTATTTTTTGAGCTTAGATTTTATAATATCTACCATGTTTTGGTTTTTCTTTTTTTAACTTTTAGATATAGGTTAGTTTTTTTTTTCCGGTATATGTACATATATCAAAATTGAACTAGTTATATTTTTACATGTATTTAATCAATATTTGAACACCTTCAACTTCGTCCCCCCTATCTTCGAATCCCCAGGCCCTATATATATATCTATCTATTGAGCGATATTGTTGTTCCACTCAATTTCAACTTCTTATTCATTTGAGATTTAAAGTCCAAGAAGGTATCTTGGCATATGAGTAGCTTGTTGATGTTTAAAGCGAGAGGATTAAGTGTGCTCTCCACCGGCAAGAATGAGCAAGTGGTCGGCTCTTCACCCGTAAACAAGAGTATGAAAGGTTGGCTCTCCACCAGCAAGAGTGAGCAAGGTCGGCTCTCCACCCGCAAGAGTGAGCAATGTTGACTCTTCACCCGGAAGAAGGAGCATGTAAGAGTTTGCTTTTTACCTGCAAGAAAAGCAAGATAGTGGAATCCTTGAGAGTTTTTCTCAAGGCATGGACGCAGGTCAAGGTTTGGTCGAACCATGTAAAATCTCGGTGTCTTTGATTTGCATTTTCTCTATCCCTTAACTCCTTACCTTAAGGTAGTTTTCATTTACTATCTTGAGCTTTATATATCAATGCTATGAAATTGTTTGTGTTTATTTATTCATGAAGAGGTTGGGAAAATGCATGGTTGAAGTGATTTGGATTGAAAACTTGATTATAGCTTAGAATACAATTTCTCTATTTTATTCATATTGCTATATTCTAGTTGCACTCCAAGTGTTTGATGAAATGCATTTTCAACAAACTAAAGCGTTGAAAGTTTACTTGCACACCATGTACTTAACAAAATGTATTTTCAACTAAACTTTGTCTTTGAGAGTTCATATGTATACAATTTTTAAATTACCTTCTATAAACTCTACAAAGTGGTTTTTCTTAACAATAACACTTTATACATCATGTCCATCTATATAACAAAAGTGCTTATTGATGTTTAGTTGCATTGCATAATTGGGTGCTTGAATTGTTTCCTATTCTACTTGAATTAATCATGAATGCACTTAATTGTGAATCACTTGTTCATGATTCAAAGTTGAACTAAGGTAGTCACTTAAGAGTTCATTTAACTCACTATGTGTTTGACTAGGGTCGTATTATGCTTATCTTTGTTAAAACAAAGTACAACCGAAAAAGTCTCAAAGTGTCATTAACCCTATTCACCCCCTCTAGGGATCAATATGTGGCCAACAAAAGGTTCGACCCAAACACGATACGAATATATTAGTATCGTGTTTGGGTCAGTCTTAAATAACCCGAACAACCCGTTTGATCCAATTACGTTTATATTTATATTTATATTTTTTCTCTTCTCTAACATGTCATTATTGAATATATCAAAAAAATGTGATTTTGGTTGTGTCAAATTCAATTTATTTTTGCTGATAAATTGGTTAAACAGTTCATTTCGTGTTAGGTTGTGTCAAATTTAATTTAATATATGCGATAAACAGGTTAAACCATATGTGTTGTGTACAACCCAACACGACCCAATTATTTGGGTTGGGCCGGGTATATTTATCTTTTCTTTTCTGGGTTGACCTATTTAATGAAATACAATGTCTCAACTTGACTCGAACATGATCCACAAAAATGAATTGCCACCCCTAGTCATAGTCATGGTTTGTCTTATTTCCAGATACATTCTGTATTGCTCGGGTCATAATACTTTTGGAATGTGTCGATACCATTATCCAGTATTAAAAGGTGCCAAATGTTGACCATTTTAGGCCCCTATCTTGCTATTATTACGTCTTTACATTCCATTATTTGGTATTTTTATGCGATTTTCATGTTTAAGTTTGTCTCAGGAGCTTAATGAAAAAAATGAGCTAACTTTGGTGAATTAACTAAAGAAGTGTTTGTGTTTATCCAAAGAGAGAGCAAAATAGGTGTTTTCAAGCGAAAAGTGTCTCCCGGAGGGCAGAAACGTCATTTTTCGGAGCCGCAACTCCAGGAAACATACTAAAGGATTCAAGGGCGTTCAAATGGAGCAATTATCAAGAAAATTGGTTTCCAAAGAATTTTGCTACGCTTGACCTATGCTTACAGTAGCTGAAAGTGGCTAGAAAGTGCTAAAACTACGCTATGGATTGTGGTCAAAATAAGGGCTACGCTTAAGCATCGTTGGGACCTATGCTTAAGCATAACAACCCCATTCTTTCGGCTGAACTCCGAGTCCAACACCTCTATACATGTGATTTATATGTATTATACATCAGATTGAAGGGTTTTACTCAGTTCGGAAGGGAATCATACAAAAGGGGAATCCTACTCTCAATAGGAGAAGTCTAATGCAAATTAGGATTTCCCTCGACTTTGTCTATAAATACCAAGGTCTGCTATAGATCTTGAGAGCTTCATAATTTACAGAATTTTCAGAGCTATATCTCTAGGGATTTTTATCATTCAAAGGGGGGAGCCATTCAAGACCTATAGATCCGATGAGGAAGAATATGAAGGTTGTTTCTACATCAATGATGCAATCACTGTCTACTATGATAAACTAACTCGGTATCTAGGGTTTTCTAGCAAAACCCTAGCCAAGTAATGTAGTTCTATATTTGTTTTCAATTGTATTGAGGGGAAACTGTGACCACACTGTGATGATTTTGTAGATTAGTGATCGAACTTATTCATGATACAATGTTTTATATTTATTCTAAATTCTTGTCTTAGATTGAATGAATATTATCTTAACCAATCATGTTATATTAAACATAATGTGATTTTCTACACAATGATACTTAACACTTGAAACCCTAGGTTTACAAAGGCCATGCCTCGACGAGGTAATATAGACATGCCTCACTTTAATTTCATGTTGTAAGAGTAGATTAGAGTAAAGTCGATGACATGTACTAGTTACACTCTGTCTGGAGATGGGTTGTAGCGAATCCGGTTGATAGTATCTATTTTGGGATGTATTCGACTATTTGCGGTACGTCTGATTCACAGTGATGGATCGTCCTCTTGCAATTGAGCAAATAGAGGACTGTATTATGCGGTTAGTGGTGGAGCAATGAAAACCATAATTTTTCTCTATCTTGAATCATAATCACAATTTATTTTTTGTTTTCTGGTTTAGTTATAGATTTCAAATCAAATTAAACAAACTCTTTTCAAACATAATTCAATACTTTTAAATTGCTAGAGTGAATAATACAAGTCTTTGTGGGATCGATATTCCTTTCTCAAGCCGATTGTACTACAGTACGATTTGTGCGCTTACGATAGGTAAAACCTAAGCTATGATAAGGGCTGTTCTTAACCATTATTTTTACCACGTCTCAGCAGACATCAAGTTTTTGGCGCCGTTGCCGGGGACTTGGCATTATTCTTAGTTTTAGTAGTTTAGTTGAATTACGTTATTGTAGTGTATCTAAAATTTGGAATTCTTGTGTGATTGACAGGTACTCTGAAAAGCATAAAGGGATTTAACGGAGTAGTGAAAGTTGCATTGTCAGACCTCTTGTGAGTTCTAGTTTAGCTTAATTTCGCACATAATTTTAGCTTGATTTTTGTTAATAGTTAGAATAATTTAGAAGTAGTTTAGTTTTATTTGAAAAAGAAAAAATAGAAAGAGCAAACAAACAAAAAAGTTTTTGTTTAGTGCATGACCGATAAGTAATTTCTTTTTGATCCCAACACTGCATTAGTACCTTTTGATCTTGACATCGAAATGACTTTTCATAGAAATCATTGACTTAGGGAAATAGAGCGCTGATTATAGTTGGATCTTGAAAGGATGGCCAATCGTAATGCCAATGTGCGAAAAGCACAACTACGTCCTTAAAAGGGTATTATGCACCCTCTGCTCATGAATCGTACGTTTAATTGTAGAATAAGATGGAATCAAACACTATGAGATCAAATCTAGTGTCATTAATATGTTACCTAAGTTTTATGGACTCAGGAATGAGGACCCATATCAACATATTAATGAGTTCTTAGAGATGGCCTTAACAGTTAGATTTGAGAATCTGAGCCCTAATGCGTTGCATGCGCGCTTATTTCCCTTTTCCTTGAGAGAGAAAGCTAAAAGATGGTATGTCATCTTAGAGAAAGAGGTAAAATTCGATTGGGAGACCCTAAAAGCTGAATTCTTAGAGAAGTATTATTCCATAGGTCGAACCCACAAAGCACAAGAGGTGATTACCCATGTTAGAGAATTGCCTAGTGAGCAATTCCATGATGCTTGGGATCAGTTCAATGAAATTCTGCGAAAGTGTCCCATCACAAATTCGTTGACCAAGATATAGTGCATAACTTCTATCTTGGACTTGGTGCCACACATAAAAATCTGATTGATGCAGCAGTGGGAGGTCAGTTTACAATGAAGCCAGTAGACGAAATCTTGAAGCTGTTTCACAATGTGAGCGATAACTCTATTCAGCATGAATCTGAGATGCGTGCTAGAGATGGATTCGAAAGAAGTTCTGATAAAGTGTTTAGCATAGATAGAAATAATGATGATGTTAGAGAACAAGTAGCTGTATTAGGAGATAAGCTAGATAAATTCATAAATCTGAGTTAGTTAGCCTCAAGAGAAGTCTTAGCAATAGGACCTGATCTTTCCCAAAATGAGTATCAAGGTAATGAGATAGTTGTCGCTGATGTAAATGTAGCATGGACCAATTTGAATAATGCTCCTTTTTGTAATACATTTAATTTTAATTAGCGAAATCATCCACATCTTTCATATCGTTCTCAGAATGTGGAAAATCCTTAACAAAATTTCCCTCAAAACCAACAATCATTCAATTCTCAGCCAACAATCATGACTCATAATTTTCAGCCTGATTCTCAAGTCATTCGACTTTTCAATTACCAGTCTTAACCTCAAAGAAGTTAAACCCCACCACCTAGATCGCCGGGCTTTGATAATGATCTGGCACGTACCTTAAAAGACTTGCAGAGAACATGATGGGCTCTCACTCCCAAGCTATCGCAAAGCAAGAAACCCAGATGGGTCAGGTAGGTAATGCACTAAATAAACGAGAGGAAGGGAGATTGCCTAGCCAGCCAGTGGATAATCCAAAGAATAAATAGGTGATGGAGCTTGGATCTTTCACTGAAAATACTCATGAGACAGTTCAAGCCATCACGATGTTAAGAATTGGAAAGGAGGTGGAGAACAGGGTTGAGTAGTAACATGAAGAGAGGACGAACAAGCGTAAGGCGGCTGAAAAAGTTCAGAAAGATCAACCTCAGGTGGAGGAAGATATTGATCAGACATTACCAGAAGAGCTAAAAAGGGTAATTTATGAGGAGACAACGCCATTTCCTCAACATATTAGAAAGTTGATCAAGTATGGTAAGCATAATGAGATTGACATGTTGGATACATTTCGACAAGTCAAGATCAATTTGCCTATATTAGACATCATAACCCAAATTCCAACCTATGCGAAGTTTTTGAAGGACCTCTGTACTCAAAAGGAAAAAAGTAAATCAAAGGTCCCGAAGAAAATCCTATTGACTGAACAAGTGAGATCATTGCTATTAAGTAACATACCGCCTAAGAGGAAAGATCCCGGTGCTCCTACTATTTGAGTTCATTGGTAACCAGGAAATTAGTAGAGCTCTTCTTGATCTAGGTGCAAGTGTTAACTTACTTTCATATTTAGTCTATCAGCAGCTAGGATTGGGAGAGCTAAATCCTACCTCGATAGTGATTCAACTTGCGAACAAATCAATTAAGCAAGCAAGAGGGATTCTGGAAGATGTCATCGTTTAGGTGGACAAGTTATACTTTCTAGTAGATTTTATAATCCTTGATACAGAACCTATCCAAGACTCGAAGAAACATATCCCTGTGATATTGGGAAGACCGTTCTTGGCCACGGTTAATGCGTGTATCAACAGCAAAACAAGGGCTATAGATCTATCATTTGGAAACCTGAAGGTGCGAATGAATGTTTTCGATACTAATAATCAACTCCCTGAGTCAGTAGAATGCTTTTGTATTTATGAGATTGATGAAATTGTGGAGGACTTTGCACGAGGAATCTTGGAGAAAGACGATTTGGAGTCTTTAATGATTGGAGTGAGGCTGGAGAATGAACTTGATGACTGGGATGAGCAGATGAGGTTGAACTATGAGGATATTGCTGCAATAGAGACTGCATTATGTGGCCAACCATGGAAATCACCAATTGAGCCGCTTCCCTCAATCTCGAGTACACCACCAATTCCATCCATGATAACTCCTCTTACCTTGGAACTAAAGGAATTGCCTGATAAGCTAAAATATGTCTTTTTAGGACTAGATAAGACTCTTCTTGTAATCATATCATCTAAGCTGACGGAAGAACATGAATTGAGTCTGGTCGAGGTCTTAAGTGAAAATAAAGAGGCGATAGGGTGGAGTGTTGCTGATCTTAAAGGAATAGATCCCTCGATTTGCATACATCACATACATTTAGAGGAGACTGCAAAACCATCAAGGGAGATGCAATAGAGGTTGAACCCAAATATGAAAGAAGTGGTGATGAAAGAAGTCGTGAAGTTGCTAGATGCAGGTATCATTTACTCCATATCTGATAGTACATGGGTGAGCCATACACAGGTGGTACCAAAGAAATCAGGTGTCACAGTTGTGCCAAACTCGAAGGGTAAGTTGATTCCACAGTGCACGACTACTGGGTGGCGTGTGTGCATTGATTACAAAAAACTCAACTCTCACACTAGGAAGAATCATTTTCCATTACCATTTATTGATCAAATCCTAGAAAAGTTGGCCGGACAGAGCTATTATTGTTTTTTGGATGGTTATTTTGGTTACAACTAAGTGGCAATTGATCCTGTTGATCAGGAGAAAACAACTTTTACTTGCTGTAGATACAAAATTTGCACAACACAAAAATATGTTTTTTCATTACTCTTCATTGGATTATATACATTTTCCCTATGGGCCTTTGGCCCATTAGGGCAACATTTTCAATTTTGGAATATTATCCTTACTTTACACATCAGCTATTTCATCCCTTATACTATGCTATTATCTTGAGCTGCAAGTCTCTTCTAGAATCTTCCAGTTCCTTCCAAACTGATCATCGGGTCAGGCCATAAGATGGGCCTGGTGGTAGAATCTCCGGACTGACGTGTCAGTCAGGTTATGGTGTTGGTGCAGTGGTCGGATCATTATCTCAGGCCTTTCTTGGATTGATCTGGTCGGGATGGGGCTTTTTATATGGGCCAGGAAAACTCACATGTACACATGCCCTCTTTCAACTCATGGGCCTGTTTTAAATAGGCCCATTAGATGAAAGAATTGTGAGGCCCATCAAAAAGTCCTTGAAGTTGGTGCGCGGGACGCGTGCCTGATGACGCGGAGACGCATTCAATGCAACAACTGTTGCAATCAATTTCAATTTTGAACTTGTGGTTGAGATGGCCTAGGTCTGCGTGAGATGGGCCGGGTCATGTTGGTCCGATGCCCTGACCCGGGTAGCTGAAACGTCATGCCTGTACATCCTATATAATTCATATACGCCACACTTACACCATTTTCGGACTATTCTTCCTTCATCACTTTCTCTGCAACATAATCAAGCCTTATTTGCAACCTCAAATCCATACTCAAATCCACATAATTCCCAGTTTGTTTCATCGATTTCTGCAAATCTTAGTGATCTTGGTTGAGTATTTCACTATGTGGAGTGTTTTGAGCCCTGCTGTGAAGTGTTTGATCGGACGCACCCATCTTTGCCTGTTGGTACAGTTACCGATTTCTGCAAATTATTTGCCGGAGAAAAACACAAGGGGGATTGCCGGAATCTTCTTTACCTTTTTGTAAGTCATTCTTCTCACTTTTCTACCTTTCCTCAAATATGTCGGGGAGCGATGACACTATTCGGTTAGTACCTGCAACTGATAGACACCGATTTGATAATCACTGATCCCGAAGCCTCAGTAAGCACCTCATCCATAGAGATTACCCGAGTCACTAGGACTAGCCAACCAGAAGTTAGTCAAGATGTTGGGGGTCGAGTTGTAGAGGGTGATGATGGGAATGATCAAGGTCAGGGTGTTGAGGAAGAGGATAATTTTTGTACTGGCCCTCTCCTGGCCAAGTACAGGAAGGATGCTCAACTTAAGAGCCTCGGGGTTCCCGAAGGGGTGAAGGTTAGACATTATCCTCGGGATAAAGACTTTAGGATTGGTGAGGGGCTGAAGGACGGGGAGATATTGCTCTCCTCATTCCACCTTACCATACTAAAATTTTCGATTCACCCTTTCTTCCTCTTGACATTGGCGACTTTGGGTCCAGCCCCCCTTCAAGTCGGTCCCAATTTTTATTGGATCCTGGCCATGATCTTACTGATCAACAAGGAATTGAACCTAGACTTAGGTTTGGCCGAGCTTCTGTTCTCGTATAAACTTCAGGAACAGAAGGATAATAGGGGTCGGTACAACCTAACCTCATATGTTAAGAGGAAATTATATGACAACGTCCCGACCTCTAATAAGGGATGGAAAGAAAGGATTATAGTAGTGAGTGGTCAGTAGAGGCATCCCGACACCATAAACATACCTGTCAGCCACATCTTTCAACAGACCCGACTTCCCGAGTTTAAGAGTTTCCACACCTAAGCTTCATGTCATTGCGATCTGTGTAATGATAAGTTGGGTATGTTAGTGATGAGTTTCCTTCAGGCTCCTCAGGAGAAAATGGAGGTCGGGTATATAAGATCCCGATTTGAACTGTTGGAGGCTAGAGTATGGAGTTAGGATTTAAGGGATAGCCAGGGTTGCCTGACCGGATCTATATTGCAGGAGCTTGCATCGGGAGCATCTGCGTCGGCGATCACCTCGGGTTCTGTTGCAACTACGTCTGGATCAAAGAGATTGAAGTCCAAGTCATCAGCAACCAAAAAACTCAAGAAAAATATGCCAGGGGGCCAACAAAAAAGGAAAGCGGTTACCATGCCCAAGCTTTCAATCAAGAAGGCTAAAAAGGCCAACACTGGCTCCACATCCTTCATTTGTGGGGTTGATGTTCCACCAGTCCCCGAGAACCCTGCAGTCAGTTCATCAACGGGACCGACTGGAGGCCTAGCTGCCACGCCCCCTCCTCCTCCTCCGGCAGAGCATCCTCCGATCACGCCCCTGCCTCCGCCTTATCATGACCTTTAAATGGCTGCATCAGGGGCCGTCGAGGTCGGGGATGATCATGCTCTGGTCCGGAGCTCTGCAGGTTTGGATCAGAATCCGTCTCAGGCTAATATTTCAGTCAGGCCCGGCTCTAGCCTCAATATGGCACTGGGGTCCCTGCCTCGACGTCGGATGCTCGGGACTTAGGCTCTAACGAAGAGGGTCAGGGTCAATCCCGACCTACCAAGCTGAGCACCGCTATCTCACATATGGTCAGGAAACAAGATCATAGGGAGATTGAAAAAGCTATTAAAAGTGGGAAATAGGCTCCCCATGGGCCCCGGTTTAAGCTGGATACTAGGAAGGGCAACCCATATCTGTCTGTGGGGGATCAGACGATTGGGAACTCGGAAGCCCTGTGGGAGATGGCCCTGGGAGTATGGACCCCGACCGATAGGTTGGCCATGGGACGGTATGACAGGATGAGCTTAGCCTTGAATGGGCCCGAGCTTGCAATGAGGGTAATATATTTTTTACACTTAGCTTTTATTTTGCCCCTTATCTTATGTGTTAACACTCTTCGTTCAGATGCTTCATGCTACTCAGGTGTACAATTGCAAGCTTGAGGATGATGCCCGGGTCATAAATGCCCTGACTCGGGATGTTCAGGTCAATAAAGTTGGGTGTGCCAAGGCTCTGGAGCAGGTCAAGAAGGCTAGTGACAAGATTCAGTCCCTGACATATAAGGCTATTTCTGCTGAGGAAGAGCTCATAGTTGCCAAGGTAACGATCTCAGAACTTGAGGGCAAGGCTCACGAGGCTGAGCAGATGGCTAATCGGGAGGCCCAGGCTCGGGAAGCCCTAACTCTCCAAGTGTGGGCCCTGATTGAGGAAGTCGAGAAGTTAAAGACTTCGGGGTTGCAGTTGTTTGGGGAGAAGGTTGAAGTCGAGAACACCCTTGGTGTGGAGAGATCTCGAGTGGAGATGTGCCACAAGGGTGGTAACCATATGATCTCCCACTTCGAGCTGACTTGTAAGTACTGCTACGAGCAGGGTTGGCGGGAATGTATCACGGAGCTTCAAAAGCCTGAGGAGGAAAGGGAGATCCCGACTATTGAGGATCTTGACCTTAGCATAGGAGTGGGGCCTCCATATGATGATCCCGAGCCCACACTCAAGGACCTGGCCTTTGGCGAATTCCTTCAGGATCCCTTTCCCTCTCCGCCTTTTCGTTCTGGCTTGGATGAGCCTGAAGCCACAGAAGGACAGTCCCTCGGGACCAAAGGCTCAGGCGGGAATGGAGATCCTCTAGCGGTGGAATATGGCTCTTCCTTTAGCTTTTTGCCTCTTCTCCTGTTTTTCCTTTTATCTTGCATTTGTAATGACTTAACAACGCGTCATTGTATCAGCCTTGGCCACCGGGGCATTTTCAATCTAAATAAATTTATTTTTTCATATTTCGTTGGGGATCTGTATGATCCATACTTGTTTCTTTTGATACGATAATAAAAATCAGAACTTTGAATTGTGACTTGGTAAAAATAACAATAAAACTAGATAATAACAATCAGGATTTTGAATTGGTACTAACAATAAAGAACGACGGCCGTCGGGCCTGTGGTCATCTCTCGGGCACTTTGGGCCCATGGAGATGATTCAACACTTAGGTTTTGAAACTGATATTTAGTAAAACCTGACCACTGGTGGGTCTGTGAAGATCTCTCGGGCACTTTGGGCCCATGGAGAGGATTCAACACTTAGGTTTCAAACTGATATTTTGTAAAACCTGACCACTGGTGGGTCAGTGAAGATCTCTCGGGCACTTTGGGTTCATGGAGTGGATTCAACACTTAGGTTTTCAAACTGATATTTTGTAAAACCTGACCACTGGTGGGTCTGTGAAGATCTCTTGGGCACTTTGGGCCCATCGAGAGGATTCAACACTTAGGTTTTCAAACTGATATTTTATAAAACCCGACCACTGGTGGGTCTGTGAAGATCTCTCGGGCACTTTGGGCCCATGGAGAGGATTCAACACTTAGGTTTCAAACTGATATTTTGTAAAACCCGACCACTGGTGGGTCTGTGAAGATCTCTCGGGCACTTTGGGACCAGGGAGAGGATTCAACACTTAGGTTTTCAAACTGATATTTTATAAAACCCGACCACTGGTGGGTCTGTGAAGATCTCTCGGGCACTTTGGGACCAGGGAGAGGATTCAACACTTAGGTTTTCAAACTGATATTTTATAAAACCCGACCACTGGTGGGTCTGTGAAGATCTCTCGGGCACTTTGGGCCCATGGAGAGGATTGCACACTTAGGTTTTCAAACTGATATTTTTTAAAACCCGACCACTGGTGGGTCTGTGAGGATCTCTCGGGCACTTTGGGCCCATGGAGAGGATTCAACACTTAGGTTTTCAAACTGATATTATCATGGAGGTGATTTCGATACTCATGGAGATGATCGGGGAAAAATGGAACTTCTATTGCAATCTTTTGGGCTCTAGTGGCCTTTCTTTACAGCAGTCAAATCAAAGTATTTCTAGGGATAATATCTCTTAAGTCGGGATGAATTCTATGTGTTGGGCTCCCTTCTGTTATCAGAGTTCCTAAGTTGTCTATAGGCCCCGCGCCCTACCACTTCAGTGACGGTGTAAGGTCCTTCCAATGGCTCTTGGAGCTTACCCACGTGTCCGATCTTTCGTCTAAGGACCATGTCCCCGACTTGAAATCCCCTTCTTTTTACTCTCTTATTGAAGTGATTCCTGACCTGTTCTTGGTAAGCTGTCAGTTTTATCCCGGTAATTTCTCTCTTCTCTTCCAGCAGGTCGAGCTCCTGAGCCAAGCGTTGGTTATTTGTTTTCTCGTTCCAGGCCAGTGACCTCAATGTCGGGACGGTATATTTCGTCGGGATTATGGCCTCCGCCCCATATGCCATAGCGAAGGTTGTTTCACCGGTTGGTTGTTGGGGAGTGGTTCTATACGACCACAGTACCTCTGGTAATTTTTCCAACCATGCTCCTTTGGCCTTCTCAAGTTTCTTTTCTAGGGTATTGAAGATGGAACAATTGGTCCTTTCTGCTTATCCATTGGCTTGCGGGTACCCTACCGAGGAGGTATTCTGATTGATTCCATCCTCGGCCAGAAACGACCTGACCGGTTCACAGTCTAAATTTGTGCCGTTGTCCATCATGATGGTCCGAGGCACCCCGAACCTGCAGATGATGTGATTCCATATGAAATTGACTACGTGGCTATCCTTTATAGAAGGATAGGCCTCGACTTCAACCCATTTGGTGAAACAGTCGGTGGCCAGGAGTACATGGGTATTTGATCTGATGGCTTTTGGGAGTGGTCCGACTATGTCCATTCCCCATCGGGCAAAAGGATGCGGAACGATTGTCGGGTTCAAGAATTCCGGTGGTTGGAGTATAGCGTCACCGTGCATCTGACAGGCTTTGCATTTACGCACATATTCTTCTACATCCCGGGACAGGTAGGGCCAAAAGTAACCCTGGGATAGGATTTTGTGGGCAAGAGACCGGGCACCCGAGTGGTTTCCACATGCTCCAGGGTGTATCTCTTGCATTACTATCTCTGCCTCGGAAGGAGTTACGCACCTCAGATACGAACCCGAGAAAGATCTTCTGTGGAGCTGTCCCTAGATGATCGAGTATCTGGATGACTTCATTATAATTTTCCTTGCCTCTGCCTTATCAGTTGGTAATGTCCCGATACTAAGGTAGTCGATTATAGGATCCATCCAGCTCGGCTCTCGGGGAACTAGACATATCAGTTCGTCGGGTTCTTGAATGCTTAGTGCGGTGATGAAGTCGGTCAGTACTTCTCGGGTCATATCCTCACCAGCTGCAGACGCCTGATTAGCTAAGTGATTAGCAGAGGTTTTTTCTTCCTGAGGGATTTGGCTGAATGTTAACTTTTGAAAACCTTCAGACTCCTTGAGAACCAGCTCTCTGTAAGTTTCAATTTTGGGGTCTCTGGTTTCGTACTCTCCGGTTATTTGCCTGACTATTAGCTGGGAGTCACTGTATATGGATAGGGATTGTATTTACAGGCTCCTGGCCAATCTTAGGCCCGATATGATTGCCTCGTACTCTACCTCGTTGTTAGTGGCTGAGAATTGTAATTGCATCGATGCCAGTAACTTAGTTCCGTCGGGAGTATGGATTTCCAGCCCGACGCCTGCTCCATTGGCGCTCATCGAGCCGTCCACGAATAATTTCCATGTTTCTAACTCAATGGGTTGATCAGCTTCCTCGGTTTCTCCTTCCAATAGGAAATTGGCCACGACCTGCCCCTTGATCGAGATTTTGGGAACGTAGGTTATATCATAAATCCCCAGCTCAATGACCCATTTGGAGATCCTTCCGGAGAGATCGGGCTTCGCCATAAGTACACGAATCGGAGTGGTAGTGGGGACAATGATCTGGTAAGCTTCAAAGTAATGCTTGAGACGTCGGTTGGCATCGATCAGGGATAGAACCAACTTTTCTTGTTTGCTGTATCGAGTCTCGGGATCAACCAGTGCCTTACTGGTATAGAAGATGGGCATCTGGAGGTTCATGTCTTCTCTGATGAGTACAGGGCTAGTTGATACTATTGATACTGCCAGATACAAGAGTAGTACATCATCGGGCTCGGGTGTCGCAAGAATGGGAGGCTTGAGCATGTATTCTTTCAATCGGGATAGGGCTTTAGTTTGCTCGGGCCCCCACACTTCTCCCTTCTTTGCTTTGATCGCATGGAAGATGGGTCGGCGGTTGGTCAGCCCTGCGATGAATCTGCTTAAGGCTACAACTCTTCCGGTTAGAATTTGGACTTCTTTGTGTGTGGCTGGCTCTTTCGTTTCAAGCAGAGCCTTCAATTAGGTCGGGCTGGCTTGTATGCCCAATCGGTCAACTATGTGTCCTAGGAACTGCCCCGAAGGAGCATTTGGCTGGATTGAGTTTCATCCCATGTTTCCTCAAGGTATCAAATACTTTTCGGAGATGCTCCAAGTGGTCAGTTTTCTTTCTGCTTTTGACCACTGTATCATCAATGTAAGCCTCGACCACTGTGCCCATCATTCCTTTAAATATCCTGTTCACCAGTCTCTAAAATGTGGCTCCTGCATTTTTTAGTCCGAAAGGCATAACTTTAAAGCAATAAGTACCTGTCTCGGTAATGAATGAGGTTTTTTCCTCATCTGTCGGGTCCATTGGAATTTGGTTGTAACCCGAGTAGGCATCCAGGAAAGTTAGTCTCTTGTAGCCCGCGGTAGTGTCGACCATTTGGTTTATTTTGGGTAGGGGGAAGCTGTCTTTCGGGCAGGCTTTGTTTAGGTCGGTGAAGTCAACGCAGACTCTCCACTTCCCATTCTTTTTCTGCACAACAACCACGTTGGCTAACCACTCGGGATATTGAACTGCCCTGATGTACCCGGCTTCGAGTAATTTTGACACCTCGTCAGCTATGATTTGGTTCCTTTGGCCCCCCATTCGCCTCTGTTTCTGTCGGACAGGTCTTACATTGGATCAACATGTAATGTATGTTGGGCTATGAAGGGGTCGATACCGGTCATATCAGTATGTTCCCATGCGAAGACGTCATGATTATCCTATAAGAATGTTATCAGTTCATTTAATTCACTTGTGGTGAGACTTGTACTTGCGTAGGTGACCTTGTCGGGTTGGTCGGGCATTACAGATACTGGCTGCAGAGGTTCTGCAACGATCGGGGGACCCGATTCCCCGTCCTGTAGTTGCTATTTGGGCCGTGGGTCTAGATCCTGATCCTTTTCCCGAGACCTCTTTCTATCGGGCATATCCTTCATTCCTTTAATAGTGATGGCGTAACATTGCTTGGCCGCTACTTGATCCCCTTTGATATCAATTATGTCGGAACCATTTGGCCCGACGCACCTCATCATTTGATGGAGAGTTGATGGTACGCCTTGCATCCTGTGAATCCATCCTCTTCCCATAAGTAGATTGTATGAGGGCTTCACGTCCACCACCACAAAGGTCTCGGACAGAGTTCTCTGGGATGCTGATACGGGCAGACTGATCTCCCCGAGTGGTTCGACTTGCTTTCCGTCGAACCCGACAATTAGATTTCGGGAAGTTACAATGTCCCTCGGGTCGATCTCCAATTTATCGAAAGCCCACTTGGTCATGATATTAGCACTGCTTCCTGGGTCAACCATGACCCTCCGGACAAGACATCCCGAGACCATCAGAGTGATGACTAATGGGTCGTCGTGTGGGACCTGAATGTCTCAGAGGTCATCCTGGGAGAAAAGTATCTGAGACTGCCCCGTTCGGTGGTGGACTTCGTTTATCCCAGCTATCCTGCTGACATGATGTGCTCTTCTCATTTGTGATCATCTCGAGCCATCGCCGCCTCGTGGGTCGGGACCTCCATGGATCATATTGATGATTCTGATAGGATGTGCTGGGGCTTGATTCCGTTGGTTGTTTTGTGCGGGTTGATGGGCTCTTGGACCATCCCCCTAAACATAGTCCTTCAGTTCCCCTCGGGCTGTCATTGCCTCGACTTGGCGCCTCAGGTTCCTGCAATCATTTTTCGTATGGCCAAAATCACTATGGAGGGCGCAGTGCTTTGATCTATCCCTCTAGTCGAGGGGTTGCCTGATTGGGGGAGGAGTCTGGAAGATTCCTCTAGCTTTGTTTTCCTGGAAGAGCTTGGCAAGGGTCACTTTCAACGGGGTGATCTTCTCTTCAAATTTGGCACGCCTCTCGAGCTGTGGGGGAAACTGAGATGAAGCGGGGATCGGGGGACCTGAGTGTTTGCGATTAATCATTTGTCGGGATGTATCCGAAGCCTTATCCTTCGACTTGATTTCCACATTGATCAATGCCGCTCTCTTCTGTCGGGTGGCCTCCTCCTCTTCGATCCTCAGGTGACCCTGAGCCCTAGAATTGAGTTCTCCGATTCCCGAGGGTGGTCGTTTCACAAGTGACTGGTGGAACTTGATTCCCGGAATCAGTGTCATCCTGAAGGCTTCCACGGCTGAGTGTTGGTCGCAGTTGTCGATGAAAGACGACTCGACATTGAATCTGGATAGGAAACTCTTGAGGGACTCGCCTTTTTCCTGAGTCATGGTAAAGAGGCTCGAGATGGTCTTCTTTTGCCTCTTGTTCCCGAAGTACTGGGCCATGGAGAGGTGGGACAGTTGCTGCCAGCTGCCAATGGATCTCGGTAGCTACTTCCTGAACCAGAGGAGTGGCGTGTCGACGAGACTGGTCGAGAATACTTTGCACAGTAAGGCCTCGTTCTCGGCATACACGGTCATTTTTTGGTGGATCTGGTAAATGTGCTCCTCGGGATCCTTCGTTCCATCGTAGGGAGTGAATTTGGGCATGACGAACTTCTTAGGGATGGGTTCCTGGGTGATTTCTAAAGTGAACGGTGACTGAACCGAGTTGGAAGAGGCTTGGAGGGCTTGGCCATCGGTAGATCGGGTCCTCTTATCCTTCATGACCTTCTTTTGGAACTCCGCCATCATCTCCTGAAGTTTTTGCGATGTCAGAGGCTCTTCGGTGATGGGAACTTCGCCTGCGGCCAGGGTCTCGGCTGGTCGGTGAGAGGTTTCATCGTGCTCCTCCTGTGGTTCGGCTTGTTCTTGGATCTGTGATTGACCGGGAACTATCGGAGGGACAGTCGCCTGATTCAATCTCACCAAGAGCTCCTCGCTCCTTTTTTCCGCCTCCAGGCTTCTCGCTTCGGCGGCCTGGCTTCGTCTCTCTGCTTCGACGAGCTGCTGCAAGAGGTGCTCGATCGTCGGTGAGGCACTCGGTTGTCTGTCACCGGGGATCTGTACTTCTGACTGGGATCTGGTCACCGGCATGGTTAGGTTTGGACGGAGAAGATGATTTTGAAGATCTGGTGGTGGTATTTGTCATTTGCTCAGCTTTTTAAGGGAGGAAAATGGTCGGCGAAATGACCTACTTTCCCACAGATGGCACCATTGTGTAGATAAAAAATTTGCACAACACAAAAATATGCTTTTTCATTACTCTTCATTGGATTATATACATTTTTCCTATGGGCCTTTGGCCCATTAGGGCAACATTTTCAATTTTGGAATATTATCCTTACTTTACACGTCATCTATTTCGTCTCTTATACTATGCTATTATCTTGAGCTGCAAGTCTCTTCTAGAATCTTCCAATTCCTTCTAGACTGATCCTCGAGTCGGGCCATAAGATGGGCCTGGTGGTCGAATCTCCAGACTGACGTGTCAGTCGGGTAATGGTGTTGGTGCAGTGGTCGGATCATCATCTCGGGCCTTTCTTGGATTGATCTGGTCGGGATGGGGCTTTTTATATGGGCCGGGAAAACTCACATGTACACTTGCCCATATGGTACGTTTGCTTATAGAATGATGCCTTTTGGTTTATGTAATACGCCAGCTACATTCCAAAGGTGTATGATGTCGATATTCTCTAACATGGTGAATAAATTATTAAAGGTGTTCATGGATGATTTCTCAATCTTTGGGGCAACCTTTGAGGACTGTTTAAAACATCTGGCACTAGTACTCAAGAGATGTAATGAGACAAATTTGATTCTGAGTTGGGAGAAGAGCCATTTTATGGTTCAAGAGGGTATAGTACTTGGCCACATAATATCAAAGAGAGGGATCGAGGTAAACAAGGCAAAAGTTGAATTAATTTTAAAATTGCCTCCTCCCACATTTGTTAAGCAGATACGATCATTCTTGGGCCACGACAGGTTTTACAGATGATTTATTAAAGATTTTAGTAAGATCGCCCGACCACTATGGAACTTATTAGCTAAATATTCGACCTTTGTCTTTGATGAAGAGTGTCTTCGTGCTTTTGAGGATCTCCGTACACAACTTTTAACAGCCCCAATCATGCGACCACCAGACTGGTCTCTGCCTTTTGAGCTAATGTGTGACGCTTCAGACTATGTCGTAGGAGTGGTATTGGGTCAGATAAGATACCATATGCGGTGTATTATGCTAGCAAGACTCTGAATGATGCAAAGATTAACTACACAACAACAAAGAATGGGACAATGAAGGTTCCATGTTTTCTTCGCTAGGGTTTTAATCCTAACTTGTGTTTATAGGCATCTCCCTTCTTCATCATTAGGGTTAGGGTGGTATACCGAGTGTGAGTATTCTTTTGCATTGCATTTATTAGGGTTAATCCTTGCATTTATTGCTAGGGTTACCATTGAATGCTTGTCTCTTTTCTCTACTTTGATCCTGAAACCCTAGGTTTTTTAGGGTTTTATTTCATTGTTCTTTTCATTCGATCTCTTTTTCCTTTTGTTTTTTTACGATGTTTGTCTTTTAGTTAGGGTTTGATGACAAACCCTACCGACTTCACAAAATTTTTATGTGAGCTTCAAGGTGTGATATAGTCATTAGCATCAAAAAATGATGGCAAGCAATATGGTAAAAGTTGTGGACCTGCAACTATAAAGCCACCTTCTTTGATGGGTGAGGTCTCTCAGCAGCCAACATCTGCAACCACAGGTACTACCACATGGGCTAATCTTGTTCATCCTATTGATACTCCACGTATGAAACTGACCTACACTTCACCTAGTGTGGTTGATGGTCGTGTTGTGGTCACCCCGCAACCTCCATTACAGAGGAGAGGGCTAAGGAATGGAGGAGCTGTTTGGTTGGTTATTTTTTGGATAAAAAGCTACCTTACAATGTTGTCAATTCCATTGCATCTAGACTTTGGGGACATGCTTGTTTAAAAAACAATCCATCGAATGGACAAGGGATTTTATTTCTTCAAGTTTGAATCTAAGAAGGAATGTGACATTGTGTTAGAGAATGGACCTTGGCCCTTTGCAAATAATTTTCTCATTTTGAAAAAATGGCATATTGGTTTATCTTTTCATAAGGAACCTGCTTCAACATTGCCATTATGGGCCAAGTTAAACAATATACCTATGGAGTGTTGGAATGATAGAGGTCTTGGTGTGCTTGCAAGTGCCGTGGGGAAACCACTACATATTGGTACTCCCACTGAGAAGAAGTTTCGAATCAATTATGCTAGGGTGTGTGTTGAAGTGGATGCCCAAAAGGAGCTTTTGACAGAGTTTGATGTGAAGATTTCATCTGGTGAGGTGGTTACAATCACTATTGATTATCAATGGATGCTTTCTAGATGCAGGTCTTGTTGAGCTTTTGGGCACGGGGATAAAACTTGTCCTAAAAATGCAATTCAAGATTCTCTTTCTTAGGTTCAGCAGAAAAAAGGCAAAACAACAACTTCAGAATTGAGGGTTGTTGGTAGGAAAGGGAAGGATGTGGATGTTGTGGGTGATTCTGGAGTTGAAGTTATGGAAGTTGATAGTCTGAGAGTGGAAGAGGAAGGCCCTTAGACTGGGGCACATGCTACTTCTATTGTTGAGATTGGAACTACAGAAACCATTGAGGTGAATAAAACTGTTGAGGTGCATACTCATAATCCCTTTGAAATTTTACAAGATTCTGAAGCTCACACTAATACTAGAATTGTGATAGAGGAATCTTTGGCTCCATGCAATATTAACACAGTTCTTTCTAGGTCAATCCCTTCCAATGATCAGATTGGTAACACTGATCAGGATGATATTTCTTCAATAGGTATTTGTAATCCTGTGATTGAGGTGGGTTTAGCTTCTACTATGAAAGTTACTGCTTCAAATATGGGTGCTTCCAAATCTATTAAGCTTAGGGCTAAAAAAAAATCCAAACCAATGTTTCAGGAGTTATAACAAGGAAAGGGTTGGCTAATAGTTCTCCTAATGGGGGAACTGGCTTGTGATTAATATTTGGTTTCTGCTTTGTATATAGTTTTTAATGTTTTATGGCATATGGAATGTTAGGGGTCTTAATACCCCTCAAAGACAAAGAGAGGTGAAACAGTTGGTGAATAAATTAAACCTTTTTTTTTGTCATTGAAAGTAGGGTTAAGCAAACTCGTGCTTCTAGAGTCTTGCAATCTATGTTGGCTGGTTGGAATTGCATCCGTAACTATGATTATGCTATGAATGAGAGAATTTGGGTGTGTTAGGATGCTTCTAAGTTTTCTGTGGTGCATTTATCTCAATCCTCTCAACTAATTCTTTTCTCTATTAAAAGTATTGATGGGAAAACAGATTGTATAGGTGGCTTTGCTTATGGTGTGAATGATGTTATTGGTAGAAGACATTTGTGGAAGGATTTGTTAGATAATGCTACTCAATATTGTTAGCAACCTTTGTTTTTTGCTGGAGATTTCAATACTCTTAGGTATTATACTGAAAGATATGGTGGCTCTTCAGTTTGGGACTCTTCTATGAGAGATTTTGGGGATTGCTTGCAACTAGATTCTCTCATTAATTTGAAGTACTCTAGGATCCAATATACTTGGACTAATCACTCAAACTTTAGGAAGCTAGATAGAGTATTGGTGAATGAAGCCTGGAACACTTGTTTTCCGCTTTCAGAAGCTTTCGTTGAGCCTAGTACTATTTCTGATATTGCTATGATGCTTCTGAAGCCTGAGGCTATTATTTAGCAGAAAGGCACTGTAGCGTCCGGTATTTTTATGTGCTAATTAAAATTTTTGTTATTAATGATTAAATGTATACGTGATTATGTGTTTAATGTGATTTTGTGCTTAATTTGCTTATGCGCTTAACATGACTTACATGTTTTATGTGAGAGTAAATTTGTAAGTTACATGTTGTATTTTCATTTTGAGAATAATGAAAACTATTGAGAACGATTTCGGGAAATAAATGACCGAAGGGTAAATTGGTATTTTCATATTTAGAGCACTTAGTGGAAAATGTAGAGATTTGGCTAAGTGTTGGGGTATGAGTGGTATAGTGGTAAATAGAGAGGATGACAAGGGGTGGAAGGGTAATTAAGAGGCATGATGACACTCTTGTAATTAACCTGAAGTTGAGAAGAAATTGGTCATTTCCTACTTTTATGTGGTGTCTCATTTCTAGCCATTGATCTTGTTCTCTCATCTTTAATCTTAACCCTTGGATCATAGGGCCTTGTTTGGATGACACTTAAATGCACGAATGCATTATTCTTAGTTTTTCACTTTGCAAGACTTCATGTCAACCCTTGGATCCTTTATTCATTATCATTGCTTTATTCTCAACCCTTGGATGGTGAGAATGGTGAGTGGAGAATCTCTACAACTCTTAGGTTTGCTCACTTTGCAAGACTTCCATTCTTTCACAAATACTTGCTCTCTTCCTTTCCTTGCTTGTTGGGGATAGCTCTTGGTGGTGTTCTTAAACTACTTGGTAAGTCTTCTAACTCATTCTAGAGTTTTGTTGCTAAGAACCTTAGCTTCATGTTCATAAATTTCCTTGGGTGGATATTGATTTTAGCCTTCTCTTATTCATGTTATAGAAGGTTGGGTTTTCTTTCAAACTACCAAGTGAATTCCATTGGTAGTAGCTTTTGAAATCATCTTGTGAAGAAGCTAGTAGTGATTTCACTAACTTGTACTCTTAAGATTTCATTTCTCCATGAAACCCTAACTAGTTATCATTAGGGTTTGGTTGATTCTTGCGGTTGGAGCCACTTTTGTATAAATTTTTGGTTTATTGTGACACCATAGTAATTTTGTTGTTCATATGGTGTGTTGCTAGTATTGGAAGCTATGCTATTGAGCACTTGAGTTGGTATTGGCTTGGATCTCTTTTGGGCATTCTTGTGTAGGCTTGCTTCAATTGAGGTGGGGGAAAAATGAATTGTTTTCATCTTTGTATGAGGGTGTGTGCGTCTATGTGTATATATGCATATATATATATATGCGACCCTTGAAAGCATGATTGTGTGATATAAATGTTTGTTGTGGTTTATTGCTTATAAATGTGAAATTGTAAGCACTATGATAAATGGAGTACAATATATTGCCTAATGAGAAGAACATGTATTGTGATGGAGCATGTTGTGAACCACTGCATATAAGTGTGAAATTGTAAACATGATGATTATATTGAGTACAATATATTGCAAATGAGAAAAACATATATATTGTGATGGAACATGATTGTTATTAAAAACTTTGATGCATATTGAGTACATCCTGTAGTATCAAAATCATGGTGTTGGTATATGCGGATTGTGTAATCATGTGTGGGTAGTCTTGTGTCGGATCGTCGCAACAACTAGCCAGGAGGTGTTTCACCCCTACGGAACTAGTAAGTCTGAAAATATGATAATGGTTTGGGAGTCGTAAAAGGGGATCATACTCTTGACCTACGGAGTCTTAGGGCACATAGTTGCAAGTGGGGCTCTCGTGCAACCACTCTTCTTTGTCGAAAGTGTGAAGTATCAAAAGCAGTTGGGAAGAAATGGTGCGGTACTCTACATTACTTGATGAGGTTGTATCCTCAAAAGTAAATGGGCAGAGTATGTATCCGTTAACCTGTGTTGGACGAATAGGGTGTATCATGAGGTGTGTTGAGTCATATTACATTTAAAATATCATATATGTGATTATGATTTCGATGTTGAAGCATGCTATGTTTGAATGACTATAATGTGAGCATGTTGGGGAAAATTGCTTGTTGGGTTCGATGGGGTTCTAGATTGGCGTGAGAGCCATTTTGGACAAGGGACCGACCTAGGATTAGTAGCATGAATCTTGGGTGGGTTGTACCACTCGGACTACCGAGATTGAGGTGATAACGCTTCCTCTACTGGGCTAGTGAGCTCATCCCACGACTTATATATTTTTTAGGTGGTGATCCCTTTTTGGGAGGTCTGTAGTCTCTCGGTAGAGATACGGTGTTGATTTTACCTTTTGTGCACGTGGAGGTGGAGTACCTCTTTTCGTAGAGCTTATTGGATGATTTACCCATATGTTTATTTTGCTAAGTGTTGCAAACCCTAAACTTATTCTTTTGACGACTAGCATGTTAGCCGAGTAGTTACATGGATGTATGTCCCTTGGAGCGTTATACGCGGGGACTTTATTCTTTTGGTGTACTCCGTTGCCGAAAATGTAAACTATTTCAATTTTTGAAAAACTATGACATGTATTGCCTTAGGGAATTTGAATATTAATCTACGAATGCTTCCATTTAGTGTTGTGTAGTGGATTTTGTTTATTGAATGTGGTTATTAGGTGTTTGGTCGAAAACGGCATTTTTCTAGGTTTTCAAACAAACCCTTTCGTTTTGAATAGAAAAACCCATTATCGCCCACCCCCGTAGCCCCGACAAATTTTCTTGTTTTAGAAATGGAATTAAATAAACTCATTTTCTTAAAGATTTTGACTTTTAGAAACCGGCGGTAGTTAAAACAGAGACCGGGGGCAAGACAAAAGATTTTAGGGTCGCGAGCCTTTAACACCCCTGTAGTATAAATATAGTGCGTATAACCCCCTATGGTTTGTAAAATTCAAAAACATATATAAATTTCAAATATATATATAAAATTATAAAAATATATATATATAATACGAAAAAAATATAAAATTTGAAACAATATATATAATTCAAAAATATAAATTTCGAAAAGAAAAATATAAAATTCAAAAAATTATATAAAATTGGAAAAAACTTATACAAATTCAAAACATATTTATAAATTTCGAAAACATATATAAATTTTGAAACATATATATAAAATTCGGGGAAAATATTAAATTCAGAAAAAATATATTAAATTTCAAAAATAAAATATAGAATTCGAAAACATATATAAATTTTGGGAAAAAATATATTAAATTCGGGAAAAATATTAAATTCGAAAAAAATATATTAAATTTCGAAAATAAAATATAGAATTCGAAAACATATATAAATTTCGGAAACAAATATATAAAATTCGGGGAAAATATTAAATTCGAAAAAAATATATTAAATTTTGAAAATAAAATATAGAATTCGAAACATATATAAATTTCGGAAACAAATATATAAAATTTGGGGAAAATATACTTCTATTTTTTTTTTGGTGTACTGTACTTTGGTCACTTGTTTTTTTTATACTTCTATTTGCACAACTATTTGAATTTTATATTTTTTTTCGAATTTTATATATTTGTTTCGAATTTTATATGTTTTTTCAAATTATATATATATATATATTTCGAAATTTAATATTTATTTTTCAATATTTATATATATTTTTTGAAATTTAATTATTTTTTTTTGAATTATATATATATTTCAAATTTTATATAAATAGAAAATAGAAAATAGAAGTATATTTTCCTCGAATTTTATATTTTTTTCCCAAATTTATATATGTTTTCGAATTCTATATTTTATTTTCGAAATTTAATATTTTTTTTCAAATTTAATGTTTTCCCCGAATTTTATATATATTTTTCCAAAATTTATATCTGTTTTCGCATTCTATATTTTATTTTCGAAATTTAATATATATTTTTCGAATTTAATATTTTCCCCGAATTTTATATATATTTTTTTCCGAAATTTATATATGTTTTCGAATTCTATATTTTATTTTCGAAATTTAATATACTGTTTTTGAATTTAATATTTTTCCCAAATTTTTTATATTTTTTTCAAAATTTATAAATGTTTTCGAATTCTATATTTGATTTTCGAAATTTAATATATTTTTTTCGAATTTAATATTTTCCTCGAATTTTATATATTTTTTTCCGAAATTTATATATGTTTTCGAATTCTATATTTTATTTTCGAAATTTAATATATTGTTTTTGAATTTAATATTTTTCCACAATTTTATATATTTTTTTCAAAATTTATATATGTTTTCGAATTCTATATTTTATTTTCGAAATTTAATATATTTTTTTCGAATTTAATTTTTTTCCCGAATTTTATATATATTTTTAGAAAATTTATATATGTTTTCGAAATTTAAATTTCGAATTTGAGTTTTAAGAGAAAGGGTAAAATAGGTATTTAAGAAAGTATAAAAGTCAAAGAAGAGGGTATTCGCACATTTTCGAAACTTGCAGGGGGATATTCGCACGTTGTTGGGGGGTATTCGTACTTTTTCGAAACTTGCAGGGGGTGTTCGCACGTTTTCCAAAAGTGCTGGTGTCAATACACACATTTTTAAAGTATAGGGTTTTATTCGCACCGTATTTATACTACAGGGGTGTTTTATGTACTTAACCTAAGATCTTACAAAACTTACAAAAATCACTTTTATACAAAGTTTACGTTTTATGCGTTTCCCGAGGTCTCGGTGACTATTTTTGAGTTCCACCAATGAAAAACTCACTTTTCCAACATTTATGATTTTTCGGGACAGATGGCGCGAAAAACGGAGCCATATTACAAAATTTCGCATTTTTGCATTTTGATATTTCCATTTTTCAAAAAATTCCAGAGAGTTTGGTCAGTCACAACTTGGTGGAGGTTCACCAAGTAATCGATGTACAACTCAGTGAATTCTGATTTGTGCACATCCTTTTATTTTCTTTCCGTTCTCTCCCCTATGCACTTCTCCTACTATGCTTGTGGCATTGATTAGGGGTCTAGGAGGATGATATTTTTTATGTTGAAGGATTGGTTTAGATCCACATTTCGTCTTCCGCATTTATCTTTCGTGTTTAGTGTACGGTTTATGTCACCTTTGGGTTTCTTAGGCTTCGTTTAAGAGTAAGGAAATTTAGGGCGTGACAGGTACTCCCTTCAGATTCAATAATCATCTACTCTCTCACCCTGACTTTATGCATACAATTGCTCAAGTTTGGTCTACTAATGTTGCTAGTTCCCTGATGTTTTAAGTTGTTCATAAACTTAAGCTTTTGAAGACTCAGCTAAAATCTCTCAATAGGAAATATTATTCTGATCTCACTAACCAAGTTCTCTCTTCTAAAGAGAAACTTAAATCTTTACAAAGAAGTGTGGATTTAGATCTTGGGAATGAGGTCTTAAAGAAACAAGAGCAATATTGCTTGTTTGCTTACAATCATCTTTTATCTGCTGAAGAGTCATTTTACAAGCAGTAATCTGGGGTCCAATGGTTGTAATTGGGGGACAAGAACACTTCTTATTTTCATGAAGTGGCTAAAGCTAGAAGGAAATCAAACAACATTTTGTCTTTGCAAACAAGTCAAGGAGTGAGGCTTGATCAACCTTCTCAAATTTAGGATGAGATAACTCAGTTCTATGAGAATTTGCTCTCTTCTAATGATGGAGGATCTATTCCAGATTTAAGTGCTTTCATTACTAACCCTCTTACTACTGATTTGATAGCGTCTCTTTCTAGGCCTATATCTAATGAAGAGATAAAAGCTTCCATGTTCTCTCTTAAAGATAATAAGGCCCCTGGTAGTGATGGCTTCAAGGCCATGTTCTTCAGAAGTACTTGGCATATTCTTGGAGCTGATGTTACAAAGGCCATCCAAGCTTTCTTTCACTCTGGTAGGATGCTCTCTGAGATAAATTCCACTATAATTACTTTGGTGCCTAAAGTGGGGAACCCTACTTATGTTTATGATTTCAGGCTTATATCTTTGTGCTATACTTTGTATAAGTGCCTTTCCAAGGTTCTTGCCAACAAATTGAAGACATGCCACCCTCATTACATTAGTCCCAATCAAGGTGCCTTTGTTTTTGGCAGCAATATATCTCACAACATCTTGCTTGCTCAAGAGCTTCTTAAAGGTTATCACTTCGAGGGAGGTGAGCCTAGAATTGCTATGAAAGTGGATTTGACTAAAGCTTTTGACACCATATCTTGGTATTTTCTTAAGGCTGCTCTTATTGCTTTTAAATTTCCTGTTTCCATTGTTAAATTGATTATGCAATGTGTGTCCACTCCTATATTCTCTGTCAATATTAATGGGGCTCTAAAGTGAGACTTTAAGAGCACTAGGGGCATCAGATAAGGGGATCTTCTATCTCCCTATTTGTTTATTTTAGGCATGGAAGTTCTAACTGGTATGCTTGTAGTGGAAACCTCTACTTCTGATTTTAGTCATCACTGGCAATGCAAGGCTCAAAACATTACCAGTATTCTATCTGGAGATGATTTACTTTTGTTTGATTATGGGGACATGGGATCAGCTCATTGTCTCATGAATGCTTTGGAAAAATTCAGTGACATTTCAGGTTTGATTCCTAGCCCTTCTAAGAGTGTTGTGTTCTCTGCGGGAATTGATTCAAGCACTTTTACTCATATCCAGTCAAGGTTAGGCTTTCAAGTGGGTACTTTTCCAGTTAGATACCTGGTTGTTCCCTTGTTTTGTTCTAAACTCAAATGGACTGATTGTGTTGTGCTGCTTGACAAGATTTCTACTAAGGTCTCCAATTGGGCAAGCAAGTTTCTTTCTTTTGCTAGGAGGCTCCAGTTGGTTAAGTCAGTTATTTTCTCAGTGCAAGTATATTGGTCTTTAACTTTCCTTCTTCCAAAGTTAGTGCTTAAGGATCTTACTTCCCTTCTAAGGAAAGTTTTGTGGACAGGCTTCAAGATTTGTAAAGGGGGTTGTAAAGTTGCCTAGACCACAATGTGTCTCCCTTTTAATGAAGGAGGTTTTGGCATCAAATATATTGAGGAATGGAATGTAGCTGCTATGCTAAAACATGTTTGGAGTTGAGCTTAATTGGGAGATATCTGTTTCTAGAGGATGCACTTGGTCTTGGGAAAAAATTCTAAAGCTTAGGTCTCATGCTAGAGCTACTATCAAATCTTTAGTTGGGGATGGTAGAAGCACTTCTCTCTGGTTTAATAATTGGCATCCCCATGGTCCTTTAGTGAATGTGTTCACCCCTTCTATCATTAGAGCTTCTGGTGTTGGATTGTATTCTACTGTTAGCATGTTTATTAGCTCTCATGGTTGGCATTTTCCCACTCTCAACTCTCAAGCTTGGATTGATTTCAAGAGATATTTTCCTATTGATTTCAGGCCTGACATTAGAGTTAAAGACAAGATTATTTGACTTCCTACTAAAGGCAAATTCTTTATACAATCTGCTAGGGATATGGTTAGGTATTCTGAAGATAAGGTTGATTAGGCTGATATCATTTGGTTCTCTCACAGAATTCCCAAACATGCTTTTCTCTTGTGGCTAGTTCAACATCACAGACTCAATACTTCATACTTCTTGTTGTCTATTGGCTTGATCAATGATGCAACTTGTGTTTTCTGTAAGCTATCAATGGAGGACAGGGATTACCTTTACTTTTAGTGCAATTTCACTAATAGGTTATGGAAGAAGATTATTAGTAAAGGATTGCTTCCTTGGCTTGATTATTGGGGTACACTGATGATATGGGTTGTGGCTTCTTTAAAGGGAAAATATTTAGTTACAATTCTTAATAAGCTTGCTCTAGTTGCTACTGTGTATGAGATTTGACTTCAGAGGAATATGAGGATTTTCAACAATGAATTTTGTTCTCTAGAGGTCATATTTGCTAGAATTGTTCAAATTATCATATTGAGATTTTGCTCTATTACCAATATTAAGGAAAATTCTCACAATTCTGCTTTGGTTACAGACTAGCAGCTCCCACCTTTAGTTTTCAACCATGCTTAATCTGTTGTTGGCTCATAATGCTTTAGGTTTGGGTGCTCTTCTTGGTTGTTTATGTTTGATGCTTGGGTTTGGATCGTACTGGTGGTGTTGGTTTTTATACCATTCGAACTATAGGGGTTTGCATAGGCTGGATCTTGATATGGTCTTGTTGATTTTGCATCTTGTGGATGGTCAATTGTTGGTGGCTCATTTTAGGTTGTTTTTTTTTAGTGGCATTGTTTGCTACAAGGGGTTAGCTAATCAACATGTTCTCTATTGTTCTCTCCTTCATTGTTATAGGAGAGTGTTTTTTATTTTCTCCCTTGTTTGGAAGCATAGTCCTAGGGTTATTACTTCTTGGTTTGCTTTTTTCATCTAGTGGATCTTTGGATTCCATTTATTTATTTGCTGGGCCCTTGTGCTCTTATAAGGCTTTTCAGCCTCCTTTATTAATCTAATTACTTCTGACCTTTCAAAAAAATAACAACAGAGAAGGAGTTGCTAGAAGTTGTGTTTGCCTTGGACAAATTTTGATCATATTTATTAGGAACCAAGGTGGTAGTGTATTCAGATCATACAACATTGGGACATTTGCTGACAAGAAAATACTCTAAACCCAGCCTTATTCGATGGATTTTGTTGCTACAAGAAATTGATTTGGAGATTAAGGACAAAAAGGGTTCGGAGAATGTAGATCTTGACCATTTGTTAAGGATCATTGTAGAAACTACAAAGGAAACTACTCCTTTTAAGGATTCATTCCCAGATGAAGATCTGTTCAGTGTGGTTGTATTGGAACAGATACCATGGTATGCTGATATTGTTAATTATAAAGCCGCGAATAAAATTCTGAAAGGTTGGTCTAAGAATGATAAAGATCGATTCTTCAGCCAAGTTAAATTTTATATATGGTATAATCCACGATTATATAAATATTGCTCTGATTATATTATCAAAAAGTGCGTCCCTGAAAGATAGGTACAGAGTATTTTGAAGTTTTATCACACACTAGAGAGTAGAGGGCATTTTGGAGCTCTGAAGATAGACCATAAGATGTTACATAATGGATTTTATTGGCAAACCATATTCAAAGATGCATTTAAAAATTGTAAAGCGTGTTTGCGATGTCAGAAGTTGGGATCCATATCTCGACGTGATATGATGCCTCTAACCCCGATTTTAATCATTAAGTTATTTGATGTATGGGGTATAGATTTCATGGGACCATTTCCAAAAGCGGGCGATAAAGAATACATACTCGTAGGGGTTGACTATGTATCTAAATGGGTAGAGGTTGTAGCTACTGCACACACTGACCATCAGGCAGTGGTGGATTTTATACAGTCCAATATCATTTCATGATTTGGTATACCATGTGTGATAATTAGTGATGGCGGAAAGCATTTTGATAATCGTTTTCTCGGTGGTCTATGTTTGAAGTACGATGCCAATCATAAGATTGGTACACCTTATCCCCCCCAGACGAGTGGACAAGTAGAAGTTTCTAATAGGGAAGTGACGAATATTCTGGAAAAAACAGTGCAAATGGATTTAAAAGATTGGCCTAAGAGGTTAAATGACGCATTGTGGGCTTATAGGACTTCTTTCAAGACTCCAATAGGTATGACACCGTATCTGCTTATCTATGGTAAGGCATGTCACCTCCCTATTGAGCTAGAGCTTCGAGCGTATTGGGCAGTGTGAAGGTTGAACTTTGATTTAAAGAGATCTGGTGCTTAGCGGAAAGTTGAGGAACAATGCATATGAGAATTCTCAGATTTATAAATCTCGGACGAAGACGTTTCATGATAAGCATATTCGAAAGAAGGTCTTTGAGCTTGGCCAGAAGGTGTGGCTATTTAATTCGAGATTAAAGTTGTTTCCTGGTAAGCTTCAATCGAGATGGGATTGACCGTATGAAATTACGAAGGTTTTTCCTCATGGAGTAGTAGAACTTGATGATCCGGAGATAGGAAATAAATTTGTTGTGAATGGTCAGAGGCTCAAGCATTATGTCGGTATTCAGCTAGCTGAGTGTGTTGTGAAATCAATCGATTTAACTGATCCAACACATGATCATAATCCTTCGTACTAAGGAGGGGCAACGTCGCATAATGGTACTAGGGGATGGAAAATAGTTTTTGAACCTAGTTTTGTAGCTTTATAGTTTTGTGATCATATTTTAGATTGTTAGTTATAGAATTGAGTCATAAGATCGAGTCGTAGAATCATAGGAATCATGATAGGTGTGGTGAGTACTTAAATAAGGTGTATGAAGTACGTGGAGAGGAGTTGTGCTTAGCCAAACACGAGAAATGAGGAGGCAAAGCTGAAAAATTGCAAAGATATGCTGAGGGGAGCTACGCTTAAACGTAGCCCTACCTACGCTTAAGTGTAGGCTTAAAGTTTAAAATATAACCGACGTGGCTATATATGTCCCAAACTCATTTCATTTTCACTCCATTCTCCACCAAATCCTCTCAAATCACTCCCAATCCATTCCTAAGGCTATTTCGAACCAACCCACTTAATTCTTGCGTCAAATCCATTCCTCGATCATCCAGATTTGTGTGTAGAACTCGAAGAGTCTTGGAAACTCTATTTTGGAGAAATCATCAAATCTCATGATTCAGTGAGTTTTTCTTCCATATTTGTGTTTCTAATTACTCTTTTAATCATTCTAAACTAGTATTGACAAACGAATCTCGTCGAAAACATATTTCGATCCATCTCTCAAAGTTGTGAAAATCAACTGCGGAAGCGAGTTGAGAATTCAAAGTTTTTGAGTGTTTTTTATATGGGGGTTTGTTTAAACATCATATTGGGTTAATTTAGAGTTGGTTTTGAGTTTGATTCGGTGTCCGGAACGATTCACTTACTGTTTTTGAAAATCTCGATTGTAGGGATGAAGACTAGATTGCGTAGGGGTGCGAGTACTTCACGACCAAGGTCGCCTGACCTAGAGATAACCGATAGATCACCGCCTAGGACCCATCAATGTTTGGTATTGCCGGCGGCATCGTCATCTTCGTTAGAGGCGACACACAGTGAGCCTATGCATACGACTGTTGAGTCACCTGTTACTTCACCTCCAGTAGCATCACCAGTAGCACAACCGGCACCACAGGCTGCTGCTGAGCCACCAAGATTAGAGTCTCTTAGACCAGTACTCGTCAGCGCGATAATGGAGGACCTATTGGATTAGGCCATGGACAGAGGGTACCGGATTGAGAGGACGTATCATGTAGAGACATTCGAGGGGATGGAGGTAGTGCCAGCGTGGACTATCTGAGGTCTACGGGGATGACAATTATTTCCTATCTTATCTCCATCTTGTACGACAGTGGTTACCGATATGATTTGGGAGTTCTGGCTCCATATGCAACACTATCACGGTGAGCTCCGAATGGAGACCGAGGTGCGAGGGGTCGGATTTCATATTATACCATAGACCATAGCAGAGGCCTGGGGTATTCCGGATACATGCTCGTCAGAGTTGGCAGGTGAGTTTTTGCCTCTGCCAGAGCCTTTTCCGGAAGTGATGGAGATCGCTCAGTAGTAGACCGAGGGCAACTATGGAGATGACATGAACATTTGAACGAAGAAATAGGATTATCATCTGAAGTTATGGTTCTTGGATGCTATTCTCCGGTCTCAGATATATCTGAAGGGGCACATCACTCAGAGGTGGTAGTTATTTCTGATACAACACTATGCTTTTAAGTTTGACCACTAGGTTTTGATTCCCCAGATTTTATGGCATGACTTACACCAGCACTATGTGGATACACGGGCTACGACCAAGGTTGGGAATAGTGGATTTCAGATGAGATTCCCGACCTTGGTTATGCGACTGATGACGGATGTTGGGGTTGTGATTGATGATGAGGTGGATGTGAACCGATATATACCTGGTATCTACCAGGCGGGGTCTTGGAGGAACCAATGGTCTAGACTTGTTGGTGAGGTAATGTTGCAGAGGAGGCCGATGATAGCTCCTGCTGGGATTGTACCACCAGCTGTGTCTGCCGAGCCAGAGACGGGACATGATGATGTTGTGCCACCTCAGGGAGAGGGGGTTCAGGCTACTGAGATACCTCAGGCGCCTGCCGGTGCGACAGTGATGTTCATTCATGTACAGTTTGACAAGATGATGGCAGGGCAGGCGGTGATGAGGGAAGAGATACACTAGTTGCGAGAGGGGTTGAGGATCAGTTAGAGGATTTCTGTGACCAACATGCAGTTGCGCCAAGAAAGACTACACATCTCCAATGTGAGGTGAGAGTGCTCTCTAGCATAGTCGATGCACAAATCTTTCATATGGGACTTGATCCACCACCACCACTACCGCAGTCGGACGAGGATGATTAATGTATGATAATATAGTTGTTTTTGATATTTTTGTTTTTCTCACTAGAGTCGAATTATTAGGCGGATAGTTTATGATAATATGCTTCATGTTACCGCATATATGATCGATTTCTAAGGGTAGTTTTGATTTTTTATGTTATAAAACTACATATTTTCGTATTTATGTGATGATATCGTTCATATTTTGCATTCCCGGAACACTGATGATGCATGCTTTGAGTGTGATGTGATTTTTGAAGTTCGAGCTTCGGAGTCACACAATGAGGACATGTGTGTGTTTAAATTTGGGGGGAGTGTGCGTTTGTAAAGTCTAATGAGGTTAGAGCATAGATATGAGGGCTTGTAGACGAAAATTGACCCCATTTTTTTTTTTTTTTTGCAAAAGACCAAGCTTTGGCCTACACTTGGGCTACGGTTAAGCGTAGCCCATTAGCGTAGCTACACTTGGCCCTATTCTTAAGCGTAACCCATACGTAGCTTGTCCATAAAAAAGTGAAAATTTGCTCGAACGAGGGGTTTTTCAGCTAGTTTTTGTCTTGTACTGTATTAGGATTTAATAAGGGTAATTTTTATGATTTTTATATGAATTTTTAGAGAAATCTTAGTCCAAGTAGGAAGTGGAATTCAAATATATGTCAGAGATGGATTATGATTTGTTTCCACTTACCAACTTTACAAATTCTTTTCCTTCATGGATCTGAGTTATTCATCTACAAATACAACCACTGAGATCTATAATTATCACAATTCAACAAGAGCTTGTGCAAGAAATATTAGAGAAATATCTTATTATTTTTCTTATTCTATTAATTCTTCTTCTTCTTACCATCCTGAGGGTGAGCATGTGGGAGACAGTGAGTATGACATCGGATCTGATCCAGAGGAGATCCTTGATGATGCTTCAGAGATTAGATATGTGAGGGGGAGGAATACCGACATAGATGAGGAGAGCATAAATATGGGAGCCATAAGTGCATTAAGGAATAAGACCACGCATCATTCATTCATGAAGTGTAGGATACAATATGAACTGAAGTTTAATTCAGAAAGAATGAAAAACCCGTTGGTAGCGCCTGGGGTAAGAGTCATACGTGAAAGAGGATTAGGAAATTTAGAAAGCCTGGCCAGAGAGAATTTGTATCCGAGATTGGTGTGGAAGTTTTATAAAAGGATGGAACTCGAAGGTCCGGAAGGATGTGAGGTGCTGTGAGTCTGAGTTGATGAGAGGTGTAACCCTATAGTGGTGGATGTAGAGTTGATTGCAAAAGTATGGAATATACCACTTTGGTGTCCAGAGCACTTAAGAGAGAAGTTCAAAATAGTCCCATCGGATTGGCCACTCTCGAATGCGGATATGATTAAGGAAGTTTGTGATGGGCATATTTCGAAAGAAGGAGCTGGGAGTACTGACAACTATCTTTTGAAACCGGACTTGCTATATTTGGATTGCGTGATTGCTTCTCAGGTTTGTCAAAATCATAGGACGAGTTGAAGAGGCCACTCAATGATCAAGATACTATATTGCATGCTTAAAGGCTATTAGGTGCCAATTCCGGTATTGATATTGGCTAATATGATTTTGATACATACGATTGTGAGCTGAAAAGTGCAAGGGTGGAATTTTATGTAGTTTTATATTCCATACCCGTTTTTCAAGAAGCAAGTTTTGAATGGCTTGAGATGGAATCAAATATTCATTCTTCTTGGGGAGGTTTTCCGAGTGGAAGTGAATGACGGCTATGAGGAGCATGAAAGGAATGGGAGGTGTAGTTGGACTAGGGTTTATAGGTTTATAATTTTTTTCTGTTTTAGTTTTTGTTTTGGTAGATAGGATGCAATTTTAATTCCTAGAGATTGTAGGCCCATAAGGCAAAATCTTTAAAAGTTTCAATTATTAGGGATTGTAGGCCATTAGGGCCAAATCATGGTTAATTTATTTAATAAAACTTTCATTCCTTATGCAATAAATTAGTAATGATTTTCGGAAAGTTATGATTATATTTTATCATCCCTTGCTATGATTGGGTATGTGTACTATGTTGAAAATTTTAACAGGTGGCTCAAACCAAGTTTGGGGGGGGGGGGGGGGGGGGATCAAGTGCTCAATTGAGAAAGTTCAAAAATAAGCTTCAAGGGTAACTATATTCTTTCTCATGCGTATGATTGTGAACCATAAGGACATGGTTTAATTTAAGTTTGGAGGTGAGGGTATAGTTAAGGAATGAAATTTTTTGAAAAAAAAATTGATTTTTTTTGGATAAATTCTTTGTTTTCACGCATGAGTGTTTTGCATTAGAAGTTGATTAAGTTTGTGTTTATGATGCATAAGTAGTATGTGATGCGATATTCCCCGCTCATGAGAGTAATGATTAGATTGAGTTAGTGAAGTGATGTGGTTTACATAGGTGAATGAATTACTAAAATTGAAACCAAGAAGGACAATCTCGACCTATAATACACATACACACATTCACTATGGGACAATCAGTTGATCTTTGACTATGTAGTTGAAAAATTAGTTTTGCCACCATAAAAGGGGAGAAGGTGAGTTGGTATATTTGAAGTAGATGAATCTAAAAAGTTTTCAAAATATAAATAAAATTCAAAAAGTAGTTATTCGATCTGAGTAACCGGGGCTCCTACCATAAAGTAGCAAAGTGTTCGCGTAAAAAGGGGAAAAAACTAATGAGCAAAAATCCCAGGGAAGAAGCTCGAGCCCAGTTTGTTGGGACTAAAAATCCTCATTGGAAAGTCTGGAGTTGAGAATTACAAAAAGGGATAAAGTGAAAAGATGGAAAGGAGTAGTTTTTTATATAAAAATGGCAAAGTTTGCTCAATGAAGTAGAAGAAGAAAGGTTGGTATATCATAGGAGAATGTTCACAAAAACACGGAGGGTTGTCCGGATTGGGAATAGAGGGTAACAAAGTCATTTACTTTAGTGTGGACCATTCATAACATGAGCTTGAAATAGTTATTGTTCTGTAGTGAGTGGGAATATTTGCATCCATGTTATCATATACATTGTAAAATGACTTGCTTAATGAGTGTGTTAATGTATGAATGCGTGATAATGAAGAATAGAGAAGTTGTGGGTAGTATAGCTAACCCTCACGAGACTTAACTCGTTCACTCAGTGCTGCCGAGGGGTTTAAAAAGGCTTGTTACACATGTTAAGTGTAATCGTCAACCCTTATGAAAGCAAGAGATTATTATATATTAGTATAGGGTAGTTAGAATAAAAACAATCATCACAAGGTAGGTTTGAAAGTTTTTTTTTGAGTTCATTGCTAAGGAACTAGCAATATGTAAGTTTGGGAGTGTGATAGGTGTCAAATGTTGACCATTTTTTGCCCCTATCTTTCTGTTGTTATGTCTTTAAATTCCATTATTTGGTATTTTTATGCAATTTGTGTGTTTAAGTGTGTCTTATGAGCATAATGAAGAAAACGAGTTAACTTTGGTGAATTACCTAAAGAAGTGCTCGTGTCTATTCAAAGAGAGAGCAAAAGAGGTGTTTTCAAGCAGATAGTGTCTCCCGGAGGGCAGAAACGTTATTTTTCAGAGCCGCAACTTCAGGAAACATACTAAAGGAGTCGAGGGGTTCAAACAGAGTAATTATCAAGAAAGGTGGTTTCTAAGAATTTTGCTACGCTTGACCTACGCTTACAGTGGCTAAAAAGTGCTAAAACTACGCTTATGGATTGTGGCAAAAATAGGGGCTACGCTTAAGCGTAGCTGGGAAGTACGCTTAAGCGTAGCAAGGTTAATGCATGAAGAGTTTATGAAATTCTAATTTTACCCCAACTTAAATTCTTTCGGCTCAACTCCGACTCTAACACCTTTATACATGTGATTTATATGTATTATAAATCAGATTGAAGGGTTTTGCTTAGTTTGGAAGGGAATCATACAAAAGGCGAATCCTACTCTCAATAGGAGAAGTCTAATGCAAATTAGGGGTTCCCTCGGCTTTGTCTACAAATACCAAGGTCTGCTACAGATCTGGAGAGCTTCATAATTTATAGAATTTTTAGAGCTATATCTCTGGGGATTCTTATCATTCAAAGGGGGAAGCCATTTAAGACTTAGAGATCTAACGAAGAAGAACATGGAGGCCGTTTCTACATCAACGATGCAGTCATCGTCTACTATGATCAACTAACTCGGTGATGTGTCGTCAGGTATGTATAAAATATGTGGTTAGAAACAACACCTTAACGACGCTAGGTTTTAGCCTACGCAAGCACACGTATTAGTTGTAGAACAACAACAACTTGAGTAAGGGTTATCAATCCCACACAGACTAAGATTTTTCACTTTAACAGTTCAAAAATAATGAATTATATTGCTGAAAAGTTGTTTGTTTTGATGGCAGAAGACCAAATTATCTAAATTAACTAAATTATTATAAACAACAAAGTAAATTAGTTTGTGATTCAAGAGAGAGAGAAAAAACTAGGGTTTTCATCTCTCCACCACTAACCGCATAACATAGTTCTATCAGTGTAACAATTGCAAGAGAGTGATCCGTAAACTGTGAATCAGGTCGTACCGCAAATAGCTAAATACGACCCCAAAAAGGAATAACATTAACCGGATCACGACAACCTATCTCATGATTGAAACTGGTTAGTACATGCCAATTAAATTACTCTATTCTACTTCTAATGCAGGAAAATAAACTAAAACAAGTCTATCCCAATTCACCAAGGTATGACCTGTGTCAACCTAGGGTTTCAAGTTTTATTACCACCACCATTGTGTAGAAAATTATGAATTAAACATCCTAGTTCAAGCCCAAATAGAATAATCATAATTGTGTAAAATAATATATTCATTCTATCTAACACAAGAATTTAGAACAAATATAAAATTTTGTATCAAGAATAAAAACGATCTCTTATCTACTACAATCATCACAATATGGTCACAGTTTTCCCTCGTTACAATTGAAAACAAGATAAAATCTACATTACTTGGCTAGGGTTTTTCTAGAAAATACTAGATACCGAGTTAGTTGGCCATGGAAGATGAAGACTTCATATTTGGTGTAGAATCAATCTCCATGTCCTTCTTCTCCGGATCTCTAGGTCTGAATATGGCTTCTCTTCTTCAAAGATATATATCTTCGGAGGCTACTCTGAAATTGAACGTGTAAAGAAGCTCTGAACACCAATGTAACACCCCGTGTTATTTTCCTTTTTCCTGAAATTAATTCTAATTTAATTTCGGTAATGACGTCACTTGTTATGACGTATTGTTTATTCTTGGTATTTAATACCTGTAAATTTTTCGCGTTTAGTTTTAAAAGTCGACCGGATGACTTTACAGTTTCTTTTTGGACGACTACGCGGTTTCGATTCGACGTTAAATGATTAGTGTCTCGATTGGAGGACGACACATTTTAATTGGTCGAGCTTGTTTAAGTGTTCCGACATTTGGGTTTCTACCCCGATATAATTTTAATTGGACGTTCCGTTATTATTTCGGGCTTACGAGATTATGTTCGGACGTTCCCGATAATTATTGGGGTTTATTGTATATATATATATATTTAATTATATATATATATAGTTTTGGGGTCATTTCGCAATTACGAATACTTGAAGGGTCAATTTTGCAATTATTGACATGTAGAGGGTTGCTTTTGCAAATAGTACATAAATATGTATATACATGTATGCAGACCTTCAGCTTCTCCTTCACGCCAACATCAGACGAGCTGCTCCTTCTTCCTTCTCCTAGACGACGAACGGCTGAACCACCTCTCTCCACCTCCATGGTCGTCAGTCAGGCGAGAGAGAGAGAGAGAGAATCGCCGGTCATGGCGAGATAGGAAGAACGGCCGGCTGGAGCGGGAGCAAGGACGGACGCGGCGGCTGTCCAGAGGAGCGGTGGTGCTGGGCGGTGGACGGCAGCGGCGACCTTGGCAGACGGCGGCGCAGGGGCGTGTAGCTGCGGCTGGTGCACGCAGCAGGGACGGCCATCACTGGTTCGCGCGTGGACGCGTGGACAGGGACGATCCGGCTGGGCTTCGGCCAATTTTTCGGCGACCTTCCGGTGATCGGTTTGAGCCGATTTTCGGTGAGTAGCTCCGTATATACATGGTATTCGATATATATTAATTTCGTGATTTTAGGATAAACGGTTTGCCCGGAAATCGCATTTATAGGTTGTAGTTTCCGTTTGGGGTATTTTAGATTTAACCCAATTAATTAACCAAATATTAATGGGCTTCATATATATCGTATAGGTTGTCAAGACGGACATTTCGATATATTCGAAATAATTATCGGACGATTTTGGTCGGCGGGCTTCATATTCGGGCGCCGGTACTGTGTTGTTCGGGCTGTTCGGTAACGTATAAATTAGGTGGGAAATTATATTTCTCACTCTGCATTATTGAAGTAGTTTAGGGGTGCAAAACCCTTATTTAATTTAATATAGATATATTAAATTGTTAATTTAAATATCTATGATTCGTTTAGAATCGGAATTGGACTTAGGAATTAATTTAAGAAAATTAATTAAATTATTTCCTACGAGATTAAATATATTCCTAATTGAATTGAATAGGAATAGGCGGTTTAGAAATTCCCTTGAGAATTAAATGATTTAGTAGAGATTCGTGGAAACTTAGACGTTGTGCTAGGTTCCCTTGCGAGACGTGAATTAATTGCTTTAATTATTTTAAAGGCATGATAAGGGAATTTGAAATATTTTCTAAAGAATTAAAGAAAATATATATTTGAAAACATGAGTTGTATATGAAATTGTTTTCATATGATTTAAATGTTTTATTGTATTTTAAAAGCATGTTAGAAAGAGATTTCGAGAATTATATTGGATTCATGTGGATATTATATATAAATATGATGCGTTACATATTTATATTGAGAGATGATTGTCATTGAAACCTAGATGCATATAGTGTTGGTATATGCGGTTTATGAAATCATATTTATGTTGATGCATGATTGTCATTTGGACCTGGATGCATATTGAGAATATCATGTAGTGTTAAATCATGGTATTGGTATATGTGGGTTGTGAAATCATGTGGGGTGTCTTTGTGTCGAATCGTCGCAACAACTGGCCAGGGGGTGTTCCCATCCTACAGAATAATGAGCTGTGAATGGGGTATAGGGTGAGTCGTCTCATTCTCGAAGTCGCGGGTCGTCTCGTGCATTCGTGTTGACGAATCTTTGGTCACGGGTCGTCTCGTGCAAACCGTCTTCCTTGTTGAAGTGAGAAGTTTCAAAATCACTTGGGAAGTACCGGTGCGACCCTCTGTTAGCTCATATTTATGGGTAGAGTGCGTATTCGTTAACCTATGATAGGGCAAAGTGTGGTGTTGAGTCACATTATATTTGCTTGGCATTTATGTGATTTCTTTTGACATGTATACGTGAGATTATTACATGTGTTGTTGGAACAGGTTTAATATGTGTTATTATTGCCTGTTGGATTTTTGGAGCATGTTATGTGTGAATATTGCGAATTTAAATTCATATCTTTGTAAAATGCTCAGTTGATAATGATTAACGTGAAAGAAAATGATTACATGTGGTAATAGATCAAGTATAATGAAATGCTTATTTTATACTTGTGAGTATATATATACTTTCGTACCCTTGGGGGATGTTAAGTATATTGGCATAGTGACCTTTGTGGTTAGTTGTGGTTAGTGATTAACTGCAGAGATGATTTGGAGTTGATGCCTTAGAGAAGGCGGGGTTAATAGTTTGGTGATTGTGGTTGGCTGTGTGACCTTGTTAGAGATTGGAGGTTAGAGATTGATTTTAGTATCAGTTATGAATTGGGGCCTTCGAGAAGGCGGGTGATGAGATTGTGAGTTGTAGTATGGACCTTTAGGTGTCTTTCACTTTTGAGGAATAGACTATCAACTGTAGTCGAGATTTTGATTGGTGAGAAGAGGTTATGGTTGAGTGACTTTATTAAGTACTCGAGGTACTGTAGTTTGACAGACTTGGTTCTAGTGCTTAGTCCCTTCCCTTAAGCATTCCTGGTACTGTGTTTTGTACACTAGCACGTGGTCGTTGACTTGTATGTCATTCCTTGAGTTGTCGGTTACGGTGTGGTGCCGAACCTCTTCCTCGTGGTGTCATTTGAATTGGTGGAGTTGGAACGGATGGTTGTCTTCCGTGAGTCCAACGTGTTGCTCTTCCTTTACTGTTCTTTCGGACATTACAGGAATTCATAGAGTTGTGTTTCTCTTATTTGACTGTCATTTCGAAAACGGTGTTTTCTAAACTCTTTGTATTTAAAAGGAAAAACTCGTTTTCGCCTACCCCCGTAGCAACTAAAAGTTTTAACACTTTATAAAATGATCTTAGGATCTTCTTTAAACAAAGATTTTAACTTCTAAAAGTCGGTGATGGCAACTGACGGAGACCGGGGGCAAGACGGTCATTTTTACTATGTGGTTTCTTAAAAGGAAAACTATTTTATTACTTTTCTTGGGATTCTGAGATTTCGAGACCTCTTTCTCAATATCTCATCCTGTAGAGTTTCGAAAGGTGTTCCATTGTTTCACCTTTACTTCCTATCATTTCTAAGTCTCGGGTATGAGGCTTGGTGTTGTTCAGTGCACACATATAGTGTTGCCCTTCCTTTCTTCTTGGTTTTTGACGTCACTACTTAGGTGATTCGAGTTGTTCCACATGTTGTGGGCATGGATACCGAGTGGATTGGGTTCCTTGTCCAAGTGTTCTCCTTAAACACTTGTGGTGTTTTAACCTTGACATTGTTGTCTCGGTTATCTGTTGGTTTAGCATTGGGAAGTCTTTTCCTTTGCTTTGTTTCGGTGACCATTGGGTGGTCGTTCTTGTGAGTTGAGTTCGCGTACTCTTAGTGATTTGATTGGTGGTTTTCCCTCGCCTACAGTGAGAGCGTTAGTGATGTGATTGAACCTATCGATGATAGTATTATGAGGTCGATGTGATTTATGGTATGGTGATATGATTGAGGTGATCTAGCCTTTGAGAGGTAGATTTTCCTTAGGAATGGGATGAGGTTTGTATTATATATATATAGACGATGATTGTGTTAGTACGCAAGGACGTGAGTACTTTTCCTCCTGTGTTCTCGGGGAGTGAGTTATGAGTATTCCTTGGTACTAGTGGTGGATTTTGATCCTTGTGGATGTTAGAGGTGAGTGTGATTCCCTCTGTTTAGATTTTCTGGTTAGCGTTGTGAGCGCTGGATGATTGGTTAGATTTGACATTAGTGTCGTGTACCTAGTGTACGCTGGTGAGAGTAGTGTAAACTACTGGTGTTGGTACTTGGAGTACGAGTCTTAGTTGTACATTACAGACTCATGCTGTGTGTTTATTCTTATATATATATGTGTATATGTATGTATATCCCCGTTATATACTTACGTACGGTAGTATATGAGTGTGTGCCTTGGGTTTTGCGTGGATGAGATTAGTTGGGCTATATATATATCTTGCTAGATAGTTTAGCATTACCTAAACTGCCAGAGGATGTGGTAGTTAGAGTATCTTTTCCCACTGAGCTTATTTGCTCACAGGGGAATTTCATTCGCCCCCTGGTATTCCACGCCAGGTTGCAGGAAATATACGGCTATGAGCAGGATGCAGTGCAACGGAAGCTTTCTTTTGTTTCCTTGTTACAGGTTTTGGAGTTGCGTTGGGTGATGCGGTTACGGTTGCAGCACGACTGGGTTTGGGGACGATAGGTATCCGCTTTCAGCTTCTTTACCCATTGTTATGGGATTATTATGTATCTTTTTTGGGAGCCAGTCTGTTGGCACATCCCTACTGATGTATTCTTTATTTCCTGTATTTATTCTTTCAGGATGTATTGTATCTATTCCGTACAGTTATGTGCTCTTCTGTATTTTTATTCGAGCATTTGTGGCTCTGTTGGTGTTAGAGGGTTTGGAGGGGTTTTGGTTCCTTTCCACTACCTCGGCCCTATTAGGATTGATGAATGTGGGGCTTGGAAGCCATTATTATTATCGAACTGTTATTGGCAGGTTCTTTGTGTTGTGTTGGTTGTCCGGATGTTCCATTTACAAACGGAACTCTGCCGGATTTTCGTTAGATTCCGCTGCTTTGTTTATTATTCATTTGGGTATTAAATATACCATTTCTATCATTAACCCATATGTTTTCTTGGTTAATGATGTCTTAGTTGGTCATTCATGTTAAGGATCACATCCTGGATTCCTTGGATATCCCAGTTCGGGAGTCTTAGGGATTTAGGAGCGTGTCTGTTGGTATCTAAGGATACTATTGTGTTCTAGTATTCTACTTGATATGGAGTATATTTTTATTGTTATTCCATGTGTCTTTTCGTTGTTGTTGACTCTAGTAGTCGCTTGACTAGCGTCATCCCTTGGAGATTCGCTGATTCTCTATAATTGAGTTTCGGGAATCTTAGGGGCGTGACAACGTGGTATCAGATCATTTTACCCTTTCGTGGGTATTTGATGATTGAATGTCGTTGGTTCTTATTTATTTTTACTTCCGCAATCACTCCCTTAGCTCTTAGGCTCGGGTTTGGAGTCCTAGGAATTCGGGGCGTGACAACCAACCCCCAAACTCTGATGTAAAGCCTTGTGTTTATAGACAAAGATGGAGGAAAAACCTAAGTTCACCCTTTTTGGTAATTTCACCATCAATGCACCCAAACCCTACTTCTGATGTATAATATGTGTTTTGCACGCAATTTGAGGTATAGGAGTCGTCAACGCATCATAGAATCAAAATGGGGACAAATTGGACATTACAACCAAAATATAGAATTCTCTGCCGCAGCTATGCCTTAGGTGTAGGTCCAGGCGTAAAACTTCACTTTATCGCCACTTTTTGCTTCTATAGGTGTAGGCTTAGGCATAGGTTTTTTCATGAAAACCACTTTTCTCTGCAACTGCACCAAAATGACCGTTTGGACTCCGCAAGACTTTTTCCTTTAGGTGACGGCTTCCAAAAATGTCATTTTTGCCCTCTGGGAGCCATTTTTGTCTCGGAAACATCTCTTTGACTCTCCTCTTGGATATAAACAACACATACTTGGTTAATTCACCAATGTTAACTCTATTTATTCATTAAGCTCCTGAAATATGCTTGAACACACAAACGACATAAAAATACCAAATAATGGAATGAAATGACGTAACTATAGTGAGTTATGGGGTTAAAATGTCTAACATATGACACATATCACATCCCCAAACTTACATTTGTTTAGTCCCTTTGCAATGAACTCAGAGAATCTTTCTTGTGATGATTTTTAATCTAACTACTCTAACTAATCTAACCTAATCCCTTGCTTTTGTGAGGGTCGACGATTACACTTAGCACGAGTAACAAGCCTTTTAAACCTTTAGGTTGCGCCTAGCAGACGAGTGAAGTATTGTGAGGGTTTCTAGTTATGGTACCCATAAACATCTCAGTTATCTATAATCACGCATTCATGAGTTCACGCACAAGTTAATTAAGTCATGATACAATGCAAATGAAAATACGGATGCAAATACTCCCACTCACTACTGAAAAATAACCATTTCGAGCTTTGTGTCGTGAATGGTTCCCACTTAAGTGAATGATTTCATTACTTTCTACTCCCAATCCAGACAACCCTCCGTGCTTTTGTGAATATTCTACCATGGTATTTCAATTCCTCTTCTCCTACTTTATTGATCAAATTTTGCCTTTTTCATAAAAACTCATCTTTTTATCTTCCCACTTACCATCCCTTCTTGTCTTTCTATGCTCCAGACTTTCCAACGAGGATTTTTAGTCCAGACCAACTGGGCCCTAACTTCTTTATTTGGATTTATGCTCATTAGTTTTCTCCCCTTTAAACGCGAACAATGATATTGGTGATACCAAGGCCCGGTTACTCAGATCAAAGAACTACTTTTTTCATTTTTATTTTTTATTTTTAAGATAATTTTCAACTTTCTCCATTTCAACCATAACAACTCCCCTTCTCCCCTTTTATTGTGGTAAAATTAATTAATTCAACTACCTAGTAATAGATAACCTATTTCCTATAGTGAATATATGTTTGTGCTCACATGTCAAGGTTGTTTTTCTCGGTTTCAATTTCACTATTTCACTCACCCATGTAAAACCACATCACTTTCACTCAGCTCGATATAATCATTACTCTCATGAACGGGAATATCACATCACATATTACTCATGCATCATTATCATAACTCAATCAAATTGTAATGTAAAACACTCATGCGTGAAAACAAAGAACTTCTCCAAAAAGTTTCAATTTTTTTTTCAATTTTCATTCCTAAACTATACCATTACCCCCAAACTTAAAAAAAACCATGTTCCCATGGTTCATAAAACAAAGGAAATAGTACAATTACCCTTGAAGCGTGATTCCAGATCTTCACAATACAGTACTCGATCTCCTCCCCCAAACTTGATTTGGATCATCTGTAGATAGGCTCAACAAAATATACATACCTAATATCATAGCAAGGGGAAAAAATTGCATAAAAAATATCCGGAAATCATCAACATATTGTTTAAGGAATAAAGAATTTTATTAAAATAAATGATAACAATTTGGCCTTAAGGGCCTGCAATCCCTATGAATTTAAATTGTAAAGACGTGGCCTTAAGGGACTATCGTCTTTAGAAACAATATAAAAGCCTAATCCTAAACCCTAGTCCTACTTTGGATCCATCATTCTTCTCTTTTTCATCACTTTACGGGTTTTTTCAAATCTATCCAGAGTTGTGTTGTCTTTTCCAACCGAACAAAATCCTCCTCCGGATATTGCTTCATGAATGTCCAACGCAATACATCCATCTCCTTTAACCTCTCACCCAATTGTTGCTCAATGATCTTTGATATCAAGTATCGGTATGTAAGGTAATGCTCAAACACATCTCCACCCGGCCACCTTTTATGCACAATCGCTCGTACAGTTGACATATAACTCATTATCGCTGTCAGAATACACACCCAATAACCATGAGTTATAGCATATAACATCTTGATAAACGAATATCCTCTCTAGCTAGTCCTATGATTCTATCGAACCTGAGCCGCAAACACATAATCCAAGTATAACAAATCCTATTTCAACCAAAACATTTCACAACTCTCCACTTTCGGATCCGATGTGGCACACAACTCATGAATCATCTATTTGTCTGTATGTGGCCATTCAGCAGTGTACTTCTTCAATTTGCCCTTCAAACTTTCCGGAAAACCTAGTGGTATATTCCATGCTTCTACAGTAATGTTTTGACTCACCACTATAGGAGCACTCCACTCATTCACTCGAGCCTTTATAACCTCAAATCCGTCTGGTCCTTAAATCTTCATATTTGCATAAAACCTTTGAACAATTCCCGGATATACCTTTCCTCCAGCCGGGCGTTCTAAATTCATTAATCCTAGTTGCTTAAGGATTTCCCTCCTGGGTGCAGTTAATAGCCTATTCATCTTTTCCGGACAAAACTCTAATTCAAATTGTAACCTACACAACATAAACGAGGTCGGTGTGGTTTTATTCCGCTTCCAGCTTGTACCTCCTCCATTCATACTCCCAGCATCCACATGTGGCTCTTCAACCTCAATCAACTCATCAGGTATAATAATCCCTTTCTATATGCTCACCCTCGGGATGGTAGGAAGAAGAAGAAGGAATATAATAAGAAAAACTCACCATCTTGCTTAAGCTCTTGTGAATTATGAATTGTTTCTTCTTAATGGGTGTATTTATAGATAGATAACTTAGATTCAAAGAGGAAAATGATTTGAACATATAGTAAGCTTTGGAGAAGGAAACAAATAACAATCCAACTTGGATTGTAATTGCACTCCAATTCCTACTCGAACAAGGACTTTACTAAAAAATCCTATCTACATCTTACAAATCCTGAAAATACATCTAAAATAAATCCTAATACAGGTACAAATACAAACCTCGCTAAAACGCTCCTCAAACGAGCCAAATTTCAACTTTTTCGAAAATCACGCACCCCTAAACTTATACGCACACATGTCCTCATAGTGTGATGTTAAAAAATCGAAAGAACTCAAAATATCAACACACTCAATAGAAGCATAAAAAGTCTCGGGAAATGAATAGCTCAATCCCCGTCCGATGGTTCAAAAAAGCTGTCATTTTATAAACAAAATATCAAAAACATTTAGAAAATGATCGTTAAAGCGGTCACATGAAGCATCTTATGAACATTTATCCGCTCAATGATTCATCTCTAATGTGAAAAATCTAAAACAAAACAAAAGATATATACTAAAACTAATTTGCTTCTCGTCATCTGAGGGTTGTGGTGAAGACATAAGATGTATATCCATGTACTGTCGAATGCCATCAATCCTATGGTACAACTTCCTATGATCATGCCTACGACGTGCTGTCTCTAGCGTGCTGGCCTATCTTTCCTGAGCTAACATCTGCTCTAGTCCCTGTATCCGTGCTATAATAGCATCAAATTGAGCCTGAGATAAAATAAGAGTACCACTCACAGGCGCCTATGGTATAACATCATTCGCAACAGCCGACCTCTGTGGATCCTTCGCAGCCTGTCCATCCCCGTCCTATCGGGGAACCTCACCTGCCTCATCAACCTGCCCCTCCTAAGCATGTGGTAAACACTGGTCTCATCGGTAAAACCTCAGCACCATGTAACCAGTTCCAGTTCCCTGTCCACATTCTTACTGAATACGGTGACACATTTCTAAACTCGTTCTGCTCACCCGCCTCCATCTATACACCAACATCAAACATCAACTTCATCGTCAGGTAGGGAAATCGGATTAAAAATTCCTTTTGTCCAACCTTGGTCTCCTTGCATAGCTGGATATAATGCACATATAATCCCTGCCACAAAATCTGTGGAATAGAAATCAACTTCTCAAACTCGAAAGCATAGTGGAGGGTCGGGAATTGAGCATATCGTAGAGTCTGATGGTTGTGTGGAAGAATCTGTGAACGGACAACCACATCCCAGAACCAAACCAGTGGGTGATAGTCATATTTCTTTGTGCAGTTCCTATGCATGTCACCCCAGTGCCCTGCGGTTTGTAAGTGGACAATGCCCTTAATCAGAGGAAATACATCTAGCATCGGCGAAAACTCGGCCGCCAACTTAGGCGGACACTCATCAGGAATATCCTAAACAGCAACAATATACTACAGTGTAATTTCAAACTCAAAACCCCTGACCACCATCATAATGCTGCATGTTAAGACAGAACTCACGAATTATGCTCTGACAAATAAATGAAGTCATAGGGGCAAGGATAGGTAGTCAGTGTCGTGCTCTCAGTCTGCCAATAGTACACGCAGGTCCTGACTGCAGCTCCTCAAATACCCTAACTAGATAAGTACGCTCCTGCTAGTACTTCTTGGCAATCGCCTGCTCTAGAAAATCAGAAACTGATGTTGTAGTCGGCACCGGGCGGAAAGTCATTAAAACTGCTGGCTCACCATCTGTCTGTGTCTCAGGAAACCCCTTATCTTGCTGACCAGCATGATCACCATGGTCAGTTGCATCAACATGCTTTTCCTCTTGAACCACGGGGTCATCATGTACATCCTCATCCATTTCCTCATCCTGTGGCTCACGCTCATGAGGTGGAGACGGTTCCTGCGGAATAACCGGATCAATAGTGAGCCTACCATACGGTAAGTCAAGATCACGGCCCTGTGTAGAGGACTCTGGCACGCCTGCCTCGAAAGATGATGAAAAAGAAGATGGCGGGTCAATATATTGGCGCCTCGCGGTACGAGTGCTCCGATGCCTATCAGGTGTAGGGTCAGGAGCTGGTGATCTCAACCTTTGCCTAACTATGCTATCGACTGGATTGGCTGCCTCAGCCACATGTCTCGCCGTACCCTTAGTCCATGCCATGCCTATAATACGGATTTTTTGAAAAGTAAGTGATAATGTCTTGGATACCGAATCAAACCAGAAACTATATCTAAATAAATCTAATATGACGATTAAGCAAGCCCTTAACTCAAAAATTCATTATTCAATATGTATTCGAAGCCGATAAACTCAACTTTTGAAAAACGGATTAAAACACGATTTTGATCGAACTCGTTCGTCACCACTAGTTTAGAATAGTTAGGTTAGCCATTAGAAATCAAAATAATGGAACGAAACTCACCGAATCAAGCGATATGATGAATTTCCCAAAATTAAGATTTAGAGACCTTTCAAGTTCTACACGAGAATCCGGATAATACACGTACTAATCTGACGATCCACCGCCAATGAATGATGAGAATTATCATGAGTGATTGATAGGAACAAGTCTTGGGTTATTTAGTGGAAAAATGAGGTAGAGAGAGAATTTTGAAATGAAATGAGACGGAATGGCTGTCGCGGGACTGTTTTATAACAGTCCCACAACTATGCCTTAGGCGTAGGTCCCAAGGGCCAAAAATATTTTTTCTGCTCTGTTTCCGTCAGTTCCCATTCCGTGTAATGCCACTACTCCTTATGCATTCTTATGTTCCCTTTTGACTAAATTACCCCTCTTATTAAGATGACGATGGATCTACAACTCAATCTTATGACTCGATCTTATGAACTAAACTACCATTTATAAGTACAAACTAGGATCAAAAGCTAATCTTAATCCCCTAGTACCAATGTTTAACGTCATTGGTGTGACATTGCCAACTTTCAGTAATCAGGCTCATGCTCGTCCAGCTCGTGTGTCGGATCAGTCAAATACATTGTCTCAACAACACACTCCACTGGCTGGACATCAATGTAGTGCTTAAATCGCTCACCATTCACTACAAACCTCTTTCTAGTATCAGGATCATCAAGCTCTACTGCCCCAAGGGGGGAAAATTTCGTAATCTCATACGGCCCATCCCATCTTGATTGGAGCTTACATGGAAACAACTTGAGTCTCGAATTAAACAACCACACCTTCTGGCTAGGCTTAAAGACTTTATTTCAAATGTTTTTATCATGAAACACTTTCGTCCAAGCCTCGTAAATACGAGCGTTCTCATAAGCATCATTTCTTAACTCCTCAAGCTCTTGAAGTTGGAGTTTTCGCTGAGCACCGACTTTCTTTTTATCAAAGTTCAACCTCCAAACTGCCTAATATGCTCAGTGTTCTAGCTCAACAGGGAGATGACATGATTTACCATATACAAGACGATACGGTGTCATACCAATTGGCATCTTATATGCAGTCCTATATGCCCACAATGCATCATTTAATCTCCGTGGCCAATCCTTTAAATCTGGACGCACCGTTTTCTCCAATATATTCTTGATTTCCCTGTTTGAAACCTCCACTTGTCCTTGTGACTGGGGGTGATATGGTGTACTAATCCTATGATTGACGCCGTACTTCTGACACAGACCACCGAGAAAATGATTATCAAAGTGTTTTCCGCCGTCACTGATTATCACCCATGTTACACCAAATCTTGCAAAAAGTTCAACTTCACAAATTCCTCTACTGTCTCGTGATCAGCATGTAAGGTAGTTATCGTTTCTACCTATTTTGAGATGTAGTCGACCCCCATCAATATATACTTCTTGTCTGCTTTCAGAAATGATCCCATAAAGTCTATTCCCCATACATCAAACAATTATACGATCATAATCGGGGTTAGAGGCATCCTGTCGCGTCGAGATATGGACCCCAACTTTTGACATCACAGACACGCTTTACAATACTCAAAAGCATCTTTGAATAAGGTAGGCCAGTAAAATCCGCTCTGCAGCTCCTTGTGAGCTATTTTCTGAGCTCCGAAATGCCCTCCACACTCTAGCGTGTGACAAAACGTTAATATGCTCCACACCTTACTCTTTGGGACACATTTTCAAATAATCTAATCTGGGCAATACTTGTACAATCGCGGATTATCCTAGATATAAACTTTGTCTTGGCTGAAGAATTGGTCTTTCTCATTCTTAGACCATCCTTTTAGAATTGGACATGTGGCTTTATAATTGACAATGTCAGCATACCACGGTACCTATTCCACAATAGCCACATTGAATAGATGTTCATCCGGGAATGAATCCTTGATAGGAGTAGTTTCCTTTGTAGATTCAACAACGATCCTTGACAAATGATCAACGATAACATTCTCCGAGCCCTTCTTATATTTAATTTCTAGGTCGAATTCTCGTAACAACAGAATCCACCAAATTAGTCTTGGTTTAGAGTCCTTCTTAGTCAACAAATGCCTCAACGCGACATGATCCGAATAAACAACAACCTTGGTTCCCAACAAACATGAATGAAATATATCCAAGGCAAAAACAACTGCCATTTGAGCATCATCTATAGTCCTATTGGCATAGTATATTGTGTATCACAACTTATCCTTTCTTTGACCCAATACAACTCCTATGGCATAATCAGAAGCGTCACACATGAGCTCAAATGGCACAGTCCAATCTGGCGAATGAATAATCGGGGTTGTGGATAGTTGAGTACGTAACTCCACAAAGGCATGAAGACACTCTTCATAAAAAATGATGGTCACATCCTTAGCCAGTAAGTTGCATAACGACCGGATGATTTTGCTAATTTTTTTAATAAACCTTCTGTAGAACCCGACATGGCCCAGAAAAGAGCGTATCTATTTAACAGATGTGGGGGGAGGTAGTTTTGAAATTAATTCAACTTTTCCTTTGTCAACCTCTATCCCTCACTTCAATATAATATGGCCCAATACTATCCCCTCTTGAACCATGAAATGGCTCTTTTCCCAACATAGAATTAAATTCGTATTTTTGCATCTTTTGAGCACCAGTGTCAGATGTTTCAAACAGTCTTTAAAGGTTTCCCTCAAAACTGAAAAGTCATCCCTGAATATTTCAAGAAATTTCTCTACCATGTCATAGAAAATAGACATCATACACCTCTGGAATATTGCTAGCACATTACACAAACCAAAAGGCATCCATCTATAAGCAAACGTGCCATACGGACAAGTGAAATTTGATTTCTCCTGATCCACAGAGGTCGTACATTGTGGAATTAGCTCACCCTTTCAGTTCGGTACAACTGTGATGCCTGACTTCTTTCGCAACACCTGAGTTAGACTCACCTATGTGCTATCAGAGATAGGGCAGATGATACCCGCATCTAGCAATTTCACCACCTCTTTCATTACCACCTTCTTCATATTCGAATTTAGTCTTCATTGCATTTCTCTTGATGGTTTCGCATCCTCCTCAAGATGTATGCGATGCATGAAAATCTAGGGATCTATGCCTTTTAAATCAGTAACACTCCATCCCATTGCCTCTTTTTTCTCACTCAATACCTAAATCAATCTCGATTCTTGTTTTGTTGTCAGTTCTGACAATATAATCACAAAAAGAGTCTCGTCTGATCCTAAGAAAACATACTTCAACTTGTCGGGCAATTCCTTAAGTTCCAAGGTAGGAGGAGTTTTCAAATATGGAATCGGTGGAGTACTTGAGACTATGGGAAGCGGTTCAATCGTCTCCCGCCATGGTTGAGTGTATAAAGCAGTTTCTATTTCATCAATTTATTCATTGTGTAGCTTGAACTACGCCTCCCAATCATCAATTTCTTTATCCGGCCATTCTCTAGTCATAAATGACTCTAGCTAATCTTTTTCCAGAATTCGAGTCATAAAATCTTCTATGATGTCATCAAGCTCATCACACTCATTAATCTGGAAGCAATCCCCTAATTCAGGCAATTGGTGACTCCATTTGCAAACATTCATCCGGACTTTCATATTTCCAAACGTTAGATCCATGGCTCCAATTCTGCAGTTGATACATGCATTTGTCGTGGCCAAGAATGGTCTTTCTAATATCACCGGAATGTGTTTCTTTGAGTCAGGGACAGGTTCTATATCCAGGACTACAAAATCTACTGAAAAATAAAACTTGCCCGCCTGAACAATGACATCTCTAAAATTCCTCTTCCCTCGTTCATTGACCGATCAACAAATTAAAGTACGACTGCAGTGGGAGTAAGCTCACCAACCCTAGTTGTTGGTAGACTGAATAAGGAGAGCTCCACCAATTTCCTGGTCACCGATGACACATGGAATAGTGGGAGCACCAGGATCCTTCCTCTTAGGTGGTGTATCGCTCAAAAGCAATGAACTTACTTGCTCAGTCAATAGTATTTTCTTCAGACACTTTGTTCTGCTCCTTCGATTTTATGTGTAGAGATCCTTGAAAACTTAACATGAGGTGGTATCTAGGCAATAACATCTAAGAGAGGTAAATTGATCTTAATTTGTCGGAATTTTCCAATATATCAGATTCTTTAAGCTTCCCGTACTTGGCCGGCTCTCTAAAATGCTGAGGGAATGGCGTTGTCTCCTCCTAACTTGCCCTTTCTGGATTTTTCAGTAAAGTCTAATCGATATTGTCATCCATTGGTGGTTGATCCTTTTGAACTCTTTCAGCCTCCTTTCTTTGCGCTTCTTCAACTTCCTTCCTTTGTACTCGTTCGACCTTCTTTCTTTTCTACAACCTCTCTCCATGTTCCTCCTCCCCTTTACTCTCCACTTCCATTCCACTTTTCAAAGCCGTGATTGCTTGAACTGACTTATGAGGATCATTAGTGAAGGATCCAAGCTCTAGTGCTTGTTGTGGCTTTGGGTTAACTATCGGTTGACTAGGCAGTTTTTCTGGTTTTCTTATATCCTCTGATTAGCCATTTAGCCCATCTGGATGTGCAGTTGTGCCAATGCTTGAGTATGAATGCCTAGCATGTTTTGAATGTCCATTAAGGTCTGCTCTAGCCTGCCATTATGGAAACCGGGTAGAGGAGTTTGGCTTCTTTAAGGCTGGTGATCGGTGGCTAAATCTTAATTAATTTAGCCTACTAGGATGGGATAATAAATAATGACAATAATAATAATAATAGTCTGTGCAAAAGTTGACATAGTTTTTCCTATCGCAAGTGCACAAATCAATTGTAGTATAATATACTTATGATAGGGTATATCGAATCCACAAGGACTAAGTTGTACTCTAAATTCTAATAAAGTAATACTCTTGAATTGTTAAGATAATTTGATTTGGGTTTTGATTATTAATTAATAAACAACTAAATTAAATAAAACAAGTAAAGATAGATTTGAGATAGAGACAATATAGATAGATTCTAGGGTATTTCTAACTCCACCACTAACTGCATAATATAGACTTATATTCATTCAATTGTAAAAGTCGATCCATCATATGTGAATCAAATATAGGGTTGCAACATTGACAAACCTTAATCCTAAAAAAAGGAACAATTCATCCGACTTGTGTACAACCCATCTTCGAATAAAGTCTGACTAGTGCATGCATATACTCTACAACTATTCTTAAAACATTAAATAAAAAACATGCCTATATCATCTTTTCTTAACATGGACTGTCTAAATCTAGATTGCATGTTACTAACCACCATTGTGTAGAAAATTATGAATTAAACATCCGAGTTCTAGCCCATATTGAATAATCATGATTGAGTAAGATAAAATCTTCATTCAAGCTAAGACAAGACATGGAATAAATAAATAATCTCATATTGAATCAAACGTGTTCACTCATCTACACAATCATCACATATGTGTGCTTCACTTTCCCCTAATATAATTCAAATAAATAAAAGTTATATTACTTTGCTAGGGTTTTGTTAAAAACCATAGATACCCGTTTAGCCACTCATAGTTGTGGTGATCTCCATTGTTGATGTAGACATCGCCTCCATGATTGTTGCTTCTTTTTTGTCGAGGCACGCAATTCTGTGCCTTTATTCTCTGATCTCTGATCTAGAATCTCCCATTGAAAATATGTAAGATTGAGGATATTAGGGTAGATAGATAGATACAGAACTATGAACCCAACGCTTTAATTTATAGAGGTTGATCAAGTCATGTTTGGATACGAATTGCTTCACCATCAAGTAAATCATTTCCTTTTGTGAATTGATGAGAAAGAAAGTGAAATCTGATCATATTATACTTAAAATATGTCTCAAGGTGTATTGGAGTGCAAACCAAGTCAAATGGGGTCGAAACGGGGTCCACCCATTAAGTTTATTTCATCCAAATCTCGAGTACTCGGTGGAATTCTACCGAGTACTCGAAGTTGCCCCGCAGGTGATTTTCAGCTTCGTCTTGCTGCACTGTTTTGATCATATCTGGAGCTACGGGAGGAATTTTTGCGTGATTCAAAGTGCGTTGGAAAACTGACTTCATGGAGATGATTTTAGGATTTTGAACCACTCCATTTAATTACGTTTTTATCAGGTTATGGTGGTTTTAATATGGAGCTGAAGTTGTAGCTTTGAATTCTTGAACTTGGATCACCGAGTACTTGGTGGCTGCGCAATCGTGCACAAGTTTTCCAAACTCTCTGGTCATTTTTCCCCTTTTGCGCAAGTTCGCGCACTTGCGCACTTTACCGAGTACTCGGTGAAGACACTATCGAGTACTCGGTAGTTTTTAACCTCATTTTTCATGTTTCATCTTCTTTGCTCCGTTTCTCTTCTCGACTTCATTCCACTTCACTTTTTTTGCATCCTTGACTTGTTTTTGGTCCTTTATAGGTCTTTTTATCCATGGTTTCGGCTATCGAATGATCTTAAATCACAAATCCAGTTAATTCACGGAATTTAACTCATTTTACATAACATGGCCTGAAACGTCTATAAACACGATAACTGTATAAAAGCACCAATATAATAATAAACATAAACATAACAATGTATAATTAGGAACCTGAAATGTATGATATTTGGCTCATATCTACTGGGTCTAGTAGTTATATGGTTGCACAGCCTGATTATTATTGAACTGTTGGAGGACCTGATTATTATTGAATGGATGGAGAGCTTGGGAATTATTGGATGGTTGTCTGGGTTGGTAATTTGACTAAGAATTTTGAGCCATGATTGTTGGTTAGGAGTCGAATGATTGTTGACTCTGTTGAAACCTTGGTTGTGGATTATATGACTGTTGTCTCTTAGTGAACCTTGGCTGTGGATTGGATGATTATCCTTACTGGAACCTTGGTTGTGGGTTCTCCACATTTGTAGATTTATAAGACAGAAGTGGGTGATTTCTGGCATTTGAGGTTTAAGAATTAGTGAAGGAGCATTATTTGAATAGTTCCACGATGCACTGGCATTGGCAGCCATTATGTCCTGACACTCATTTTGAGAATACTCAGCCTCTAATTCTAACATCTCTCTAGGAGGGGAATGATTCCACTGAAAAACCTTGTCAATTATTTCTAATTTCTCTCCTATCAATGCCATTGAATCTTTCACATCATCATCATCTATGACGTAAGCTTTCTCAGATCTTCTATCTTGTCCACCTCAAAACTGCAACTCAGATTCATATTGAATCGTATTCTCACTAATATTTTCAAACATCTCTAAAATTTCTTTTGTCGGCTTCAAGGTAAATTGACATTGTGTTGACGCATCTATCAAAGTTTTATGTGCATCACCAAGTCCCATGTAAAAATTCTTAGCTATATCATGTTTAGAGAACCTATGGTGGGGACACTTATGCAGGATTTCCTTATATCTCTCCCAAGCATTATGAAAATTCTCATCGAGCAATTCTCTAAATCTTTTGATCGCATCTTGTGATTCTGAGGTCTTTCCTATGGGATAATGTTTTTCTATGAATTCTTTTTTAAGGGCTTCCCAATCAATTTTAATTGGTTTAGCCAATTTGATATACCATCTCTTGGCTCTTTCCTTTAACGACCAAGGAAATTATCGCACTCGCAAGTCATTCTTGGATAAATTATCATACCTAACAGTAGAGGCTACCTCTAAGAAATCATTTATGTGCTTGTATGAGTCCTCAATTCTAAGTCTAGAAAAATTAGGAAGAATATTAATAATGGTTGTCATGATTTGAAAGTGTTTCGCACCTTCTTCATCTGGAAAATCAGCATAGGAATCATACGCATCGGGCACGTAGTATCCTTTCAGGGACGTCTCCGGTGTCGTTTGTTGATTGGCTCTTTAGTCACCCATCATTTCTTCTTCAATGATTTGGCTGGTGCCTTCCTCTAACTGACGATGACGCTCTTCAATAGCTCGACATAAACGACTGAGAGTCTTTTCGATCTCAGAATCGTACTTGACTAACTCAATGCTAGGATTAGAACGAGTTGATCTTTCGGTCATGCGCTACACTAATGACTATTTTTTTCTTTTTGAAATTTTATGAAATAAAAACTAACTAAATTAACTAATTCTAAATTAATTTCACTATGAATAGAAAATAAAGCTAGAATTACATGAAAAAATCAAGGCAAAACTAAAACTCACAAACAGTTCCAGATGTAACTTTAGAAGCTCCGTTTTTTCTTTTCTGCTTTTCAGAGTACCCATCAATCACACAAAAATCGAAATTTAGTTACAATTACAATAACGTAATGTAAATAAACTACTAAAGCTATTGAACAATGCTTAGTCCCCGGCAACGGTGCCAAAAATTTGAAGTGTTGTCAAGTGTGTACAAAATATGTGCTTAAAAACAACACCTTAACGACGCTAGGTTTTACCCAACGTAAATGCACGTATCAATTCTAGAATAGCAACAGCTTGAGTAAGGAATATCGATCTCATAAAAACTAAAATTGTTCACTTTAACAGTTCAAAAACAATGAATTATATTGCTGAAAAGTTGTTTGTTTTGGTGGTCGAAGACCAAATTATCTAAATTAACTAAATTATTTTAGAAAGCAAAGTAAATTGGGTTGTGATTCAAGAGAGAGAGAAAACTATGGTAACATAGTTCTATTACTGTAACAATTGCAAGAGGGCGATCCGTAAACTGTGAATCAGGTCGTACCGCAAATAGCTAAATACGGCCCTAGAAAGGAATACGACCCCAGAAGGGAATACCATCAACCGGATCGCGACAACCCATCTCATGACTAAACATGTTAGTACATGCCAATTAAATTACTCTAATCTACTCATAATGCATGAAAATAAACTAAAACATGTCTATCCTAATTCGCCAAAGCATGGCCTGTGTCAGCCTAGGGTTTCAAGTTTTATTACCACTATTGTGTAGAAAATTATGAATTAAGCATCTGAATTCAAACCCATATTGAATAATCATAATTGTGTAAAATAATACATTCATTACATCTAAGACAAGAATTAACAACAAATATAGAATTATTTGTCAAGAATAAAAACAGTCTCTTATCTACTACAATCATCACAGTACGACGACAGTTTCCCCTCGTTACAATTGAAAACAAGATAAAATCTACATTATTTGACTAGGATTTTGCTAGAAAACCCTTCATACTGAGTTAGTTGGCCATGGAAGATGAAGACTGCATCTTTAGTGTAGAATCGATCCCCATGTCCTTCTTCTTCGGATCTCTAAGTCTGGATATGACTTATATTCTTCAAAGATATATAACATCAGAGGCTTCTCTGAAATTGAACGTGTAAAGAAACACTGAACACCAACCCCTAAATTCTGATGTAAAGCCTTGTATTTATAGACAAGATGAAGTTAAACCCTAAGTTCGCCCTTTTTAGTAATTTTACCATAAATCCACCCAAACCTTACTTCTAATGTATAATATGTGTTTTGCACGCACTTTGAGGTATAAGAGTCATCAATGCATCATATAATCAAAACGGGGACAAATTGGACATTACAACCAAAATACAGAATTCTCTACTGCACTTATGCCTTAGCCCTAGCCTTGCTACGCCTTAGGCGTAGGTCCAGGCATAGAACTTCACTTTCTTGCCACTTTTTGCTTCTGTAGGTGTAGGTTTTTTCATGAAAACCACTTTTCTTTGTAATTGCACCAAAATTACCATCTTAACTCCGCAAGACTTTTTGCTTTAGATGACAGCTATTGAAAATGCCGTTTTTGCTCTCTAGGAGCCATTTTTGTCTCAGAAACACCTCTTTGACTCTCCTCTTGGATAGAAACAACACATACTTGGTTAATTCACCAAAGTTAGCTATATTTCTTCATTAATCTTCTGAAACATGCTTCAACACACAAACGGCATAAAAATACCAAATAATGGAATGAAATGACGTAACTATAGTGAGTTAGGGGTCAAAATGTCTAACATATGACACCTATCACTCGGTATCTAGGGTTTTCTAGCAAAACCCTAACCAAGTAATGTAGTTCTATATTGGTTTTTAATTGTATTAAGGGAAAACTATGACCACACTGTGATGATTGTGTAGATTAGTGATCGAACTTATTCATGATACAAGGTTTTATATTTATTCTAAATTCTTGTCTTAGATTGAATGAATATATTATCTTAACCAATCATATTTTATTAAAGATAACGTGATTTTCTATACAATGATGTTTAACACTTGAAACCCTTGGTTTACACAGACCATGCCTCGACGAGGTAATATAGACATGCTTTAATTTAATTTCATGTTGTAGGAGTAGATTAGAGTAAAGTAGATGACATGTACTAGTTACACTCTGTCCGGAGATGGGTTGTAGCAAATCCGATTGATAGTATATATTTTGGAATGTATTTGACTATTTCCGGTACGTCTGATTTACAGTGATGGATCACCTACTTGCAATTGAGAAAATAGAGTGTTGTATTATGCGTTCAGTGGTGGAGTAATGAAAACCCTAGTTTTTCTCTATCTTGAATCACAATCACAGTTTATTTTATGTTTTCTGTTTTAGCTATAGATCTCAAACCAAATCAGACAAACTCCTTTCCAAACATAATTCAATGCTTTTAAATTGTTATAGTGAATAATCCAAGTCTCTGTGGGATCGATATTCCCTTAAGCCGATTGTACTACAACACGATTTGTGTGCTTGTGATAGGTAAAACCTAAGATGTCATAAGGTGTTATTCTTTTCCATTATTTTTACCACCCCTAGGCAGACATCAAGTATCTATAATTTTTTCCGAGTTCATTATATGGTTACCACGATCGAAATCGATACCACAACGACAAACCATGGTCACTGCTCTTTGACAAAATTTGGCCCCAAACATGTTATTCGCTGCCTATTTAGTTTAACCGAGAAAACAAACAAATCTTAACCAATGGAGACTTGCATTGATAATTATATATAATTTATAGATCACTTTTAAAAAAAATTAAAATTCTCTTTATACCGTCCCTTTACATGTATAGTAGTAAAAATTAGGGTTGACAATTTGTGTTTATAGGTCATGTTCATGTCGGGTTGAGATCATGTCGGGTTGAAATGAGTCGTGTCGAAAAATATCTGGTTAATATATGTGCCAAATATTCTCAACCCTAACCCAACCTATTTATTAAACACATAACCTAACCCAACCCATGTAACCCAGTTAACCTATTTATCATAAATATTAAATTAAATTTAACACGATCCAACACGAAATGATCTATCTATCCTGTTTATCAGCAAAATCAAGTGGAATTGGACACGACCTAATTACAACTTCTTGATATATTTCAACTCATGGTCAATTAAAGAAGAGAAAAATATATAAATAAACATAAATATAAATATAATCGTGTCAAATAGGTTTTTCGGATTACTTGAGCTTGACCCTAACCCGACACTAATATTTTCATGTCATGTTCGGGTCGACCCTTATAGAGCTTCAACCATTTTATTAGTCAACCTACCCCTTTTAATTCATATCTTGTTCGTGTCATGTTTTCTTGTCGTTTATCATTTTGCCAGCTCTAGTAAAAATGCATATATGTGAAACTTTAGGCGTTGTGTGATATCTCACTATTTTACCACTTAAATCTTAATAGATTCATCACTTCTTCAGTTAAGTGCATTTAATACAAAATTTGGGCATTATTAAAAATATTAAGTAGCACTTAAAATGAAGTAAAATTTTAAATAAGAGGATCACCGCTTAACACTGAAGTCCACGACTAAATATTTACAAAAATATCACCAAAAACAAAAAAAATTAATTACCAATTAAACTTTTTAGTACTTAAAATTCAGATTAGACCTTATAACTTTCGGTACTTATTTTTCAGCTTTATCAAACAACACATTACATTAATATAATCCAAGTACAATTACATGTGAATTTTTTTAAAAACAATATTAGTTATATATTTATAAAGTATACAGAGTGAATAAGAATCAAATTCTATTATTATATGTGAATTGTAAAATGAACTGTGAGTAATGTATTTAACATCAATAATAATATCAAGTTATATAAATATGAGGAAATAAGAATAATTTAGTAGGAAACTGAATTAGAATAGATGAATAAAGTTTTGAAACACTAATTTTGTACAACTCTATGGCTAGTGGCTCTTGGTGATGAAACTTCCAATTAAAGAAAATGAATAAATAATTTTTGTGAAGTACTAAGTCATGAATTCATCATCTAGTAAGGTATTCGTACTCATTTTTCTAATGTATAAAGGTAATTTTCAAAAAAAAAAATGTATAAAGGTAAACTATTATTTGTGCTAAAAATTAAAATTTATTATATAAAAAAAACTAAATAATAAAGAAGTGAATGAATATTTTATTATGTAGGTAGGTAGGACCCTAGTAGTTATTGGTGATGAAAGTTTCAATATGAAAATAATAACAAAAAAATAAATTAAGAAAAATAAATATGTCAATGGCGAACCCTAACCCTAACCCTAATGGCAATTATTGGCGACTAAGAGGAAGATGAGTTTGGAGATGATGATTGCTCTATAACCTAGGGTTTCTCATAAAAGATTTCTTTTGGTGACTTCTCTCTTTATCATGCATGCTTAGGGTTTTGGCCATTATTTCTTTCTAGGGTTTCTAGCTTTCACGTTGTTAGGGTTTCTTTCTGGTCTCTTTCTAGGGTTTTGGGTGGTTTCTCACTCTCTACTCTTTCCTTTTCTTTGCTCTTTGCTATCTCTGTGTTGTGTTTGCGCTCTTATGGTAGCTAACACATATTTCACTAAGCTTTTGACAGAACTACAAGGGGTGGTTAAAGCTTCGGCTTCCAATCAGACTAGGAAGTATCCTTCTCAGGCAATGGAGTCACATCCATAACCAGTGGTGAGTTCTCAACCGTCTACTTCTACTGTAGGGAAATCTTTGGCTCATGTTGATAAACCTGTTGATGCTCCTCGTATGAAGCTCTCATATAGTCCACCTTCTATATTTGATGGTCATGTTGTGGTCTTTCATCCTGCTTCGATTACTGATGAGGGTGCTAAGGAATGGAGAAGTTGTTTGGTAGGCTACTTTGTTGATAAAAAAGTTACCTTATAATGTTGTTAACTCCATTGCCACAAGGTTATGGGGTCATGCAGGGTTGAAAATAGTCTATGGGATGGACAAAGGTTTCTATTTCTCCAAATTTGGGACTGAGAGAGAATGTGAAGTTATTCTTGAGAATGGGCCCTGGAATTTTGCAAATAATTTTCTTATTTTAAAGAAACGGAATGTAGGATTATCTCTTAGTAAGCAAGTAGTGTCTTCTTTACCTCTATGGGTTCAACTAAATGATGTCCCTTTGGAATGTTGGAGTATTGAAGGTTTAGGTGTTCTTGCTAGTGCTCTTGGTAAACCTTTGCATGTTGATCTCCCAACTAAGAAAAAACAGAGACTTAATTATGCTCGTGTTTGTATTGAAATGGAGGCTCAAAAAGAGCTTGTTACTGATTTTAATGTTAAGATCTCATCTGGGGAGGTGGTTACAGTTACAGTGGATTATCAATGGACCCCTGCAAGATGCATTACTTTCAAGGTCTTTGGTCATTGGGATAAAGCATGCCCTAAAGTGGTGGTTTAAGCTAATGCAGCTCAAGTTGAAAAGAAGAAGACTACTACAAAATGGAGGGCCGTTGGAAGGAAGGGAAATCTATCTCTATTGATGTTCTTAGTTATGAAGTTGTTGACAAGGGCACAACTCATGGGTTGGATATTATTGAGGCAAATATTTCTCCTACTAATGGCAATCTGTTAGTTCCTTTAGCTGAGGCTGAGATTGATGGAACTATAGTGGAGAATGCTAATGCAGTAATTGTAAATCCTATTGAATTATAATCAAGCAATCAATTTGCAGCTTTACAAGATTGGGAAGCAGTTGAGCATCAAAATCAAGTTATTGAGTTTCATGACACTGAACATGGGGTGATAATTCTAGTGGTTAGTACTTCTAAAACTTCTGATAAGGTGGATGTTGTTCCTGCTTGCAAGTATGTTGATACTGTTAACACTCCTTTTATCTCTGATGGGAATGAATTGGTTCATGTTCCTAAGTATTGTGACAATATTGGGTTGGTAGTTACAGATATTACTAAAGATCATAGAGATAATGTTGCTAAACCTAGTGATATTCCTCCTAAGCTCATGAAGGTTAGTTATAAGCATAAAGCTAGGAATGTGGTCTCTAGTGTCAAGACTAGAAGGGCACATGCTAATATCTCTCCTAAATAGGGAGTTGGGTCTTGAGCTATTCTCTTTGTGTTCTTTTGTACATATTAGTTTTCTATGTTTTGTGGCATATGGAATGTTAGGGGTTTGAATTCCCCTGAGAGGCAAAGGGAGTTTCAACAAGTGGTGATGAAGTTTCATCTTGGGCTTTTTTGTGTTATTGAAACTAGGGTGAAAGAGAAATTTGCTTCTAAAATTTTTGCTTCTATGTTTCTTTGTTGGCATTACCTTCATAATTATGATTTTGCTTTAAATGGGAGAATTTGGGTTTGCTAGGATGTTAATAAATTCCATGTTTCTCCTTTTCTTCAAACTAGTTAGCTTATTCTTTCTTCTATCAAGAGTTCTGATGGTATGATTGATTGCATTGGTGGATTTTCTTATGGTCTCAATGAGGCTATTAGTAGGAGGCAATTGTGGAAGGACATGCCCTCCACTATTTTTCATTACTCTACTAAGCCTTTATTTTTTGCTGGTGATTTCAATACTTTGAGATTCCCTCATGAAAGATATGGTGGTTCTAATGTTTGGGGTGCCACTATGAAGGAGTTTGGGGAATGTTTGGATCAGATAAATCTCTTGGAATAACCATTCAAATTTCAGAAAGTTGGATATGATTCTTGTTAATGATGCTTGGAACTTTAATTTTTCTCTCTTAGAGGTTAGTTTTGAATCCAAGTTTGGTTTATAATCATGCTCTTATGCTTATTAAGCTTGAAGCTAAAGTGCAGAGAAAGGGTACTCCTTTTAGATTTAATAACCATTTACTCTCTCACCCTTCTTTCATGGATATTGTTGTTAAGGTTTGGTCTACTTTTGTGCCTGGTTCTTTTATATATCAAGTAATTCATAAGCTCAAGCTCCTGAATGTGGAATTGAAAACTCTAAATAAGGCTCATTATCATGAAGACTGAGACTAAAGCTTCTAGTGATAAACTTAAATCTTTGCAAATTAGTGTTGATTTTGATCCTGGCAATGAGGGTTTGAAATGCAAGAGTAAGAGTGTTTGTCTGAGTATTTTCAACTATCAGCAGCTGAAGAATTATTTTATAAATAGCAGTCAAGAGTTCAGTGGTTGAATTTGGGTGACAAAAATATAGATTGTTTCCACAAAATGGCTAAGCATAGCAGGAAGGCTAATAGTATCCTCTCTTTGATGAATAATTTGATCAACCAGACCAAATCTAGGAAGAGATTATTCACTTCTATCAGGCTTTGCTCTGCTCCAATTATGACTCTCTTATTCCTGATTTAAGTGGCTTTATTCACAACCCTCTTACTACTGATCTTATTTCATCTCTTAGAAGGCCAATATCAGATAAAAAGATCAGAGGTTCAATGTTTTCTCTTAAGGATGGAAGAGATCTAGGCAGTGATGGGTATAATGCTATGTTTTTCAGGTATACCTAGCCTATTATTGGTGGAGACATTTCTAAGGCTATTCAAGATTTTTTCCACTCAGGTACTGAGCTCAACTCAACTATTATTACCCTTGTGCCTAAAGTGGAGAATGTTACTTATATCTCTGATTTTAAACCAATTTCCTTGTGCTCCACTATATATAAATTTCTATCTAAGGTGTTTGCCAACAGAATCAAAGTTTGTCTCTCTCATTGTATTAGCCTTAATCAAAGTGCTTTTGGTCAAGGAAGGAATATTTCTCATAATATTTTTCTTGTTCAAGAATTGCTTAAAGATTATCACCTTGAAGGTGGGGATTCTAGGGTTGCTTTGAAGGTGGATTTGACAAAGGCTTTTGATACTATCTCCTGGCCCTTTTTGGAAGTTGTTCTCACTACTTTTAAATTTCCTCCTCAACTTATAAAATTGATAATGCAGTATGTTTCTACTCCAAAATTTCCTGTCAACATTAATGGTGCTCTCAAAGGATACTACAAAAGCTTTAGGGGTATTAGACAAGGGGATCATTTGTCATCCTATCTTTTTATCCCAGGAATGGAAGTTCTTACTAGTATGTTGCATATTGAGACATCTTCTTCAGATTTCGCTCATCATTGGAAGTGTAGACAGTAAAATATTACTAGCCTCCTATTTGCAGATGATCTCCTTTTGTTTGCTCATGGTGACTTGGGTTCTATCCATTGCATTATGACTGCTTTGGATAAATTTGGTACTATTTCTGGTTTGATTCCTAGCCAACTGAAAAGTATTATTTTTTCTGCTCGCATTGATCCTCCTATTTTAGCCAAAATCGATAATAGGTTGGGTTTTCAGATAGATTCACTTCTTGTTAAGTATCCGGGAGTTCATCTTTTGTCCTCTAAGCTCAAAGGACAAGATTGTATGGCTTTGTTGGACAAAATTTCTGCTAGAGTTTCTAGTTGGGCAACAAGTTTCTTTCTTTTCCAGGTAGACTCCAATTGGTGAAATCTGTTCTTTTTTCTGTACAAGTTTATTAGTCCTCTACATTCCTTCTTCCTAAATCTATTCTCAAGGATCTGACTTCTTTACTTAGAAAGTTTCTTTGGACTGGTTCTAAAATGTGTAGATGGGGTTGCAAAGTAGCCTGGGATTATGTTTGTCTTCCTTTGGATGAAGGAGGTTTAGGTGTGAAAGACCTCGAGGAGTGGAATGTGGCTGCCATGATGAAGTATATTTGGAGTTTGGTTCAATTTACATCTTCTCTGTGGGTATCTTGGTTCAAGTTGCATCTAATTAAGAACAAAATGTTTTGGGAAATTTTAGTTCCTAGAAGCTGCACTTGGACTTGGAAAACTCTTCTCAAGCTTAAGACCATTGCAAGGTCTGTTATTAGATATCTGATTGGGGATGGAAGGAGCACATCTTTGTGGTTTGATAATTGGCATCCTAGTGGCCCTCTTGTTCACTTCTTTAATCCTATAGTGGTTAGTACTTCTGGTATTAACATGAATGCATCTGTTAGTAGATTAATTAGTCGTTCTAGTCGGTATTTCCCAGTTTTGAATTCTCAAGTTTGGGTTTATTTCAAAAGGAGTTTTCATGCTGACTTTAAGCCAAATGTTTCTGTTAAGGATATGTTGATATGGCTCCCTACTAATGGTACGTTCTCCATCAAGTTTGCTTGAGAATTTGTTAGGTATATGGTGGATTTTGTACCATGGACTAGTGTAATATGGTTTACAAATAGAATTCCTAAGCATACTTTCTTCTTGTGGTTGGTCCAGCTCAACAAACTCAATACTTCATATTTCATGCTTTGTAGGCAATGCATGGAGGATAGAGACCATATATTTTTTCAATGTAGCTTCACTCTGAGATTCTGGAAGATGGTGTTGTAAAAGGGATTGTTGCCATGGCCTGATGATTGGAGTCTTATCATGCCTTGGGCTGTGAACAACTTGAAGGGTAAGTCCTTGGTTACTTCTGTTAATAAACTTGCTCCTATTGTTTGTGGTATATGAAATCTGGCTCAAAAGGAATAGGAGGATTTTCTCTAATGAATTATGCACTATTGAGGGTTTGTTTGATAGGATAATGCAAGTGGTGAGAATGAGATGTTTCTCTTTCACCAATTTCACTGAGTTTGTTGCTGATGTTGTTTTGGCTAATGAATGGAGGCTTCCTGCAACTATATTCCATCTATGATTGTCTTGATTCTGCAAATATTGCTTGCTTGTGGTTGCACCATCTATGGTCCGTGTATGCCTCTTTATGCTTCTAGTTTTAAGCTGGAGTTTATTCACTATTCTGCTTGGTCAAGTATGCTGGATTTCTTATACGGATATGGTCTCTTTTATGGGTCTACTCTTGTCAGTTGCTTTCGTTTGCTGGGGTTTCATTGTTGCACTAATTTTTGTCTTGTTTCTCAAGTTCTTATGTTTCGCTTACTGAGGAAGAATGCTAGTAAAGCTAGAATATTTTTTTCTTATGTTCTTAGCTATTGTCGCCATATATATTTACTCATTTCATATCATATTTATAGGGCTTATGGCTGTTTGCTATTTTTTTTTGTGGACTTATGGTTTTCACCTTCCTAGGGTATGCCCTATGGTTACTTTGTAAGGCTTTTAGCCTATTTTATTAATATAATTTTCTCCTTACTTTTCAAAATGAAAAAAAACATTTATGTAAGAATTAAAATACAATTATACAATAGTTAGAAAAAGATTGTAAATTACAGTAACAAAAATTATTTAAAATATAAGTACATTATTCTTTGCAATATTGGAACAAAACAATTTGATATAAATAAAATTAAGTATTGAAAAAATTAAGAACTGAATTGAAAATTTTAAGAATTGAATTTTAAGTAATGAAGATTTTAAGTGGTGATTAAAATAATATAATAATTACTTATAAAATTATCTCATTTTAAGTAGCATTTAGTATTTGCAATTCAAATTATTTTCCAAACGCTAAATTAAATATGCACTGAATTTGTTCAAATTTAAGTGCTAATAAAATTATCAAACAACATGGAAGATTATTGGTTTTGTTGAACCAAGGTTTTCAACCATGGGTAAATGAAACATTTTGATGATAACAAACAATTGAATGTGGTAATCTAATGTCTACTTGAGTTATATTTAGTAGGTTAAATATTAAAGAACAACTAAGGAGAGCTAGTGGATCCATGAAAATATCAAACAAATATGCTTAGAGCTCGAAAGACAATGAAGACAAGGATGGATACATCAACCCAAAACTTCAAGAATTTGAATATTAAAGAATTGGGCAAAATAGTCTTGGGTAAGTGCTAGATTAAATGTAAAGTTATTTTTTAAATATATTTGAAAGTGCAACTCTTGACAAATTAGTATATAGGACCATGCATATCACTGAAATCTTTCATGAGTCCTTGCATCATTAGCGTTAAACTATGAATATCATTGATGATAGATTTATATATATAGTCTTTATTAAAGTTGAGTTAGTTCAAACTTTCATAAGTTATAGAAGAATTCAACAAAGATGTTGTCCTCGAACTATAAACTTAATTCATATCAATTTAAATGGTTTCTAGATTCATGTTAAGGCTTTGAACTTAATCGTTTCAACCATGAAAAACATTTGTCAAAAATAAAAAAATTGTCAAAATTGAAATATTATTTCATAATCTCAATGTCAACTTTTAGGAATGTTAAGGACCTTTAATAAGTCTATAAGACATCCTAGGAGAGTTTCTAACTCATTCAGAAAGATCCCGAAAGATTTCCCGAAAAATCGTCTAGTGGTTTAAAAGATTGAAATAAACCATCACATTCAAATAACCAAAAGTCACTCAAAAGAGGGTCAAATTGTGTAACGTCCAGTAATTTTACGTCTAAATTAAAAAATTTAATATTGATTAAGAGTTTATGTGATTACATGCTTAATGTGCTTAACATGCTTTACATGTATTACTTGTAAAATTAAATTCGTAAATTGCATGTTGCATTTTCATTTTGTAAATAATGAAAAGCGTCGAAAACAATTTCGAAAATATATTGACCTAGGAGCATAATGGTATTTTCACTAGTGTAGAGATAGTGGAAAATCCTAGAAATTTGGCTAAGTGTTGAAATAACACTTGAGTGAGATTGAGGAAAATAAAGTGAAAGAATTAAATGAAAATTAATTGTAAGTGGGTTTAGTCATCTTTGACTTTAGTGACACACAAGTGTTGTCACTCTCTCATCCATTGGATTTTACCCAATTTCTCCCATATTTTTTCTCACCCTTTGGATCAAATATGTTAGTTGGATCAATATACATGTGCATATATGTATTGATATTTTGTGTTCCATTTTGCAAGACTTTCTCTCAACCATTGGATCACACCAACTCTCTCTTATATTTCCTCACAACCCTTGGATCTTAAGGCCTTGTTTGGCAAGTTTATAGGCTTTGTGTGTGATGGTTTTAGTCTTTCATTGTAAGACTAGTTTCTAACCCTTGTATCACTTTCTCTCTTTCTTCAACTTTAATCTCAACCTTTGGATTGGGAAGGTGAGATAGTGGAGAATCTCTATAATTTTAGGAATTACCACTTCACTTTGATTCTTGCTTCTAATTGGGTTGATTGTTGCTAAAAACCCTAATTTGGATGTTGTATATTATATATATTGTGGTTTGAAGACTTGGGTCCCTTGATTTGAGTTGTTGTTATCACCCTCTTGGATGCCCTTCTTGAATTCCTTTGCTTGTTTCGTATTGGCGTCACTTGGGCCGTCTCTTGCACCTTACTCTCTTGGATTTGTTTATCCTTGTATGGATTTAAGGTAGGGGAGAACGAGTCATTTTGGTTTCATGTAAGAGGTTGTGTGCATTTATTTATATATCCAATGTATGTACTCGTTGAGTCATTATAACATAGATGAGAATTTAGGCCTCTTTAAAGCATGATGTTGTGATAATAAATGCTTGATGTTGAAATTTCTTATATGTGAATGAATATGACCATGTTGGTAGTCTTGTGAGTAATATATTAAAATATAATAAATGACATATTATATTGAAACAAGGTTCAATTAAGACATAGTTGCATATTAAGTATACCTTTTGTGTGATGTACATTAGGTGTTAGTCTATGTCGGTCATGTAACTATGTGTGAGTTCACTTGTATCGGATCGTAGCAACAACTGGACAGGAGGTGTTTCCACAACCTATGAAACTAGAAAGTCCGGAAAATTGTGATATAGGGATGTATTGTTCCAACCCTCTTTCGTCACGGTTCATCCCATGCATTCAATCTTCCTTGTTAAGTGAGTATATCCTCTCAAGTAAACGATTTTGGCGACACTTTATATCCGTTGACCATAGTGGATAGTGTGTGTACATGGGTGATGTTGAGTCACATTGCATTTAAATTGCTATTATGTTATTGAATTGTTTATATTAAAGCATTTTATATCGTTGGATGATATTGATATGAGCATGTTGGGGAAATTGATTTTTGGGTTTGATGGGGTCCCGGATTGGATTGAGCCATGTGAGACAAGAGGACCAACCTAAGATTAGTAGCATGTATCTTGGGTGGGTTGTACGACTCGGACAACCGAGATTGAGGCGGTGACGCTTCCTCTATTGGGTTAGTGAGCTCACCCCATTCTTTAAAACATTTTTTGAGTGATGATCCCGTTATGGGAAGCTCGTAGTCTCTTGGTGGATTTATGGTGCTTGTTCCATTCTTTTGTACTTATGGATGCGGACCACATTATTTTTATAGAGCATAGATGTGACATATATGCATACACATGGTTTCCTTTTTTGTGAACTTGTAACTCAAACTATGAAAATTCTGTTCTTTTACCGGCTATCATGTTAGTCGGGTAATTATGTATTAATGTACGTCCCTCGTAGCGCTATGTGGCGGAAACTTTATTCTTTTGATGCACTTTGGTGCCGGAAATGTTAGATTCCACCTTACTTTAAAAATCTCTAGTATGTATTGCCATGAGGTGTTTTAAATGGTAAATCTTGGAAATTGCTTTATTTGAGTGTTGTTGGTTTAATTCGAGAAATTATTATTGGTATTAGGTTATTTCCCAAAAACAGAGTTTTTCTCGGTTTTTAAATGAACTTTTTCAAGTTTAAAGGAAAAACTCATTTTCGCTCACCCCCGTAGCCTTGACAAGTTTTTGTGCTTCGAAAGTGATTCTAAAACCCTGTTTATAAGAAATTCTTTTTACTTTTGAAAGTCGGCGGTATCAAGGATGGAGACCAGGGGTAAGAGGACAACTTTTATGAATTTTTAACGAAACTTATACTTTCCAAGTGTATATATACGATATTGGACCAACCTTGATGAGCATGACTTGTATGAAGAAGTTCAAACTTCAAAATCAGAATTTGGAAAATTCACTCAGCAGTGGGCGCTTAAGCGCATTGTCCAGTGCCAAAATCATTATTCCAGCCCCTTTTAAGTTGTTGAAAGTGCAACACTGTTCGGGTGTTTGACTAAAACAAAATATTGTTATGACCTTCCTTAGGCCTAATTAGATAACTTTTAACTTGAAATTACTATTTTGCCCAAAAGTACTAAAACCTCATTTTTGCGTTTTGACTCTGAATTCGATTCCGCTTGTTGTTATGACCTTCCTTAGGCCTAATTAGATGACTTTTAACTTGAAATTACTATTTTTCCCTTGTACAGGCATTTGAAAACCAAATGTTATGTTTTCGTTTTGTTTAACTTCCGCATCACCCCCTTGACTCTTAGGCTCGTGTTTCGAAGTTCTAAAATTTCGGGGCATGACAACTTGGTATCAGAGCGTGTTCTTTTTTTATGGGATGACGGGCGAGGGTTGTTGCCACTTTTTTCTTTGTGACTTTTTTTGTTATGTGTTTTCATTCTTGCAATCCTTTTTCTTGAATTCTTGACTAGTGCACGTGTCAGTATGACGTTGCGGTTTCATTTGGTGTACTTTTGGGTTATTTTTGCTTTGATCCTTCCTTCCTTATTTACGGATGTTGAATTAGCGTACTTGTTTGTTCGGGAACTTCTTCCTCTTTTATTGCTTGCTCCCTTGCTTCTACCCTTACGATTACTTAGGATTTGGTTGTTTCTTATCTTAACAAGGCGTTGTGTGTTGACACGCTAAGGGGATGTAGTGTGTACTTGACTTGAGTGTTCAGTGATTGTTAGGTCGTGTTACCAAGACTATCTTTGGCATTCGAGTTTACTCTTCTCGACATGACAAGCTTCGACATTATCTTAGGTATAGATTGGTTATTGACCTTCTGTGTGTAAATTGATTGCTTTCGAGGTTGTAAAATTGTGTGCACGCCTAAGAGAGAGCACGTCCATTTTGTTGGTGATCGTAACGAATCTTCTATTTCTTTTTATAGTTTGAGGGGTCGGGGTATACCTAGCATTTTGTTGGCGAGTTTGTTGGCCGATGAGGAAGTATGCGATTTTGTTGATGCATCAGGAGTTCTTGCATGTTTTGGGATGTTTTTTTTCAATGATTTGACCTTGTTGCCTCCATACCGAGAGGTGGATTTTTCCATTGTGGTTATATTAGGTACCGCGCCTATTCCTTTGGTACCGTACCAGATGGTATGAGGGCATTCATGCATCTTATGAAGTGTATGTTTAACGAGTTCTCGGACAAGGTTATCATGGTGTTGTTGATGACATTTTTGTGTACTCTCCTACTGAGGGCGAGAATGAGGCTCATCTTAGGACCATTATTTAAATCCTACGAGAGAGCACCGACTGTTTGTTGTGTACAAGAAGTGAAGTACTTGGAACGTGTTGTTTCAAAAGATAGTGTCTCGGTAAATATTTTAAAGCACGAGATGATGTTAGTTGGAACTGGCTGACGAACATTTTTGAGGTTCGTAGCTTCTTGGGCTTAGCAGATTTCTACAAACTATTTGTTAGGGATTTTTCATGCCTTGAGGCTCCGATGAATCGACTTACTTGGTAGAGTGTTAGGTTCGTGTGGAATGGAAAGTGTGACGGGGTACTTGTCGAGTTGAAGACACGTTTCACTACGGCTCTGGTTTTGATCATTCCAGAGCACGGTGTTAGTTATGTGATTTATTGTGATGCTTCACTTGAGGGTATGCACCTAGGATGGATGTACAATCCTGTTGTCCGGTCATGAGCCACTTCAACATCATTTTATGTTTGGGGACGAGTTTCTCTTTCCCTTATGTCATAATAGGTTTCCTATGGGAACTTAGGAACTGTGGACCATTTTGTTCTGATAACATTTCATTAGTGATTGAGTAGTATATCTCTTAACTTTTAGTTTCTCTTTTGCTTGAGCTATTAAAGGGTTTGGTGATTAGGTGTTCTTGTGTAGGCATCATGATGTGGACTTACCTTATTGGAGACATCTTTGGTAGGTACTTTTTCTTTTAGTATTGATTGTGTGTTACCATAGTTTCATTTTCCAGTCGTTTGAGGTTGCGTTACTTGGTGTACAATGTATCTATGTCTTTCCATTTCTATCCATGGACCTGGAGTCTAGAGTAGTGATTCATAAATAGTAAATTTCCGGTTTGGATAGTATTAAAGGATGTGTTTTGTGGGCCTATAATTGATTATCTATGATAAAGAGTCATGATTCACTATGTGTGACTTAGATATATGAACTATGATTTTGGAGCATCCGTTAACATGTAAGTAGTGGATGGGAGTATGAATCTTGATTCATTTATTGAAAGTAAGAATGGTGTTTGAGGAAGCGATTTCTAGTTGTTTAACAATGGATGAATCTTTGGGATTAAGATATGTTTAAGCCATTTATTAATAGCGATTTTTAGTTTGGAGGTTATGATGTCGATTCCAGTAGGATTATGGGAATCATTGTAATGTAGGATTTTGATTTCAAACATAAATTTGGTGATTCACTTTGGGAATGATTGTTAACTAGGAAACGAAAGTGGTATTTATCGAAACATGATTTGACGAATAAACTAGGAGTATGGTTATCTGTCGCGATGAGTTTGCGGACTTGATAACTAGTTATTGGTTTTATGTTGTATATAATGTGGTTAAAGTGTGATGTTAGGCCTTCTTGGACTTAGAAGATGTGAATCAAGGTGTGTTTCAATTACCGATGATTGAGGTATGATGTAATGTGTTTATAGTGCAATGAATGGTAGTTAGTGTGTGATTGCAGCTTTATTCGAAAGGGATCTTAGTGGTTGATCCCTAAGATCTCTGGGATTTGGATTCGAAGTGAGTTTTAGTAAACCCTTTTTGTATTGGTGTTGAGTGAGAAAATGGACGTTAGTAGTACCGATGTACTGTAGTGATTTTCCTTATTGTCTTCCACATCGTTGATCGTGTCTACAATTTCACAAGTGTATTGGATAATCATGTTTTCTCTTCCCTTCATTGCGCACTTAAGTGTGGTTATTCTCACCTATGGATGTGTACTTTGTGTACTTTGTCACGCGAGTTGAGGTAAATTCGCACTTACTGTTTTGTTATTTCATTAGTGTGTACTTACAGTACTAGGGATGTTAAGGTTATTTTCATTATGGTGAAGGATTTCGTTGATGTATGTTTTATTTATCCCGATTGTATTAGAGGATCATTGGAATCATACGTTTTACGTTTTCATTTGAGGTCTGGTTTAAGGTACGAATTATGGTACCATTGAGTTTAGAATGTTGAATTTTGCATCGAACAGTAAGGTTTTAGCGCATGATGAATCTATTGGCATTAGTGGATGAGTTATGGGATATGAGGTATTGTAGGTTGTGACACTGTTTAAATAATTTAGGACCCTAGACAAATTATAAGTGATGTGTGAATTAGGGATTTGTGCTGGAGGTGCTATAGTCATCGGACTATTAATTAAAGAATCAAATTTACAATGCCTTCTTGGAAAACTACTATATTTTAAAGGTTGACGATTTGATGAATTGAGGTTCGACTGTAATGTATCCACATGACTATGGGTCATAATCAAGGTTTAATTGTGATTAGACTTTGGAGATTCAAAGTGTACCCTTAGCATTAGGATATAGTAAGTATTAAGCGAACCAATTGAAAATTTGTGGTTCAAAATGATTGATTCAAAAAAACTATGATATAATGATTTTAGAATTGAATTGTAAAGAAATTGTTCGAGGTCATTATATATATATTATAGAATGTGATCATGATTATGAATCTAGTGCATTAGTGGTTTCAATTGTGGATTTGATGGTTTAAATGTGGAGTCAAGGGTATCCTTGATATTTGGGGGTTTGGTATCTTTGACTTATAGCTTTGGCATACATTTTGCTAGGTAGTGGATCTTTATTGTGCTCTTGAGGTTGAAGATTTGATCTTCTTTACTGAGGTTAATATGGTGCAAGGACTTAAGGTATGACCATTATTGTCATGGGAGTATTGGTAGTGATTGTTTGAACTTTTAGTCTTACCTTGAGTTTTGGACTTTAGATTAGTCATTTCGTCCTTTTGGGTTGTTCTGCTGTAGTGGCTCACCGAATGTGTTATTTTAAGAGTCGGCCAGGGTTCGTTATGTTTTCATGTATCGTTACTTCACTATGATATCCATCTTTCGCATGTACGAACCAAATTCATCCCACATCTTGTGTTGAGTGGACGTCAAAATTGCCAAGGACGTGTTGTAACACCCCATGTTATTTTTCCTTTTTCTTGAAATTATTTCTGATTTATTATCGGTTGTGATGTCACTTGTTCATGATGTCGTGGTTATTCGGGGTATTTCATGTGTAAGTTTTTCGCGTTTACGTTGGGATTCAACTGGGCGACTTGGCGATTATCTCTTTGATGACTTCATGGACTTTCTTTAGCGATTATATGGCTTGACGGTAACGTTTAGTGTTTCTGACTTGGTGAAACATTTACGTGAGTTCTTGTTGTCGACTTAGTGGTTTCGTTTTGATGTTTAGCATTTGGTGCTTCGACTGGGTGGCGACATGCTAAGTATGTCCAACATTTAAGGTCTCGACTTAGTTATTTCGATTGCGGCATTTAGTTCTTTAGGGGTTAGAAATTTTTGTTTCCCCTTGTAATGGGATTAGTACATGCTTTGTTTGGCTTGCGTGATTAGGAGTATTTATATTCCCTTTGCTCATTTTCTTTGTGTTTGTATGAGTGTGCCCCTTGTAATTCAGATTCTTTATGTGCCTTAGTTGTTTGGCTTGTGTGCTTAAGGGATATTTGTATTCCTTTGTCTGTTCCTCAGTGTTTGTACTTACGTGACGCGTAGTCTTAGACCTATTTGGTAGACTTTTGGTGTTTCCTTATTTTAGGAGTTTCGATGGGTTCTGTTGTTACCCGGTGTTCCGGTGGTTGGGTTTTGTACCCCAGATCATTTATATCCATTAATATTTTTTATTTGGCGTCCCGTGGATCTTACGGGTTCACGCGTTATTATTTTAAGGTTCCTAGTATATTTTAGGGATTTATTGTACATAGATATATATTATAAATTGAAATTATATATGTGTGTGGGTATTTATTAGGTAAATATATTTATTTATTTTTATTTAAATATATATACGATAGATAGATATATGTATATGTGTATTGATGAGAGAGAGACCGACCATCTCTTTCTTATTCTTCCCGTTTCTGCATCTCCACCTCCATCATCATTAACTTCATCTTGCCGATCCAGGCGAGAGAGAGAGATCAGGCTGAGAGAGGGGGAGAGAATAGCGACCTGGAGTGGTCGCTGCTGGAAGGGCGATTATAACTTTTCTTGTATTGCGTATGTGATAGTATGCTTTGCGTTCCTCTAGCTAGACGGGACTTAGGAGTTTTTATTAACTCAAAAACGGAATGCCTCTAGTTAGAAACGAGGTGGGAGATGGTAATTCCCAATAGAAATTATAATAAGTAAAAACCAACTTGAATTGAATTAAAATAGGCGGCTTAGTACCCCTTAAGATTTAAAGTAGATTAGTAGATGTTGTGAGATTGGACTGGAACTTAGAAAGTGATAATAGTTCCCCTTTTTGTTTGTGTTATACTGAAGTTAAAAAACAGGTTAGGAGAGACTTGGAAATGATGGACATGAAAACTTAGATGCGGCTCTAGTTCCCTTTTATTTTTCTCATAAATGGTAAATAAGTGAAATTTTGAACTTGGATGTCCCTAACAGGGACTTATTCATAATCTATGATTGAAATTTATATATAAGCATTTTAATACGTTAAAATTTGCAAGAATTGGGTAATTGAGAACCTGGATAACCTTGAGATGGAGTTATCGTGGTTTACTGTTTTAATTAAATTATAAAGCATGCTTAGTAAGAATGAAAAATGAAAATTTATGTTATATCATTGAGCATTGGGTCCATGTAGAGGCATGTTCGCATTTATGTAGAACTGTGTGCATATATTGATTCAGTGTGAGTTGCATGACTCCTTTTTACTATTTATACATATGGATCGTTTGGATAGTCGCAACAACTGGCTAGGGGGTCTTCTCGCAACCCAGGGAGCTAATATTTCCTGAATCAGAGACGGCGGGGGAGGAGTTGTCTAAACCCAGGGTTTCCTGATGGGTTAGTGGTCCCATAACCCATAGTGCCACCCACCCTTCCTTTTGCATGCTTGTTAACCCCATAAGTGAACGGTTTGGGATTTCTTGTTATCTATGTAAGCCTCATGTAGCTAGGGTTGCACTTGGGTTACATTGGCACTGCCACGAGCATTGACATTGCATTGGCATTCACATTGAGTATCTAATTGTCATATGATTAACTGTTAAGATTACATGTTGTTATTACTTGTCGATCTTAGGCATGTTGGACTTGGATTTATTTTGAAAATTTATATTATTTCCCTTGGGCGCTACGGCACAATGGTTGTGATTATAATTATGCTTATGGTTAAATCATTTATAAAAGCTTGAAATTTATCAATGTGAATGAAGACTTAAGAACTTAAAGTTGGGAAGTAAAAAGAGTAATAATAAAAAGAACTAGGGTTAATGGAGCCACGATTGACTGGTATTCTAGGTGGTTACATGGAACACAGTATAAAGTGGCCTTAGTGCGTAACTTTTCCCCTTGAGTTGGATTTCTAGTGACCTAGTCATCGCCTTATCGGGAATTAGGCGAGGATAAATTCACAGGTTTGTATTCATGTGTTATCTATGAATGGAAGGTTATGATAAATGGATTTCGTTGGGTTAGGAAAATGGCCTAGGGATGTAGATTTAACCTTGAGTTCTAAGTTGTTTGAAGGGTTAGTTATGACTCTTAATGGACTTAGACACGTATGTAGTAACGGCCAGGTATGCCCCTTCTGTATTGATCGGTATACCATTCTAGTTGATTTAGAAGAATGATTGATTGTGATGTCAAACCAGGTATAATAGGTTAGCACTTTTCCTTTCCTCTGGACTAGTATTATTTTCAACTCTATATCTTATTCTGCACCCCATCCGTGGTTAAACTTTGGACTATCCTATGCTCTAAGGATCCATTGAATGTAAATTAAGGTACCCCTAGGGGTTTAAGTTATCATACTCCTGAGTGGACATATGTTAGTAGTTTTGAGGCAGACTGGTGATGTTTGAGGACTATATTGATCCTTTGTTGGCGGTATGGTGATATTAAAATTCAAGGTGATATTGAAATCTTATGGTGACACTAGAAAATATGCAACTTATGACCTTTAGCGTATACATAATGCACAAACTTTTCATTGTTTCTTTGTCATAGTCTTGGGCAAGAGACTTGATGCTAACTTATGCACACGTAGTGCGATTCCTAGTACTTTAGGTGGGTTCGAAAATGGGGAACCAAGCAGATTTGATCGGATCTTAAATTTTTTTTCTTAAAAACCGGTTGAATCTTTCTGGGTTAAACATTTTTCTTTAAAAACCTGAGGGCCTCGTCATCCGTTTGGGACTAAATGACTCTGGTACCCCTTTATTATGCCTCAATAGGCGGTGCGAATTGGAGATTCTCTTTTGGTTTTCAAATCTGATTCAGTGGCAAAGCTCCTCCACTTATGTTACTTTCAAGGATTAGATGGTAGCAGTGTGTATATACCATGTCACCACTAGTTAGTTTTATAAGCCTTTTTTTATTATAGGAGGCCTTGGAGAAGTGATCCTTTGAGTGAACGAGAGTTGTCATTATAGGGTTCATCATTAGGCTTGCTTGGGAGTGATTAAAGGGTAAGGGATTATCTCACAGGAGGTGTTGGCAGATCATAGTTAAAGTGATGAGAATATGGTTAATAAAGTGTTGCGTGGGACTTTTTGGGTGCAGATTGAGGTTAGTGATTGCAAGAGTATAGTTCTCTAATGGTGTGTTACTGATAATGTTGTGTGGAGGTTGAGGATTAGTTGAGACTAGTGGTGATAAGTGTTCATTTATGTGGATCTAAGGAGTGATCTAATTATCTGCTCATAGTTTGACTAATGTGCTCGGTGCACGGTAGGATGGATAGTGAGTCCTTGTAGTATCTCTAGACGAGGGTACGTATTAGGCTATTTATACTTATGTATATATGGATATGATTAGATACCTACAAGGTTATATATATATATATATATATATATATATATGTATTGAACTGTGCTTATACGTTCTTATGTGACTGAGACTTATGGATTGAGCTATATTTCATGATTTGTTACTTTTTTGTGTACCCTTGATATATGATTGGGATTATTTGTGGGGCTATTTCGGGGTCTCGGATTGGCGGGGTGCCATGTGAGACGACTGACCCACCTAAGATAGATGCATGCACAGGGGATGGTTAGCATTTCCTAGACGGCTAGGGGTGTGTTTGTTAGAGATATTTAGTGAGTCATGGTTTTGCTCACCCCCACACAAATTTCAGGTTTGCAGGCGGATGCAACACGATATGTACATTGGCGACGGTACGGGTGATTTGGGATGTTTTATGTAGCTTTGTTCCTTTTATCCATAGTTATTCTTGTGTATTCTTATTTTCTCTTGGGAGCCAGCCTATTGGCATATTCCCTTTCATTGTATCTTTTTTGATTTGTATTTATTATTTCGGGATGCCATTGTATCTCTTCGGCACTGCCATGTGGTTTTCTTTGTATTTATATTCGAGTATTGTTACTCCGTAGGTTTTAAAGGGTTGTGTAGAGGTAGCGGTGGTTTTCTTTCTACTATCTCGGCCCTAGTAGGTTTATGGAATATTGGGTTGCGTGCCATTGATATTATTGAACTTGTTATTAGCAGGTTATTTTATTATGTTGTGATTGTGTTTCCGGATATTCTATTTACAAACAGAACTCTGCTAGATTTTGTTAGATTTTCCTATTAAGTTTCTATCACTCAGGTGTGCATGGAATACATTATTTTCATCCTTATTCCAAGCATTTTCTTATTATTGTTGATTTTGGTAGTCGTTTTCACTGACGTGATACCTTGGTATATGCTGATTCTCTGAGTTGGAGTTTCGGGAATAACGGGGCGTGACACATGTCTTGCGGGGAACGAACCGTATGGAACTTGGGTGCACGAGAACAGGTTTTGTAAGACAAAACCATCTCGTTGGTTAACACCGTGGGGATGTCAAGGAGGCGACTTGGGAGTGTGAGTGCCATGTTCGGGGAAAATAACTGTACTTGTTTTCTTCTTTAGTTATGTCTTGATTTTAAGGATGAAATCTCCTAAGGTGTGGAGGTTGTAATATCCGGTAATTTTACGTTTAAATTAAAACTTTATTATTGATTAAGTGTTTATGTGATTACGTGCTTAATGTGCTTAACATTTTTTACCTGTATTACTATTAAAATTAAATTCGTAAATTGCATGTTGCATTTTCATTTTGTAAATAATGAAAAGCGTCGAAAACGATTTCGAAAACATATTGACCTAGGGGCATAATGGTATTTTCACTAGTGTAGAGATAGTGGAAAAACTTAAAATTTTGGCTAAGTGTTGAATTAACACTTGAGTGACATTAAGGTAAATAAAGTGGAAGATTTTGATTAAATGGAAAATAATTGTAAGTGGGTTTAGTCATCTTTGACTTTAGTGACACACTTTAGTGTTGTCACTCTATCATACCTTGGATCTCACCCAATTTCTCCCATCCTTTGGATCAATATACATGTGCATATATGTATTTATATTTTCTCTTCTTTTTTGCAATACCTTCTCTCAATCATTGGATCACACCAATTTTCTGTTAGCTTTCCTCACAACCCTTGGATCTTAAGACCTTGTTTGGAAAGTGTATAGGCTTCGTTTGTGTTGGTTTAAGTCTTTCATTACAAGACTATTTTCTAACCCTTGGATCACTTTCTCTCTTTCTTCAACTTTAATCTCAACCCTTGGATTGGAAAGGTGAGATAGTGGAAAATCTCTATTCATTTTGGTCTTCTAATTGCAAGACTTTCTCTCCACAATTGGATCTTTCTTCACTTTTCTCCCATCTTTTTCCTCCACGATTGGATCACCAAGCTTGTGTTGACATACATTTAGATATATGTGGGGTTGGAAGACTTTCATCTCTTACTTTCTCTTCTCTTCTTCATTTGTTTTTCTTCTATCTCTTCTCCATGGATGCCAAAGCTCACCCTCTCTCTATCTAGGATACTTGTTGAAGCTTGTTCTTGAGTTCCTGGTGGTTGTCTCCACTTTGATTTGGTGATTTTGGTAAGCTCTTTTAACTCTCTTTGATTTCTTTAATTTCAAACCCTAGCTCTTATTTTTCGAGAGCTCCCTTGAAATCTCTTGGGTTCTTAAAATATTCCATGTTAAAGTGTTGTTAGAGATCACTCTTGTGACCCTTCTCTCCATTTGAAATTGTTGATTAGCTTGGAGAACCCTTACTTTGTAAAAATTGAAGAATTATTGCCAGTCTTGCTCACTTGGGTTGATTTCTCTCTTGGTTCCATCTTGTGATTGGATTTGGTGGTTAGACTTTCTTCCTTGATTCATTTTGCTCAAAACCCTAGTTTTACAATTTTAGGGTTTTTCACTTCACTTTGATTCTTGCTTCTAATTGGGTAGATTGTTGTTAAAAACCTTAATTTATATGTTGTTTATTATATATATTGTGGTTTAAAGGCTTGGGACCCTTAATTCGAGTTGTTGATATCACCCTCTTGGAAGCCTTTGTTCAATTCCTTTGTTTGTTCCGTATTGCCGTCACTTGGGACATTGTTTGCACCTCACTCTCTTGGATTTGTTTCTCCTTTCTTGGACTTGAGGTAAGGGAAAAATAAGGCGTTTTGGTTTCGTGTAAGAGGGTGTGTGTGACTGATCGGTGCCCAAACCTTGATTGGTTTAAACTACTAGGCTAGGATAATAAATAATGATGATAATAATAATAATGTATGTAAGCCTTTAGAATCGACCTAGTTTTACCTATTGCAAGTGTATGAATCATATTGTAGTATAGTATACTTTTGATAGGAATATCATATCCACATGGACTATTGATTTCACAACTTCGTCTATAATTATCGTAACTAAATTATGAAAGGTATTTTGTTTGTTTGTTTTCTATTACTACTTTAACAAGAAATAAAATAACTGAAAAGTAAGGATATATTTTGATTTTGTGTTGAAAACAATGGAGATAAAGATTTAGGGTATATCTAACTCCACCACTAACCGCATAATATATCTTCTTAATCGTTCAATTGTAAAGGGCAATCCATCATATGTGAATCAAATATAAGGTCGCAAGCATTTGCAAACTCTGATCCCAAAAAATGAACAATTAATCAAATAAGTATGACTACTGCATGCATCTACTCTAAACTACTCCTACTAACATAAATTAAAAGCATGTCTATATCATCTCTGCTTAGCATGGCCTGTCTAAATCTAGATTGCATGTTTTTGACCACCATTGTGTAGAAAATCATGAATTAAGCATCCGAGTTCTATCCCGTATTGAATAACCATGATTGAGTATGATAAAACATTCATTTATGCTAAGACAAGACACATAATAAACATAGAATCTTATATAAAATCAAGCGTAACCACTCATCTACACAATCATCACATACGTTTCCTTCAGTTTCCCCTTATACAATTAAAATAAGTAAGAATCTACATTACTTGGCTAGGGTTTTGTTAAAAATCCTAGATACCGATTTAATTGTTCATGGTCATAGATGTCTTCATTATTGGTTTAGACACGCCCTCCATGATTGATATTCTTCAATGTTTCTCTATCGCTCTCTTGCAGAATCTCCAAAATAATACACACCAACTGTAAGGGAGACCTCTCTATTTTATAAAAGAAGATGCATTTTTATTTGGTAAGTTGATTGCTTCACGGTCAAGTTAGGATTGTCCGTAGTTGTAATCCTTGAAGAAGAATGTTAAATCCCATCACATATGGTCAATATTGAGTCCAAAATAGCTTATAAGTCATTCCATATTGATTCTGACCGAAACGGGTCCCATTGGTGTATATATAAGTTACTGAGTCAACTTGGCCATTTTTGGTCTCACCGAGTACTCAGTGAGAATTCCATCAAGTCCTTGGTGGTTCTTCAGTGGTGCACTATGGTGCACTAAGGCACAAATATCTTTGGAATCCGCACTATTGTGCGCTAAGGCGCACCTTGCTGGGCTTACTGAGTACTCGGTAGTTCTTTACCTTGTTTTTCACATTTCATCTTCTTTGCTCCGTTTCTCTTCTTGACTTCATTCCACTTCACTTATTTTGCATCATTTACTTGTTTTTAGTCCTTTATAGGTCTTGTATCCATTGTTCAGCTCTCGAACAATCTTGAGTCGCAAATCCAGTTATTTCATCGGATTAAACTCACTTTACATCACATATCCTGAAATGTCTTTAAACACGAAAACCGTATAAAAGCCCCAATATAATGATATATATATATAAACATAACAATGTATAACTAGGGGCTTAAAATGTATGACATTGGTTCCTGTTAAGCCCCCAAACTTCAACATTGTTAGTCCCTTAGCAACCAATTTAATAGACAATTTCTCAAAATTTGTGATCATCGTATTTTTAGTAAAATAAATCAAAACTAACTAACAAAAATAAAATTTTATTTCGTGAAGGTGTACAATTACACTTAATATGTGTAACAAGCCTTTTAAACCCCTCAGTAATACCAAGTTGGCGAGTGAAGTCTCATGAGGGTTAAATATACTACTCACAAATTCTTTCATTCTTCATTCTTGTATGCTCATGAAATCAAATAATCATCAATCATGCAATGCTATAATATCGTTAGAATAAAATGCATACAAATTATCCCCACACACTCATAAATAACAATTTTATTGAATTAAATTTAAAAAAATGGTCCCCATCATGGTGAAATAATCTTGCTAATTTTTACAGCTAATCCACATAGTTTTTCATGTTTTTATAAACATTCTCTATGGTAGACTAATATCCCTTCTTCTACTTCATTGATCAAACTTTGTCATGGTATCACAAACATTTTCATTTATATCCCTTTTTATCTTTCTAAGTTTTCGAACTTTCTAGCGCGGATTTTAATCCCGACCAACTGGGCCCGAGATTCTTCCATTAGATTTATGCTCATCAGTTTTCTCCCCTTTTTACCTGAACACTCTGCTACTCTGTGGTAGGAGGCCCGATTACTCAGATCAAAGAACCACTTTTTGCATTTTTAGTTTTTATATTTTTCATAGAAATTGTTTTTCTTTTTTCTCCATACTACTTACTTCTCCCCTTATCATGGTTACAAAATTATTATTTTTAACTACATAGTCAAAGGTTAATTAATTGTGCCATAAAGAACATGTGCATGTGCTTATAAGTCAAAACTATCCTTCTCGGTTTCAATTTCACTCATTTATTCACTCATGTGGACCACATATTAAAAATTAATTTAATCAAACTATTACATACTCATGAGTGGGGTAATCACATACATAATATCTTTCTAGTCATAACATGTACATAAATCGACTCATGTTTCACCTTAATCATATATTCCGAATGAAGAACTTAATAAAAAATTTCAAAAATTTTAATATTATAATTTTTTCTCATTCCCTTAAAAGCAATAGCTAATACCTAATTCATCCCCCTCAAACTTAAAACGGACCATGTCCTCATGGTCTAAAAAGAACAATAAATAAAGGAATAAATTTTGACCGCCCTTGTAGTGTAATTTCTGTTGGTTGCATTATAGTGCTCGTACCTCCCCCAAACTTGCTTTGGATGATCTATTCAAAAATATCAAACACTATGCACTACCCAAGATCATATCCAATGGAGAGATAATAACTAATAAACCACAATAATAGATATAAAACAAAATTTTAAGGGAATTGAATTTTATTAATTAATAACCGCACACATGATTTGACCTTAAGAGCCTACAATCCTATAAAGAAAATAGAAATTGTAGAAAAATAAATGCAAAAACAAAGATAGAACCAATCCTAAACAGATTTTGTGAAAAAGAAAATAATAAAAATAATTAAAGAGATAATTCTAGATCCATTCCCAATCCTACAGATTCGTTTTATTCCCTTTCTAGCCACATAAGGTAAAATCATCATTCCATGTATTGAATCCTTTTACCCACCACTTCTTTAGCTCTGAGATGGATGATTTCTCTAAGAATTGACCATAATCGATTTTCTTCTTATAGGTCTGCATTGGTTCATCAATAGCATCCAAGAATTCACCAAATTGATCTTCGATTAACTCCGTGATGAGGAAAGGAAACAACAATTTTACCTCCGTATGTATCGAAGCACATGAATTTTGTTCAAAAGTATGTCAACACTCTATCATCTTGTCATAAACCAATTCTGGAATAGAGACCCAAAACCCCTTTTTAAAGCAATATAATGCATACACCATCTCTCGGTATATTGATCCATCTTTGTCCTTGGGACATGCTTGCTTGTCTAACATTCCATCAATATACCAAAGCTCTGATTGTAGCTTTGTTTTCGTAATCCAAAACTTAGTAGGTGGATTTTCAAGTCCAGCACAAATCTCTCTCACCATAGCATGAAAAAATGGAATCGGATGTGCAATAAGGTGAAATTTCCCATAAAGATCGGAAGGTAAATGATGAGGTATTCCCCATGCTTTTGCAATAGCCTCGGGAGTCACATCAATAGATCTTGAATTATAATGCATAATAGTACGAGCTATCAAACCACCTTCCCCTTGAACACCATACCTCATATTGTAGTAGAAATCGCGCACAATGTTCGAAAAAGCCTTCAGATTAGCCGGTTTGTAAAGCTTCTCTAGTCGTCGTTCCTTGAATGCCTGATCAATCATGATTTTCAAAGAATCATACGTGATATGCTTATAGAAAGCACACTCATACTTGATCTTATAATCTGCAAGATGATCTCCTTTCGGGGTAGCATCCTTGATTTCTTACTCATTTAAACTTCCAGTAGCCATAATATAGCTCTAATTCTCTAACATTTAATGAATATGATGTGAAATAATGACTAGAGGAAACCCTATATTTATAGACCTAGATCCAAGTCCCTTCTAGGAGAGGAATGATTAATTTACAACAGAAATCTGGAATAGAAAGCATATAATTGGAAAGAATGGAAAAGGTAACTAGCTTTAATGCTTAAATTCCCATAGTTGATTAGGATTTCGTATTTATGAAAACTTTCTAGAATTCTCTTGTTTTATTGAAAATTACTAAAACTACATAAAACTAATATTATATTATATTTTGAAAAGAAAATATAAAATAAGTAAGTATATATATATTTAATTTTTTGAAAATCAAAATAATATTTTTCCAGGTTCCACCGAGTACTCGGTGGGAATCCTACCGAGTACTCGGTAGTTCCTGTACCAAAGTTTTCCCAAATTTTTTTTTTAGACTAATATATATATATATATTAAAAATTATACATAGTAATATATAAGACGTTAGTCTACCGATATATTTATATATTTTAGTAAAGTTAATAAAAATCATTTTTCTTTATATTAATATTATATTATATATTGATGAAAATAATTTAAATAGAGTAAAATATATATATCATAGAATTATACATATATTATTATATAAAAAATTAGTAACCCCCAAAACCTATATCATTATGTCCGCATAATGGAAAAATAGATAATACGGGAGTATATTTTAAAAAGTTGTGACATCATTTCCGAGTGAATAAGCGAACTTACCAACCATTATTCTAACACTTTTCTTTTTTATGTTTTTTTTAAAAAAATATTTCTATACTTTAAAATTGAGGAGTGTGAGGGTGAAGATAGGTTTCCAGTAAAATCGTCTTCACTAAGAAGCACATTCCTGTTTATGGTAAAAAAAATCATCTGGAACAATAAACCTCATCAAAAATCAGTTGGTACCATCTGTTCAATACACATCCTCTACAAATGAGACCCACCAATTATGCAACTAATAAACCGAAAAGCAACAAAGATAGTACCACATAACTCAGTAAATATCGATAACTTTCTACATTGAATCAACAGCTATTGATGAACATTAGCTCTAGGAGAGACCGGAAAATAAGCAAAGCAGCAAAAGAGTAACTATAGCTCTCAGAACACAAGGAAAGATTTCCATTAAAAAAATTGACTAATGTCTTTAAAAAGTGAAATGCTTGATTCTCAACTAAAAAATAAATAAAATTGGTGTCTTTAAAAAATGAGGAGATAACTTCTATCCTTCCATCTGCAAACTTTTCAAATGCTTCATCATTGCCTCTTTAATCCAAAGCATCAACTCAGAGAAAAACAAGATTTTGCGTATTAGATACTTAGCAGTTAGAGCGAAGTGATTAATTATACGGTCACTTCATCGCTGTTTTTATATCTGAAATGTAGAAGAACATTAAGCATAAGCAATAATTCAAACCCCATTACAGAAGATCTGCTAACATATATATCTGCATTTGTTTCAAATCCATTTCTACATCCAGGTGGTTAAAGCAATAATTCAAACCCCATTACAGAAGATAATCCCCAAGAAATTCAGCATAAGAGGTATTAGACATCACATCCAACAAAAATTACAGTCTAAATTCTGGGTAAATGTAACTAGATGAATACAACATCACTGTACAACACAGATAGTAAAAAGGACAAACGAGTAAATTACTACTGCTAAATATCATAAAGGATATAAAAATTCTATGACGTAGGATATAAAAAGAAAAGATTGACTATTTTCAACCCATACGCGGTTCTTAGGTATTGTGATTTTATTAAATTTAATGTCGTTTCTGTTAACTAGAATGACAAACAAGAGTCCTGAAAATAAAAATGGGGCTGAGAACAGATCTGATTGCACACCTGATGTTCCGAAAAAGGGAGCCATCATGCAACACATTGACTACGGCAAACTGTGTGAGTAAATGATATGTTCTTTCGCCTCCCGCAAATTACTCTTGAAGTCTTAAACTTTCCACCTTCCACTGTGAAAAAAGAGAGATCACTAACCACATGTCTTGTTGGTACACACAGTCACGTAATTAATTGACAAATTTTTCGCATGTAAATTACTAGAATTTTTAATTTATTCTCCTTGTTCGTTGAAGGTATCATATGAAAACTGAGAGGCTCCTATTGGCAATTGGTACCTCCGTAATAAACTAAAAACCACTGGTTTCTAGGTTCCTTCACTACATTATAATGTTCCCTGCAGGTGCATTACTCAATTCTTATACCGCCAGATTACCAAATCCTCAACACCTAACGAATATTTAATGATTTTGCAAAAGAAGTCCAAATCCCTAATGTGAGAGTTGCTGCTATAGAATAAAGTACACCAGCAATGTGACTAGATTACATACTCCAAAACTCTTTATAATAGAAACTAGACCAAGGCTATACACATATACATATATATATACACATATGCGACCATGTCACTTAAATGATGAAATCTTCAAACAATACTATGCCAAATACAAAAATTAGGCTTAAAGGGAAAGAAAGAATGCAAAAAGGCACAATTACTTGTCTCCTCTACTTTTTCATTTTCTTCCTTAGATGCCCTTCTGCTTGGTTCTCCTCAACATCACCCCGAAGCAGAACAAGGCTTTCAGTACAAATTACAGCTTTTATTGCACCATGGTCTATACTGGCAATCTCGAGATATTTGATTGTTTTCTTGCTTAAATCATACCAAAAGACCCATCTCCCATCCACATTTACCAGCACTTTCCCGCCACACTTTGAAAAAGCCAAATTCAGGACACTGTACCAAATTGTAATACAATGTAGATCAATTGTAAACAACTTCGTCCCAGACTCCTTTATTGAGAAATCACTAATGGTGATTCTTAAACCCAGAATCAACCCAACTAATGAGAGAAACAAACTTTTATTTCTAAACTCACACTTTCAAAAATACAAAAAATTTCTCTCTTTTTCTTTCCTTTCTTTGCTTCTAGCTTCTTCTTAATACTCTACCATACAACCTGTATATATAGACATAAGTATAAGACAAGACAAAACACAAATCACCATTTGCCGTCATTCTTGACTTCGGTTAGATTTACGCATGCACAATCTTCACGCATGCTTTGTGAACTCAGACATGCTTTGGTGCAGCTTACTTGGACTTTTGCATGCATGTTGATTAACTTCAAGTTTATCTTTCAACATCCTTCACTCCATACTCCTCCATCTCACCAATACATCAGCACGGACCTTGATATAACTGCAAGCCAAACAAAGACTTCCTCTTAACTCCTTCAAAGCCATCCAATCAGCCCTGTCCCAAGACCAACCTATACTCCTTAGTCCCAACATCAAAGGCACCAATCAACAGGGCTACAGTTTTGGAACCCGACTTGGATGGCTTCAAAGTCACAATCCAATGCAACGCCCCATTCACAAAAACACCATCCTCTCCACTGTGCAATAAGTAAAAGGGGCAATCTTGAATCTTCCGCCACGAATTCGAATTCAAACTATAAACCCTAATTAACCTCGGACCGGAACCAATCATTAGTTTGGTTCGTCTCTATGGTTTATACAAGAGGGGAATTAGTTTGCATATTAGGGTTTTGATTTTTAACCTAAATAAGTGTGCAATAAGTATGGTTTATTCTGTGTTTTTTTAACCTAAAACACATAATACAATAGAAATTTGTGAAATAAAAAAATAATTATAGCGGAAGAAACACTAATGTGAAATCTTACAAAAGACTTTAAGATACAACCTGAGAATCTTATCAAAGAAGGACCCCTAAATAAAAATTACATTTTTAACAACTGTGCCTAAATTACAACAGTTGTATAACTAATATACACTGTAAACCAAAAATAGGAATGGAGTAGACAATCACGAACAAAACGAGATGACTCAAATCCTTAACCCGGTGGCTGAAACTGTCCCAGACCTAAAATATCAAGAACAAGGTGGGTTAAACCCACGAGCAAGTCCACTACTACCACAACCCCAACAGAGGACCGATAAAGCCAACATCTCTGAACGAAACAACATGGATAGATAGACCCTATGTAATAAGATTTATCTTTCACTTTCCATAAAACCTTTCGAACATTCATTTTTCTCTTTATAATCAAATAAGAGATATATAAATATACATTTTTAGAATAAATTACCAATGTCTCCTATACATATCATATTTTATGATATGTATCACATAATCAAATAAAAGATATATAATTATACCTTTAAAATAAATAACCAATGTATCCTAAGCATCATCAATAACATATAAATGAGTCTATTAATATTCATTATCATTTCTTTATGCCAATAGACAACTCTTCCAAACCATATTTTAACCACGTACCCGACAATTCAATCATGTCATGACAACCCAATCATGTCCTGTGGTACTGTAACACCCCATGTTATTTTCCCAATTTCCTGGAATTATTTTTTGATTTAATTTTGGTTGTGACGTCACTTGTTCATGACGTCATGGTTATCCTTGGTATTCCACGTGTAAATTTTTCGCGTTTAGTTTTAAAGTCGATTGGACGACATTACGCGTTCTTATTCTCAACTACGCGGTTATGTTTCGATGTTTAGCATTAATGCTTCGATTGAACGACGACATGTTTTATTTGATCGGACTTGATAGGTGTTCCGATGTTTGTGTTTTATCCTGAATTATTTATTTCGATTTATTTTATTTATTTGGCGTCTCATAAATTTTTAGGTTCGCGTGATTTAGTTTAGAAGTTCATCCGTTAATTTTTCTCGGGATTTACCGTTCCTATATAGATTATTCTTTATAATTATATAAAGGTGGGATTTTATTTAATTGGTATGTATATATATTAGTTAAATAACCACATTTTATAGCATGGGTAGTTTATACCATTATTACTCATGCCACACCACTAGACCCCATGTAATATGTTGAATGGCATATAAGATAAGTGTGGGACAAAATTGAATTAACTTATGCAACACACACATTATTGAATTATAATATATACATGTATGTGTGTATAGATCGGGTAGCTTCTCCCTCATCTTCTTCACTCGCGAAATAACCCTAGTTCTGCGACTTCAACATCATCTCCTCACCTCTCTGTGCAGCAGCGGCGGTCTCCTTCCAGTTTATTGTTGGCGAGAGAGAGAGAGAGTCGCGTACGTGAGCGGAGGGTTAACCTAGAGAGGATGTTCGCTCTTGAGGGGAGCTTCCTACCGGTAAGGGCTTGGTTTTGGAAGGTCGCCGATGGTTGGTTGAGCGCTGGTGGCCACGGGTGCAGTAGCTGCGCATGGGCAACAATGACGACTTCGACCAGTCCTTGCAGAGCCGATTCGGCCGAACTTCGGCCATTTCTTTGGTCGACTTCCCGACCTCGGTTTGGGCTGATTTTCGAAGAGTATCTTCATCTCAATGCTAGGTATGTCATACTAAAATTTCATATTGTTCCGTTGAGCGGTTTGTAAGGAAATCGCGTTTATAGGTTATGATTTTTGTTTGGGTTATTTTAGATTCACCCAAATTGATTAACCTATTGCTAATGGGCTTCGTATGTATCGTATAGGTTGTAGAGGCGGACGTTTTGGTATAATCGAAATATTATTTGGGTGACTTTGTCGGCGGGCTCTATATTCGGGCATCGGTACTATTTACGGTGGGCCGTTTCAGACTTTTCTATAAGCGTAAATTAAGGTAATAAATTTTATTCTCACTTCCGTATCGTTGAGATGGTTTGGGTGTGCAAACCCGTATTTATTTTAAATATAGATATATTAAATTATGAATTTAAATATCTATAATTAAGTTATAATCGAGGCAGGACTTAGAAATTAATTTGATAAATTAATTAAATTATTTTCCTGCGAAATTAAATAAATTCCTATTTGAATTGAAAAAGAATAGGTGGCTTAGTTCCCTTTTTAATGTGTTAGGGAATATGTGAATGGGAGGGACGTGAAAACTTAGACGTTATGCTACGTTCCCCTTATGATACGTGGACTATTTGCTTTAAGGAAATTAAAAGCATGTTTAAATGAATGAACTTGTATACTTGTGAATTAAAGTGTAAGTTGACGAATGGCAAGTATGATTATGTGATATAATTGTTTATCGTGGTTTATTGTTTTATTGTTTGAAAAGCATGTGAAAAAGATTATGAGATTCATGTGGTATCATGTGGATATTTTCATAATTATGATGCATTACCTATTTATGTTGAGGCATGATTATTATTGAGGCCCTAGATGCATATTGGGAACATCGTGTAGTGTCAAATCACGGTGTTGATATATATGGGGTGTGTAATCATGTGTGGGTGTCTTTGTGTTGAATCGTCGCAACAAATGGCAAGGAAAAGGTGACTCCCACCTCCAGACTAATAAGACGGGAATTGGGGATATAGGGTTGGTTACTGCCCCATCGTGGTGGTAGGCGCCTCTCTCAAAGTCTCGGGTCGTCTCGTGCATTCGATCTTTTGATCACAAGTCGCGAGTTGTCTCGTGCATCTGATCTCTGGATCTTTAGTCCCGGGTCGTCTCGGGCGACTTTCGTTATCCGGATCTTTGGAATAGGGCTGGTTGCTGCCCCATCGTGGTGGTAGGCGCCACTCTCAGCATGGGAGTTGCAAGTAAGGCTCTCGTCCAACTGCCTTCCTTGTTGAAAGTGAAGTGTCAAAATTCTCTTGAGAAGAATCGGTGTGGTACTCTTTTCTCATTGTGAATGGGGAGAGTGTGTATTCGTTAACCTATGATAGGGCAAAGGGTGGTATTGAGTCACATTGCAATGTATAGCATTATGTGATTTCATTTGACATGTATACGTGATATTATTACATGTGATGCTGGAACAGGTTTATATGTGTTATTATTGCCTGTGGACCTTGGAGAATGTTAATTTTGAATATTGTAAAATGAATTCATATTTTATGAAATGCTCAACTGAAAGTGAATAATGTAAGAACATGAATTAAATGTGGTAATTGTTCAAGTATAATGAAATGTATATTTTTATACTTGTGATTATATACTTTTGTACCCTTAGGGGTGGTTAAGTATATTGGCATAGTGACCTCCGTGGTTAGTTGAGGTTAGTGATGGACTGCATAGTTGATTTTTGAGTTGAGCCTTAGAAAAGGCGCGGTTAATAGTTTTGTGATCGTGATTGGTTGTGTGACCTCTTTGGAGATTTGAGATCAGGGATTGATTATTGTATCAATTGAGAATTAAGGCCTTAGAGAAGGTGGGTGAAGGGATTGTGAACTTAGTGGATGTTGTTGTATAGACCTTTATGTGTCTTTCACCTTTTGAGGAATGGGTTATCAACCGTGTCTTGAGATTTTGATTGGGTTAGAAGAGGTTATGATTGAGGTGATTTTACTAAGTACTTAGGATATTGTAGTGTTGTTTCTTGTGCTTAGTTCATCCTCCTAAGCATTCCTTGTACGGTGTTTTGTACACTAGTATGTGATCGTTGACTTATATTGTACATATATATATATAGATGATGATTGTGTTAGTACGCAAGGACGTGAGTGTTTTTCATCATGTGTTCTCGAGGAGTGAGTTATGAGTATTCCTTGGTACTAGTGATGGATTTTGATCCCTGTAGATATTAGAGGTGAGTGTGTTTTCCCTCTGTTTAGATTTTCTGGTTAGCGTTGTGAGCGCCGGATGATTTGTGGATTGGATATGAGTGTCGTGTACCTAGTGTATGTTGGTGAGAGTAGTGTAGACTACCGGTGTTGGTACTTGGAGTACGAGTCTTAGTTGTATCTTATAGACTCTTGTTGTGTACTTATATATATATATACATATATATATATCCCCGGTATATACTCGTTTACCGACAGTGGTAATACCATAGTTCAGTGGTATTCCCACGCCAGGTTGCAGGAAATGTTGCGGCTACGGACTGCATGCGGTGCAACGATAGTTCTCTTTTGTTTTCCTTGTTATAGGTCTTAGAGTTATGCAGGGTGATGTGGTTACGGTTGCAGCGCGACTGGTTTGGGGACGGTAGTTATCTGTTGTCAGTTTCTTTACCCATTTTGTATGGGGTTGTCATATATTTCTTTTGGGAGCCAGTCTATTGGAACATCCCTATTGGTGTATCTTTTATTTCCTGTATTTATTATTTTAAGATGTTATTGTATCTATTCTGCACTGCCATGTGCTTTCCTGTATTCTTATTCTAGCATTTGTAGCTCTGTTGATTATAGAGGGTTGTGTAGGCGTAGCGGTGCTTTTTTCCACTACCTCGGCCCTAGTAGGATTGATGAATGTTGGGCCTGTGAGCCATAGTTATTATCGAACTGTTATTGGAAGGTTATTCTGTTGCGGTTCTGTGTCTGGATGTTCCATCTACAAATGGAACTCTGCCGGATTTTCGTTAGATTTCGCTGCTTTGTTCTATCATTCTATTGGGTATGAAATATACCATTTTTATCATTATTCCATACGTTTTCATGGTTAATGATATCTTAGTTAGATCACATCCGGGATTCCTTGGATGTCCCGGTTCGAGAGTATTAGGAATTTAGGGATGTGTCTGTTGGTATCAGAGGATACTATTGAGTTTCTAGTATTCAATTTGACATGGAGTATATTCTTCAATGTTATTCCATGTATTTCCTTGTTATTGTTGACTTTAGTGGTTGCTTGACTTACGTCACCCTTTGAAAATTCCCTGATTCTCCGGGTTGGAGTTTCAGGAATTTTAGGGGCGTGACAACGTGGTATCAGAGCATGACTGCTGAAGGTCATTTGTCGTAGGGGTGAAATGACATTTTTACCCTTTTTTGAGCGTTTGATGACTGAAGGTCATTTGTTCTCGTTTCTTTTTACTTCCGTATTCACTCCCTTAGCTCTTAGGCTCGGGTTTCGAAGTCCTAGGAAATTTGGGGCGTGACAGGTACTCAGGAGACTGCGTTAATAGTTAGCCTCCCTATAGTTCCTTTAAAAACCTCAACCAAAATTATTTAATTAAATACCATTCAAAAAAATATATATTTAATTAAATAATAAGATTTACGAATTTATCAATTATATTTTAACCACGTACCCGACAATTCAACCATGTCGTGACAACTCAATCATGTCCCATGGTACTCATGAGACTCAGTTTATTAGTCATCTTCCTTGTGGTTCCTTAGTAATCTTCATTTCATAATTATTTAAATTAAATATTATGATTTAATAGTGTATCATATGCATCACTGAACATATAATAAGTGAGTATTCTATACCTCACTTCCTCACTTCATACATATATGCTTATTAGCATAATAAAAGTAAACATCTCATACATCACTGCACACCTCATGCTTCACATATGTACACAATCATAAATAATGATTTATAACAACATATTAAACTATTATATCCAATAATCAACAAATATCAACTTCCATAATATAATCATTGATAAACATTGTAATGAATATATTTAACACCATTTTAACCTTCACATATTTTATGATAAGTTAATATATAATAGGATCCGAAATCACAATAATATCTATTTAAAGTTTAGGGATCCAAAATAAATTTTTTTACCAAAGATATGGGGCTCAAATTATGATTACAGTGCAGTACGAGGATACCAATGTAACTTTAGCAAAGTTCGGGACTAATCTGTAATTTTTGCAAAGTATAGGGTTCATACTGTAATTAGTATAAATGTAATAGGTCAAATGGTAATATAATTAGGGGTCAAATTGTAATTATAGTAACGATCAGTGGTTTTAATATAATTTCAATGAAGTTCACATGCCTACGGTGTACGCATTTGCACCGGATCATTTCTCATATAGGTGGATGATTCTAATCGGTCAAGTTTATGCTTAATGTGCGCACACCTACACCAGATTATACCCAAATAACTATGTTATATTTCAAGGGTAAGGATTAAAGGTTCACCAAATCCTATGGTTAGTAAAATGAGTGTACTACAGTAAACTAAATCTGCCTACACTAGATTCCAGCATATATATATATATATTTAAATCAAAGGCTTGGATTGAAAGTTAATATAATCCTATGGTGAAAAAAACAAGTGTACCATAACAACCTACAATTAGCCACACTAGATTTCCAGATTTATATAATTTTTGAAAATTGCCATTAAAAATCGCTAAGAATTTCTAAATATTTCTAGAAAATTCAAGAAGCTTATTTAAATAATTATAAATATTATTAAAGCTTCCTAATTAGTATTTATTGATATTTCCATAATCATATATGTATTTTATAATTAAAATACAATTTAACATGAAATATATGATAATAATCACTTCACATTCATCTATCCATATATATATGCATTTATATACATAATAACACTTCTATGTTTATTTTTATAGAAAATTAACTATGTATAAATAATATATATCTATTTATACATATTATTTCACAAAGGTCTTGGATTTATAAATCCAAAGGGGTAGAATAGAGTTGTAATTTACCTTCAATTATTCGGCTTTGATTTGATATCTTCAAGCCCAAAATTCATCCAAGATTATCACATCCTCTCCAAGAACTCTCTCATTTTCTCTCCATTCTCTCTCAAACTTTTTGAGAAAAGTTGAAACATTCGTAAGTCTTGATAAAATGAAATGCAAGACTCATTTACACATCCCAATAATTATTCCTACAAACATTTGGCCTTACACTTTTGACTTTGTCACCACCTTCTCCACGTTTCCTTCACTTTCCACTTCACATCCTACTCATCATTTCTATTTTAATATTTTCCTCTCTTTTCCTTTTCTTTTTACATTACACAATCATCCACATTAACACACACCAACATATATATATATATATATATATATATACTTATACATCCATTTACACACATTACAACTATTAAATCACACACCAAATTTACTTAATAACACATCACAATTACTATATTACATATCAAAATTATAACTTGTACATATTCACACATCATAAATACCAAAACAATTGTATGTACAAGAATTAGGGTTATTACATTCTTCTTCCCTAATAAAGGAATTCCATCCCCGGAATTCACCACATACCTGAACTAAATAACTCAACATAAGTCACATAGATTTTCATTCCCCTGCATTAATATAATAATACAAATTCTCTTCTTAGAGAAACATTCCGTAACATGGAGAAAATAAAAAAATATGAACCTACTGCGTATTGATTGACATAACTAAACCATATGTCATCAGTCCGATCCTGTCAGTAATTACAAAAGGACCCATAAAACGAGGTAATAATTTTACCTTCTTTCCAAACCACAGTTTATCCTTTATAGAATACATAAAAGTAAACACTGGATACCCCACTTTAAACTCTAATACTCGAGTTTGATAATCAACATAACTTTTCTGCCTTTCCTGAACAGTCCTTACACGATCCCGAATAAGAGCAACTTTCTATGAGGTGTCTTTGATAAACTCAAGACTCAAAAATTTGCTCTCACAAACCTTAAGCCAACATATCAGAGATCTACATGATAAACCGTACAAAGCTTCAACTAGTGACAACCAATAGTATTTAGATAACTATAGCTATAGTTAAATGCTAAAAGGAATGGCAAATAGAATTCCCAATCGTCCTTGAACTCAATAACACTAGTGCGAAGTCTAACCTCCAACAATGTGTTAACTCGTCTCTGTCTATTTCAACTCCATACTCCAACCCAGCTATAAGCTCGCCTAAAACCCAATAAGATCTCTGTCCGATACAATAACCAATGGAACCCCATGAAGCTTCAGTATCTCTACAATGTACCGCTTGGCATAATGTTCCAACGTATAATCTGAATGAATATGCAGAAATTGGATAGACTTTATAATTCTGTCAACTTTCACCCAAATAAAATTATGATTTTGTGGTGAGGTATATAATCCCTCAATAAGATCCATAAGATGGCTCTCTCATTTCCACTTAGGTACTGATAATGGTTGCAATGATCCCGACGATTTTTGGTGATCAACATTAACCATACACTATTGGTCTACCTTTTGGTCCTATAATACCCTACGAATGATAGCATGCGTAACCAAAACACATGCCGCAGAAGTATCAGCTAACTCATTATTTACCTCTGTTGGCTTTGAAATTCAATTTCAAGCAATAAATCTTATTTTGATATTAATAAAACATTCAAAACCGTGTTTGGTACTAATATGACTTTGAGCTAAGTGTTTCAGCAAGTACAGGTAAATGATTCGGAAATATCGTTAAAGCAACAAGCGACAAGGAAACTCAAGCGCAAACTCGAAGAAGGACAAAAAGATCAAAGAAAGAACAAAAGCTGGACTCAAGACCTGGGGTAGATAGGTCGGGGTGAGAATATTGTAACAAGGTATCTTATGTGTTGATTGGTCTTATAAGCTCAAGTAATAAATCAAACGAACTCAAACGGATCAAAAACGGACCTTGAAAACAATTCTTGGAGTCACCCAGTCGACTGGCCATGAAATGGCAGCCGACTGACTGTGACTCAGTCGACTGGCCGTTAAGGACCCAGCCGACTGGATGAACCAGTGAGCTATATAACGTTCTGACGGAATGAGGCAGTCGCCTGGCCTTTCCAAGGCAGTCGACTGACTGTGTCCAGTCGACTGGCAGTCGACTGACTGAACCAGAGAGTTTCAAACATTTTTGATTGTCTGAGGCAGTCGACTGGCCTATCCAAGGTAGTCGACTGACTCATGAGGCAGTCGACTAGCCTTCTTGAGGCAGTCGACTGACCCTAGCCGTTGGGAAAAATATTTTAAATCTAAGCATGGAGGCAGTCGACTGGGTGCTTCAGGATTTTAAGGAAAAGTATTTCTAAACAATATTTTTGCCCAAAAAGAAATGATTTTGCTTGCTGATTTTCAGGTCCTACTCTCCACATTGTATAGGGTGAGATACACTCTCCAAACCCTAGTGTTACACTATATAAAGAAAGAGATATGGATTGAAATTTTAAGGTTCTTGTGTGAGAAATGTTTCAAATATTGTTCATCTCTAATTTTCTCTCAAGCATCTTCTGAAAAATCTTTTGATAGCAAGAAAGATCAAAATCTCGTTTTTCACTCTTATCATTTTGAAGATTTAAACTCAAGCCTTGAGCCTATTCTCTTATTGAAAATATATTGTGAGAATATATATATCTTGAGTTCTTGAAATATTACCTAAAAACACTTGAGCTTATATTGATCTATCTTCCATAAAAACCTTAGGGTTTTTGAGTGTTTTTGTTTCTTGAGTGATATATTGATTGCATACACAAATTTGTGATCTTGGGTGAGTGAAGCCCATTGTATCAAGGGAGGATTGTTCTCTTGATTGTGTGAAGAGCTAGTTAGCTCTTTTGTAAAGGTTTTGCTATTCCATCTATTGAAGGAAGAACCATAGTGTGAGGATCGGAAAAGTTTCAAGGAAGGGGATTCTTTGAGCTGAGGAGTAGGAGTTACCGAACCTTGTAAAAATCACGGTGTCAACATCTCTATCTCTATCTCCTTACTTTATGTTCATGCATGCTTAATTTATATTGTGGTAAATAGCTTGTTGAATTTAAGTGAAATTATTCATTACATATTTTACCTTGTAAATTAATATTGAACCTTGTTTCATGTTCTAGTAAGAATAAAAAGAAGTTAGAAATTATTTTTAAAACCCTATTCACCCCCCCTCTAGGGTATTTTAGTAACTTACAATTGGTATCAGAGCCTAATCTCTATTTGTTTTAGACTTAACCGTCTTAGGGAACGATCATGGCCTCAAACGTAGTCACTCATGTAGAAGGACAATCAAACAATAGGCCCCCATGGTTTGATGGTTCAAACTATAGTTATTGGAAGACTAGAATGATAGACTTTCTTCAAGCTATTGATTATCAAATTTGGCTAGTTATTGTTGATGGACCTTTCACTATGACCAAAGTAGTAGATGGAGAAACTATCCCAAAATTGCCCAACGAATGGGATAATGATGAGCGTAGACTTATGTCTTTTAATGCCAATGCTAAGGTTAATCTAAATTGTGCCTTAAGTCCAAATGAATTTAACCGTGTCTCTACTTGCTCCACGGCTAAAGAAATGTGGGATAAACTTGAAGTTACTTATGAAGGAACTACTCAAGTTAGAGAATCTAAAATTGATATACTTATGCATGAATATGAATTATTTGCCATGAAGGAAGATGAAAATATCAATTCTATGATGTCTCGTTTCACTAATATTTTGAATGGACTAAAACATCTTGGTAGAATTGTTCCTAGATCCGATGCGGCACGCAAAGTCCTTAGAAGCCTTCCTGTCAAATGGGATGCAAAAGTGACGGCAATTAAAGAAGCGCATGATCTTAGCACAATGAGCCTCGATGAGATTTTCGGGTCTCTTCTCACTTGGGAATTCACGTTAAAATCTCGTGAAGAAGACACCAAGCTAAGAAAAGGGGTGGTTTTGCAAGACTCTACCAAAAATGAAGCAAATGAGCCGAGTGAAGAAGAAGTGGATGAAGACATTGCATTATTCATCCAACAAAGTTTTCTTCAAAGAAAGAAAGCCAACGATGGTAGATTCATAAAGAAGAACGAGCAAAGGGGTGAGCCTAGCAAGAGGGAGCCTCTAACTTGCTTCAATTTTGGAAAGTCGGGGCACTATAGAAATGATTGCTTCAAGCTTAAAAAGGAGAATGAGAAATGGCCAAACAAGATGGATATGAATGCTACATGGAATGATCATGACTCATGTGATTCGGATGAGGAAGAAAATGCTGAGGAAATGGCAAACCCTTGTCTCATGGAAAATAAAGATGAGGTACATTTAAACTCACATACATTAGATAAAGATAAATTATAATATGATGAACTTCTCTCTTCTTATGATGAATTACAAGATGCCTTTGAAAACTTATATGATGAATTTGAAAAGTTAGCTCGAAAACATATTCTTCTTAAGAAAGCTAAATCTTCATATAGCTCTATTACTTCCAACTTAGAAGTTTCATGCAATGACAAAAGCATTGAGCTAGAAAAGGAAAATAATAGGTTGAAAAATACTATAGATGATCAAATAAATGTCTTAGCTAAATTTACAAAAGGAAAAGAGAACCTTAGCATTATGTTGGGAAGACAAAGAGGATCATTTGATAAATGTGGTCTAGGGTATGATGCTTTTGACAAAGATGCTCTTATCTTGAAAAAGAGAAAACCATTAAGGCATACATTTACAAGACAATCATCTCATGCATCATCAAATGATCATAAGCATGTTACATGTTATTATTGTAAGAAAAAGGGATATAAGGCAAATACATGTTTACTTAGAAAGAAGAAAGTGATAACAAAAATGATTTGGGTTCCAAAAGGAACCATTGAATGCTTACATAGAAAGGAGAATGTTATACCAAAAATGATTTGGGTTCCGAAAGGAACTATTGCATCTCTCTCTAACCCTAGTTGACCCAAGATAAATTAGGGACCAATGAATGTTACTTAAATTTGTTTTCTAGGTATGCTTGAAGTCCGCCTTAAAGGAAAAATGATTTCGTGATAGCGGATGCTCAAGGCATATGACGGGAGACAAATCAAAATACATTTCTCTAAAAACTTATGAAGGAAGAAACGTAACTTTTGGAGACAACTCTAAAGACAAAATTATAAGGATTGGCTCAATTGGTATATCTTCAACTCTTTCTATAGATAGTGTGTTTTTGGTTGATGGTTTTGAAGCATAACTTTTTAGCATTAGTCAAATTGTGTGACAATGGCTATGACGTTATTTTTAGCACCAATTCATGCTTAGTTAAGAAAGATGGGAATCAATTGTCAAATGCTAAAAGAAACGAAAATTTGTATACTATGTTGCTTTATGAATGTTTTCATTGATTGATAAATGATCATTATTCATGTATCACATTCTTTTGTTTTTTGAAATTGCATGAGAAAAGTGTCACATTGATTTAGAGTGAAATTATCTCAAAAGGGTGACTCTTATGGAAATATCTTTTCATTGTTCTTCTAAATGTTCAAAGAATTTTGAAATGAAATGAATCTTCCTATGTGCTATAGCTTTACAAATCTTGAAAAAGGTCATGTACTTTATTTTTGCTAAACAAGGGAAGTTATATTGGTTTTCTTGTCAATTCTTGATGATTGAACATGAATGATGCATATGGTTGTTTTCTATGATTCATATATGAAATGGAGTTTCATTCCTATTACTAATTTCATATTGGTTCATTGACTTGATAAATAACCATGAGCATATCTTACTATTTGAATTGACAAATGCACTTCATGATAATGTTCTTAAATGATAAATTCAATTGAAGCATAATGGTTATTGAAAATCATTCATTTTGTGCTAATGTGCTTATAATGAATTATGCCTAAAAATGTGCTAACACAAATGGACCCTAGAGCAAAAAGGGTACCAAAGAAAACCACTTGAGTGTGTTTTGTAGGTGTGGATTGATTCCTTACTCAAGATCAATTGATTCTTCAATTGTGATGCTATAATTCAAAAGGGGAGATGAAATCAAGGTCTCTCACAAAATGAGTGGACAATACAAATCATCTACAAGCAACTCTATGTAAAATGGGTAAAGCTAGCACCATGGTACACATTTTCTAACCTCCATTACTAATTTTATTTCATTGATGAGATTAAACTTGACAAACTTATGCTTATTCAAGTATGTTGAATCGTTATTGATATGTCATGGAATAAATGTGATGATTGGTAATAAGAGTGTTTGGCTACTTGGTTCATGCAATTAACTATGCTCTTGATGAATTCTTGATAGAAGTTTGCATTGAAACGACTTGGATATATGAAAGTAAGTCTTGATCATGCATGAATTGTAAAGAATATAGTCATGTCCAACTCTAGACCATAAAAGCTAGTTCACTTCATTTTGGTTGATTACTTAAGCAACTATGTCTTGATATTTGTTCATGGGCCTTCATGACTTTAGTGCTTTATCTAAATTCTCTTGACATGACATTTTTCACATTTATTTGAGGTGTTTAATTTTGAAGTAAATTTTGGACGGACTTGGAGTATATGTTTAATCAAATATGTTCACACTAGTAAACCTCAAGAGAGCATATTTTCTTTGAATGATCTATCTAATGCAAATGAGGTTAAGGAATATGTGATGAAATTCTATGCGATTAAATGATTCATCATCCTCTATTATATAACTTCTTGGTAATCATTCTAGAGGTATTTGCATAAAGATTTTCATAAAAATAATATTCATGTGCTTAGCCTTTGTTGTTTGAAATTGTAACATTGGTTGAAGCTATTTAATAAATGTTTGGATCTTTATTATGAAAATGTACTATAGGTTCCTCTTTGAAGGAAGCATGTTGAAAAGATGGAGATATTGTGCTTAAATGTTATTATCTTGAATGTTTATTGGAAAACATGATTCATGAGTTTTATGCGCACATATCATGAAAGACATATGTGTTTAATGTTCTTACATTATTGTGAGTTTCTCAATGATATACAATACTTTCTATATCTTAAACTTTTATATCATTATCATACATGCATACTCTTGTATATTTTATAATGCATATTAATATTGCAATCTATGCCTAAAAGTGGTGACCAAAGGTTTTGACCATTATTATCCTAAGATCTTAACCAAGAAGGATATAGGTTATTCTTTACACATGCGAATAAAATTAAATTTCTAAGAATGCCACATGCCTATTTGCATGAAATGTTTTTATCTAATGCATTCTCAAAAAAAAAAAATTCATGTAGAGAATCACAATGCTTGAAATGTATGAGTTTCAGAAAATGGGTTTTAAAACTATCATAAGCCGTGCTTAACTTGAGAAATGCTCAAAGAGGGTAATTTGAATGGCTTTCAGTAATTTTATTATGAATGAAGGTTGGTTTAGAACCTATATTGATCAACATTATTTTTGTTGTTTATCATTTATAACTTACCATAAATTTGGTTATAAGATTCACATTGGGGTATTATGTTTACTATTATTCGATGTGTAGTGAAAAGACGCTTATCACAAACATGCAAACTATTTCAAAATGAGCATGTTAGATGAACTTATTTCCTTTTTGGGTATAATCCATTTAAGTGTCATGAACATGATTTCAAATACTTTTTGACATTTTGGTTGTGGGACTCTATGGTTTCCTTGGTTGACTACTCTTGGACCAGCTTAAATTATATGTTATTTTGTTCATTATATTGGTTCATCTCTTATTATTTTAGATAAACATTTTTACCATATATATAAGAGATATATCTTGTGATTGTAGTACTTGTGAAGATTACATATCTTTGCCATTACATTAAAGTTTTCAAAGACATGGACTTATGAGAAATATTGAGATCACCTTCATGATTATAATTTTCTTCGTCAATATTCTCACAATGTTTATCCAAAAGAACTCATTGTGTAAAATTTCATAAAGAAATGGAAATACCTTTGAACATTAATGTGTTAGCATTTGTCTTGTGTATTTTTCACTTGATTATCTTAGAATATTCATTTCTTTGTCATCATCATGAATTTTACTCTATTCACATTGCATTCTATGATTAGATGTTGCGTATGTGTTTATTGATTTTCATGTGGTTAAGATGAAGGTGTTGTTAAGTTATTCTGAAGTGCTCATATGCGATTTTAAATGATCTAGTAATTGAGTGGTTCTTGCTTGCATATAGTATGTTGAATACTTACGATTTGAACTTTCATTCAAATACACTTACTTGAACATTAAGTCACTTTGAATTTGAGTCATTCACTTGATACATGTACTTGATATATGAAAATCTATGTTGATCATATATCCTATTTGTCTATGAAAATCAAGCAAATGTTTTAGTCATCATTGATGACTTGTGCTAACATGTCCTCATTGCCATCATGAATGCAAAGCTATGTTTGTAATTTGATAATCATCTTAATCATATTCATGAAATATGTGGACAATATGCTTCGTGTTACTTCAAAGGATATATTCTATGCTCACAATTCATTTATGCAACTTGATTCTTTTCTTGTACTTAATTGTATCCATTCTTTTTGATGATGTCAAAGGAGGAGAAAAGTAGTTGATGAGTATAGGTTGTATGCACATTCTTAGGGGGAGCTTTGCTCCTTGGTGATAGGGGAATAAATTTCAAACTTTATGCATATGACTATGTGCTTATTTTCAATCATGTGCCCATTGAATGCGATTTTACAAGCGTTATTTTTATATATAAAAGAATCCTTTTCATCCTTCACGAACTAAGCATAGTGAGATTAGGCATCATTTCTTACGTGATCATGTTGCTAAAAGAGACGTTGTATTGGTTTTTATTAACACTAAAAATAAATTACCAAATATTTTCACAAAGACTTTTCCGGAGGAATCTTTTTCAAAAACATTCGTAGAAAAATTGGGTTGGCTTTGGATGTTGATGTATTATCATGATAAATTCAACCATCACTTCCTACCTTTTAATGTTGCCAAAGGGGAAGAAGTTCGTTGCTTTCGTGCATTATGCTTTCGTGTATGCAAGTCATGTTTATGTGTGGCTCCATGCAAGTGTATGTAATTACAAAAAATTATTTACTAAGGGGGAACATGCAAATAAAAATGAAAGATGCACACATTGAGGGGGAGTATCACTTGATACTTCACCATTTATGCGCAAACACGAAATGTTCTGTCAACATAAAAAAAGGGGGAGATTGTTGGCTTTGAAATTCTATTTCAAGCAATAAATCTTATTTTGATATTAACAAAACATTCAAAACCAGGTTTGGTACTAATATGACTTTGAGCTAAGTGTTTCAGCAAGTACAGGTAAATGATTCGGAAAGATCGCTAAAAGCAACAAGCGATAAGGAAACTCAAGCGCAAACTCGAAGAAGGACAAAAAGCTCAAAGAAAGAACAAAAGCTGGACTCAAGACCTGGGGTAGATAGGTCGGGGTGAGAATATTGTAACAAGGTATCTTATGTGTTGATTGGTCTTATAAGCTCAACTAATAAATCAAACGAACTCAAACGGATAAAAAACGGACCTTAAAAATAATTCTTGGAGTCACCTAGTCGACTGGCCATGAAATGGCAGCCGACTGACTGTGACCCAGTCGACTGGCCGTTAAGGACCCAGCCGACTGGAGGAACGAGTGAGCTATAAAACGTTTTGACTGCATGAGGCAGTCGACTGCCCTGTCCAAAACAGTCAACTGACTGTGTCCAGTCGACTGGTAGTTAAGGGCCGAGCCGACTGACTAAACTAGAGAGTTTCGAACATTTTTTATTGCCTGAGGCAATCGACTGGCCTATCCAAGGTAGTCGACTGACTCATGAGGCAGTCAACTGGCCTTCTTGAGGCAGTCGACTGACCCTAGCCATTGGGAAAAATATTTTAAATCTAAGCATGGAGGCAGTCGACTGGGTGCCGTCAGGCAGTCGACTGGGTGCTTGAGGATTTTAAGGAAAAATATTTCTAAACAATATTTTTGCCCAAAAAGAAATGATTTTGCTTGTTGATTTTCAGGTCCTACTCTCTACATTGTATAGGGTGAGATACACTCTCCAAACCCTAGTGTTACACTATATAAAGAAAGAGATATGGATTGAAATTTTAAGGTTCTTGTGTGAGAAAATTTTCAAATATTGTTCATCTCTAATTTTCTCTCAAGCATCTTCTGAAAAATCTTTTGATAGCAAGAAAGATCAAAATCTCGTTTTTCACTCTTATCATTTTGAAGATTTAAACTCAAGCCTTGAGCCTATTCTCTTATTGAAAATATATTGTGAGAATATATATATCTTGAGTTCTTGAAATATTACCTAAAAACACTTGAGCTTATATTGATCTATCTTCCATAAAAACCTTAGGGTTTTGAGTGTTTTTGTTTCTTGAGTGATATATTGATTGCATACACAAATTTGTGATCTTGGGTGAGTGAAGCCCATTGTATCAAGGGAGGATTGTTCTCTTGATTGTGTGAAGAGCTAGTTAGCTCTTTTGTAAATGTTTTGCTATTCCACCTATTGAAGGAAGAGCCATAGTGTGAGGATCGGGAAAGTCTCAAGGAAGGGGATTATTTGAGCCGAGGAGTAGGAGTTACCGAACCTCGTAAAAATCACGGTGTCAACATCTCTATCTCTATCTCCTTACTTTATGTTCATGCATGCTTAATTTATATTGTGGTAAATAGCTTGTTGAATTTAAGTGAAATTATTCATTACATATTTTACCTTCTAAATTAATATTGAACCTTGTTGCATGTTCTAGTAAGAATAAAAAGAAGTTAGAAATTATTTTTAAAACCCTATTCACCCCCCCTCTAGGGTATTTTAGTGACTTACAACCTCAGTACATTCTAATCAGTCTCGAACAAGTCCAAAAACTAGCATATGATCGACAAGTGATAGTGTCTACTACCACATTTGTTTTCCCTATACGACACCGATTGTAGAAGTGATAGTTTTTCACACATTCTCACCTTTTGAGTTGCCTCATATAAAATTCTCTCTGCATAAATAGATACTGCAACTCTTTTGATATCTTAAAAATCCGAAGGTCTCACCCAAGAGATTATACCTCCAAATCCTTAACGCAAAAATTTTCACTGCCAACTCCTAATCATTGGTAAGAACACATAACTCAAACCCTATAGTGATGTTCCAATGAAGTAAAATACTCAACCCCACTCTGTGTATTTGCTAGAACAAGTGCAGAAGTCAACCTAGTCTTTCATTCATCAAAATCTGCCTGACAATGGTCATCCCATATAAATGACACTCTAATTTTAATCACGTGGGTAAGCGGATCAACAAAATCTGAATGAGCTTATGGTAATACCTGACCAAGCCCAGAAACCTACGGACTTCTGAATGTGAGGTAGAATGTCCCCACTCCAGAACCATTGAAACCTTCGCTAGGTCCACCATTATAGATCTAATAATTTCACCTCTCTCAACCCGAAAGCACGCTTCTTAAACTTTGCATATATATGATGCTCTCTAAGGGTCTATAATCCTATTTATAAATGTTTGACATGCTTCCAAAAGATATCCTGAAAATCATGGATCACTATCCATAGATATAGTAATCTCCTCATGGTTACATCCTCAATCTAATACAAATATTTTCTCTCTTGACCCGTTACAGTAAAGACAATGGTCCTAACATGATAATTCTCCTGAGAATTGTACTGAGATCACCAGTCTATCTCAAGCATCACATTATACGCATGCATGCCCAAAACTAACAAATCAGTTATAAATATAAGTATGCCAATTACATTGAAAACACACTTATATCTCTCCCGTAAAATCGTTCCAACACCTAATGGTCTGGAAACAAAATACCGATTGGTCGACTACAAGACTTAATTAATAATCCAGATAAAGCAATAAATGACCGCGATACAAAATAATGCGATGCTCTAATAATAGCGCAAAACTCGACCAACTCAACTATGAGTAGGAAATATAACCTCAATAGTCACGATGTGCCTGAAAATCATAAGGCATAACATTTTACACTTTGTCATAAGGCAACTATTGTTGTGGCTGCACTGATAGTACCGGCGATGCAGGTAAACTTGGATACCTAAGACCCTGAGCACGCAGAACTTGTGGTGCAAGAAAAGGTGATGAATGCCAATATCCCTACTATCCTGTCTAATCCTGAATAACCTTGGGCATCTCTCAACATAGTTCCCATCCTCCCCTTACTTTATAACAATGTCCCTTGAAGGACCCGAAAATATCCTATAACGGTAGTAACTGACTCCCACCATTTTAAAACATCACCAACCATCATGAAAATGACGGTTACCTACTTATGAATCTTTGTACACTCAACCATATGGAGATGACGCTCACTATCCTTCCACCCATGATGCGATTCCTTCATATCAATAGACCCCAATAACTCTAGTGGGATCCCTAAGTGAAAATGTTTCCGACATTTTCCTATGTGATAGGCTTTACTGACTGCTCAACAACATAAGCCTATTAAGGAAATGACGGATAAAATTACTAATTATAAAGTGTGGTTCCCATTCGTGTAGTAACAACCTGAGCAATAATAGCTGCAAGGTTATAAAGAAAATTTGGCAATTCCATCATGGACAATGCCCTGACCCTACTTCACGTTCATTTTCAAAGGAGGTAGCATACCGTAACAACGACAAAAACGAGATTATAATACCCCAACGATGAACTTTCAAGAGTCCTGTGAGTCCTATATTTAGGCTCTAAAGATCAGAATACGCAACACGGAAAACCTAACGAGAACATCCCTAGGATACTTGAACCTGGAGTGCTCTGATACCAATTGTGATACCCCCAATTTTCTCACATGAGTCGGCCAGGCTCACACACGAACATCGGGAAATATCATGCAATTTATATACAAAAACACATAATACAATAAAAATTTGTGGAATAAAAAAAAAATCAGAGCGGAAGCAACACTAACGTGAAATCTTACAAAAGACTTTAAGATACAACCTGAGAATCCTGTCAAAGAAGGACCCCTAAATAAAAATTACATTTTTAATAATCGTGCCCAAATTACTACAGTTGTATAACTAATATACAGTGTAAATCAAAAATAGGAATGCAGTAGACAATCACGAACAAAACGAGATGACTCAAATCCTTAACCCGGTGGCTGAAACTGTCCCGTACCTGAAATATCAAGAACAAGGTGGATTAAACCCACGAGCAAGTCCCCTACTACTACAACCCAATAGATGATCAATAAATCCAACATCTCTGAATGAAACAACATGGATAGATAAACCCTATGTAATAAGATTTATCTTTCACTTTTCTTAAAACCTTTAAAACCTACCTTTTTCTTTTCATTATCAAATAAGAGATATATAAATATACATTTTTAGAATAAATTACCAATGTCTCCTATACATATCATATTTTATAATATATATCACATAATCAAATAAAAGATATATAATTATACCTTTAAAATAAATAACCAATGTATCCTAAGCATCATCAATAACATATAAATGAATCTATTAATATTCATTATCATTTCTTATGCCAATAGAGAACTCTTCCAAAACATATTTTAACCACGTACCCGACAATTCAATCATGTCCCATGGTACTTAGGAGATTGCGTTAATAGTCAGTCTCCCTGTAGTTCCTTTAAAAACCTCAATAAAAATTATTTAATTAAATAATAAGATTTACGAATTTATCAATTCTATTTTAACCACGTACCCGATAATTCAACCATGTCATGACAACTCAATCATGTCCCGTGGTACTCATGAGACTGTATTTATTAGTCAGCCTCTTTGTGGTTCCTTAGGAATCCTCATTCCTTAATTATTTAAATTAAATATTATGATTTAAAAATGCATCAAATGCATCACTGAACATATTATAAGTGAGTATTCTATACCTCACCGATAGGAGCTCAATATTGGTCATTTTTCGCCCCTATCTTGCGTTTGTTATGTCTTTACATTCCGTTAATTAGTATTTTTATCCCGTTATTGTGTGTAAGCAAGTTTCAGGAGCTTAATGAAGAAACATAGCTAATCTAGTTGAATTAACTGAATTCGTGTTCATTTTTATCTCGAAAAAGGAATCAAGAGGTGTGTTAGTGCAAAGAAGAGATATCAGAGGGCAAAATGGTTATTTCCCGACATCATTATCTCACCAAAGGGAAAAATGTCATTTCTAGACATTATTACTTCAACACAAAGCATCAGGAGTCAAAGGTGACCTGTCTATATTTTTCCAATTTTGTCCATGCGTCGAGATTTTAAGTGATCGATGATTCCGGACCTCTACATACAGTGACTATACTATGATGATTGTGTTAGATAAGAGACTGGTTTTATTCTTGATACAAGTTTATATATTTATGTTGATTCTTATCTTAGACTGAATAAATGTATTTATCTTACTTAATCATGGTTATTCAATATGGGTTGGAACTCGGATGCTTAACACATGATTTTCTACACAATGGTGGTCATAAAACTCAAAACGCTAGGTTGACACAGGCCATGCCTTAACAAACTGATATAGATATGCTTTAGTTTACTTTCATGCTTTAATTTACTTTTCTGCATTTACTTTTTTTCAGTAGTTGGCATGCACTAATCAGTTTTCTCTCTCTCTGAATCAAACTGCAAGCGCGGTGCGACCTGATTCATAGTCAATGGATTGCCCTCGTGCAATTGATATATAATCTAAACTATATTATGCGGTTAGTGGTGGAGTGAGGAAACCCTAGTTTTCTCTCTCTCTGAATCACAACCATTATTTATTATTGCTTTCTATTTTATTTTCATTAGCATTAGATAATTCACAAAAACAAGCTCTTTTTTGAAAAATATAATTAAGTGTTTTTAGACTATTGAAGTGAACAATCCTTGTCCCTATGGGATCGATATTCCTCTACTCAAGCAAAACAGATCTGTGCGCTTGCAGAAGGGTAAAACCTAGTGTCGTTAAGGTGTTATTTTTAACCACATATTTTGCACACACCTGACGCCCATGAAGTTTTTGGCTCCGCTGCCGGGGACTTGGCATTGTTCAATAGCTTTAGTAGTTTATTTGCATTGCGTTATTATAGATTAAAGCTAAATTTGAATTTTTTGTGTGATTTTCAGTAAAATTGAAGAGCGTGAAAGGAAAAGACAAAGCTGCTGAAGTTGCGTCTGGACCCTTAGTGAGTTTCAATTTTGCATTGTTGTTGCATTTAATTTTTAGCTTTGCTTTATTTTCATAGTTTATAAAAGTTTAGAAGTTGGTTAGTTAATTTGCTTTATTGCAGAAAAAATATATATATTTTTGAGAAAAAAATAGGTTTTTAGTGAATGTCCGATAGATCGACGCGTTCAAATTCAAATTATGCGTTAGTTGTATAGGACTCAGAGATTGAAAGAACTCTAAGGCATTTACGAAAATCTATTGAAGAATGTCGTTAGACAGAAGAAGTCGAGATGGGTGATGAGACAGTCAATCCGCGGAAGTGACCAGGTACCTCATTGAAGGGATTCTACACATTGAACGCGTATGAATCGTATGCTGAATTTCCAGAAGAGGAAGGTCCAAAGCATTTTAAGATAAAGATTAGTGATATCAACATGCTCCTAAAGTTCTCTAATCTCAGGATAGAAGTTCCGTACCAGTATGTCAGTGAATTCTTAGGGGTAACATCAACTATTATGTATGATGGTTTGACTAAAAATGATTTAAGAGTGCGTCTGTTCCCATGGTCCTTAAAAGATAAAGCAAAAATATGGTATATTAAATTGTCCAAAACAAATAAACTTGACTGGGAAACACTTAAGCAAGAATTCTTAGAAAAAGAAATTCCCATAAGAAAGACTTCAGAAGCACAAGATGCAATTAAGCGATTCAGACAGTTGCCAGGAGAGCAATTTCATGATGCGTGGGTGAGGTACAATGAGATTTTGTATAAATGTCCCCAGCAAAAGTTTTCTGATCAAGATGTTGCTAGAAATTTTTACATGGGTCTAGGTGAAAAGCATAAAAATCTGATAGATGTCTCTACACAGGGTCAGTTTATCTTGAAACCCGCAAAAGAGCTTTTAGAGATGTTTGATAATATCAGTGAAAATACCCTTCTGTATGAATCTGATCTGAGGTTTAAACATGGTCAAGATAGATAATCTGAAAAAAGCATTTGAGGTTAATCATGATGTGAAAAATGATAGAGGAGAGGTTAGAGCGATTTGAAAAACTTCTTACCCAAAGAAGTCATTCTCCTAAAAGAGAAGTGTATCAGGTTAAACTAGATTATTCTCAAAATGAGTGTGAGGACGTAATAGCCGCTGATGTCAATGCAACATGGAATTACTTAAATAATGCCCCGTTCTCCAACTCATACTCTCCAAATAATAAAAATCATCCATTCATGTCCTATAAGTCCACAAATGTAGATAATCCTCTAGAAAAAGTTCAACAAGGACAATTGTCCAAATCCCAATCCAATTTTCAACCAAGGCAATAATTTACCTCGCAACCAAGGTTCCAACAAAGCCAACAATCATTCCAATCTCAACCAACTATACTGGCTAGTAATTCTCAATCAAATTTCCATCCTAGACAGGCACCTAATAATTCTTTGGCTCTTTAGCCATTCAATAACAATCAGGTTATCCAACCATACCAATATCAGCTCTAGCCTTAAAAAAGCTAAGCTCCTTCACCCGGTTTCCAAAATAACAGGATAAAGCAGACCTTGGTGGACCTCCAAAATCAGATGGGTGTTCATACTCAAGCACTAGCTCAAATCACCATGCAGTTAGGACAAATGGAAAATCAGAGAAATACTAGAGAGCCAGGTCAGTTGCCTAGTCAGCCTATCGCTAACCCAAATATTCAGTAAGTGCAAGAGCTTGGATCGTTTACCAATGATAATCTCGAGTATGTTCAAGCAATTATGACTCTAAGAAACGGAAGGGTAGTGGAAAGCAGAGTGGAGGAAGAATATGAGGAGAGGCTGCGTAGAAAAAAGGAAGCTGAGCAAGCTCATAGGAAGGAAGCAAAAAAAGAACAGCAGAAAGAGGTTGAGAGTAGAGAGGCTGAAGTTCAGACAGATAAACTGCTAATAGATAAAAGTGTCAACGAGACATTGCTTAATGATCCTGATAGGGCAAACTACGAGGAGGCACCACCATTTCCTCAACGTCTTAGAGAACCGGCTAACTATGAGAAGATGAAAGAATCTGATATGTTGGATACGCTCCGATAAGTCAAGATTAATCTGCCACTCTTAGACATGATTGCCCAAATCCCACCATATGCTAAATATTTCGAGGATCTCTGTACGCAGAAGAGAAAAAGAAAAGAGAAGAATCCGAAGAAAATACTCTTAACTAAGCAAGTGAGTTCAATCCTGTTAAACAATACTCCACCAAAGAGGAAAGATCCCGGTGCCCACACTATTTCTTGTGTTATCGGTGGCCAGAAAATTGGTGAAGCCCTTCTTGATCTAGGTGCGAGTATTAACTTGCTTCTTTATTCAGTCTATAAATAGCTAGGGTTGGGAGAGCTCAGTCCCACAGAGGTTGTACTGCAGTTTGTTGATCGATCTGTTAAGCAGGCAAAAAGAATTTTGGACATCATAGTTCAACTGGGCAAGTTTTAATTTCTGGTTGATTTTGTAATCCTTGAGACGAAACCTGTCCCAAACATGAAAAAACATATCCTAGTAATCCTAGGTAGACCATTTTTTGCCACTGCAAATGCGTGCATTAATTACCAAACCGGAGCCATGGATCTGACCTTTGGGAACATGAAAGTCATGATGAATGTGTTTGAGGGAAGCCACCAATTGCCTGAGTTTATGGACTACTTCCAAATTAATGAGTGTGATGAGCTAGATGACATTATACAAGATTTTGCCACTCATATTTTGGAGAAAGACGAGTTTGAGGAATTTCTAGCAAAGGAAGTGTTGAATGAAAGAATCAAAGATTGGGATGCGCATATGGAATGGAAAAACAAGAGCCAGTGGAACCACTCCCGATAGTCTCAAGTACTCCCCCAGTTCAATCACTTACGACTTTGCCTGTTCTAGAACTTAAGGAGTTGTTAAAGAAACTGAAGTATGTTTTCTTGGGACCCGATGAAACTCTTCATGTAATTATTTCATCAAAGTTGACAGTAGAACATGAATCGAGTCTGATTGAGGTCTTGACCAAGAATAAAAAAGCGATTGGGTGAAGTGTTGCTGATTTGAAAGGTATTGATCCATCAATTTGTATGCATCAGATTTATTTGGAAGATGAGGCGAAATTGTCAAGGGAGATGCAGCGGAGATTGAATTCAAACATAGTCGAGGTGGTAAGAAAAGAAGTAGTGAAGTTGCTAGATGCGGGAATCATCTACCCGATCTCTGGTAGTAAGTGGGTAAGCTCAACTCAAGTGGTCCGAAGAAGTTAGGAATCTCAGTGGTGCCCAATGAAAAGGGTGACCTAATTCCTCAACGCACGACTACGGGGTGACGTGTGTGTATCGACTACAGAAAGCTCAACTCTAACACCAGGAATGATCATTTTCCATTGCCATTCATCGATCAAATCATGAAAAGAATAGCCGGACAGAGCAACTACTGCTTTTTGGATGGATATTCTGGCTATAATCAAGTGGCAATTGATCATGTGGATCAGGAGAAAACAAATTTTACTTGTCCATATGGCACATTCTTGTACAGACGGATGCCTTTTGGTTTATGTAATGCGTCAGATACATTCCAGAGGTGTATGATGTCTATCTTCTCTGATATGGTAGAAACGTTTCTGGAAGTATTCATGGTTGACTTCTCAGTTTTTGGGGTAACCTTTGAAGACTGTTTGAGGCATTTAAAAGGTGTAAAGAGACCAATTTAATTCTTAGTTGGGAGAAGATCCATTTTATGGTTCAAGAGGGAATAGTACATGGCCACATTATATCAAAACAGGGGATTGAGGTAGATAAAGCAAAAGTTGAGCTAATTTCAAAATTACCTCCTCCCACATCTGTGAAGCAGATATGCTCTTTTTTGGGCCATGCCGGGTTTTACAGAAGGTTTATCAAAGATTTTAGCAAAATTGCCTGGCCATTATGCAATTTACTAGCTAAGGATATAATGTTTGTCTTTGACGAATAATGTTTTCATGGCTTTGAGGAATTGTGTGCTAAACTCTCATCTGCCCCAATTATCTGTCCACCGAACTCGTCTCTACCGTTCGAGTTGATGTGTGACATTTCAGATTATGCAATTGGAGTTATGCTGGGGCAGAGAAAATATAAATTGCCATATGTGATTTGCTATGCCAGTAGAACTCTGAACGAAGCTCAGATAAACTACACAACTATCTAGAAGGAGTTGCTGGCAGTGGTCTTCGCTTTGAACAAATTCAGGTCGTATTTGTTGGGAACCAAGGTGGTCGTGTACTCAAATCATGCCGCACTAAGGCATTTGTTAACCAAGAAAGACTCTAAGCCCAGACTAATTTGATGGATTATGTTGCTACAAGAATTTGATTTGGCGATCAAAGACAAGAAGGGTACAGAGAATGTTATAGCTGATCAAGAATTATCGTTGAGTCCACAAAGGATGATACTCCTCTTAAGGATGAATTCCTAGATGAACATCTGTTCAGTGTGGCTGTTATGGAACAAATATCATGGTATGCAGATATTGTCAACTATAAAGCCACTTGTGGAATTCCTAATGGATGGTCTAAGCATGAGAAGGATCATTTTTTCAGCCAAGTAAATTTTTATATCTGGGACAATCCGCAACTGTACAAATATTGCCCGGATCAGATAATTCCTAAATGTATTCCAGAAAGAGAAGTTCAAGGCATACTGACATTCTGTCATATGCTAGAGTGTGGAGGGCATTTTGGTGCTCAGAAGACAGCTCACAAAGTCCTACATAGCGATTTTTATTGGCCTACCATATTCAAGGATGCATTCGAGTTTTGAAAATCTTATCTGAGATGTCAAATGCTGGGTTCCATATCTCGACGAGACATGATGCCACTGAATCCTATTTTGGTGGTTTAGTTGTTTGACATTTGGGGCATTGACTTCATGGGACCGTTTCCTAAACCCGGCGATAAGTTGTACATATTAGTGGGAGTTGATTATGTTTTTAAATGGGTAGAGGTTGTTGCCACGTCGCATGCGAATCACATTGTGGTTGAGGAGTTTGTTAAATCCAATAACTTTTCTAGATTTGGTATGCCACGAGTGTTGATCAGTGACGGCGACAGCCACTTTGATAACTAGTTTCTTCTGGCCTTGTGCAAGAAATATGATGTCACTCATAGATTGGAATGCCATATCACCCACAGATGAGTGGTCGAGTAGAGGTTTTGAACAGGGAGATCAAGAACATTATTGAAAAGACGGTGGATCCTGACTTGAGGAATTGGTCGAGAAGGTTAAATGATGCATTGTGGGTATACAAGACCGCTTAAAAGACACCGATTGGTATGAAACCATACAGATTGGTCTATGGTAAGGAGTGTCATCTCCCTATGGAACTCGAGCACAAAGCATATTGGGCGATCAGAAGATTGAATTTAGATATCAAAAGATCGCATGCTCAAAGGAAACTCCAACTCGGTGAACTTGAGGAGTTGAGGAACAATGCATATGAGAATTCTCGAATATATAAAGCCCAAACCAAAGAATTCCACGACAGACATATCAGACAGAAAAGCTTTGAGGTTGGCCAGAAAGTGTGGTTGTTCAATTCAAGACTTAAATTGTTTCCCGGTAAGCTCTAATCAAGATGGGACGGGCTGTAAAAAATTACTAAGGTTTACCCCCATGACGACTCTGACAAAAGAAAGCGATTTGTGATGAATGGTCAGCATTTGAAGCATTATATCAAAGTTGAGATGAAAGAGAGTGTTGTTGAGACAGTTGATTTAATAAAACCGACACCGGAGCTGGATGATTTTGATCCTGAGTACTGAGAGGCCGCAACGTCGAGCCAACGACGTCAAATATTGGTACTAAGTGATAAAGAGTAGCTTTGGATCTTAGTTTGTAGTTGTAAAATAGTAGTTTAATTCATTTTTTATAAATTTTAAGATCGATTCCGAAATAGTCGTCATCATTCGAAGGGGTATTTTCGTTCACGAAGCACCAAATTTTAATGAATCGAAGTCAATCAAGTCAATAGGTGTGCATGGGGAAGGTTCGAGTGTTCGGGAATCGAGAATGAGGCAAACATAGCCGAAGCAAAAAATTCAGCCTTGGGACATACGCCCCAGCGTAGGGTACCCTATGCCCAAGCGTAGGTCGCGGGACTATATATAAATACAGTCTCGTGGCTTTTCATTTGAAAATTCTCTTTTCTCATTCTCTTCTCCACCAAATCGACGCCCATTCATTCCTAAAGCTAAATATCGATATTTCTCATCATTCCCGAGTGGTGGATCGTCAGATTAGTGAGCGGTGTGTCTGGATTCATGTGAAGAACTTAGAAAGTCTCTAGAATCCAATTTTGGGGAATTTTCCATTTCTCGCGGGACCGTTTTTGATCGCTTCTATCGATATGCATGCCTTACTGTGTCTAATACATTGAGTATGTGTGATTTTATTTTCGCACTATGAGGACATGTGTGCGTTTAAGTTTGAGGGTGCGTCGGTTGTCGTGAAAGTGTATTGGTAAGCGTTATATATACATAAAATAAAAAAAATCAATAAAATCCAAAAAGAGGATGATTAAACTTCCCAAGAAAATTATGCGTTTCAATATTTTTGTAGTTTCTTTTCCCTTGCTATGATGTTGGTATGTGTTTGTTGTGAATCTTTACAGGTAGTCCAAATCAAGTTTGGGGGAGGAAATTGAGCACTTCATAGATCCAGAACTGCGCTTCAAGGTAATTGTATATGTTCTCATTCTTTATTTTTGACCATGGGGACATGGTTTCATTTAAGTATAGGGGTGAGGGTATAGTGATAAGAGGAAATTAAAAAACAATTGCCAATTTTGGATAAATACTTTGTTTTTACGCATGACTGTTTCGCATGATGAGCTCATTAATTTTATCTTTATGATACATAAGTAGTACGTGATGTGATGTTCCCGCTCATGAGAGTAATGATTGGATCGAGTTAGTGAAGTGATGTAGTTTACATAGGTGAGTGATTAGTGAAATTGAAATAACGAAAGACGACTTTGACCTATAAGCAGAAGCACACATTCACTGTGAGAAAAATAATTGATCTTTAATTGATAATTTTGCCAAAATACAAGGGGAGAAGGGGTGTGTTATGTTATGATTGGAAGGATGATTATTGAGAATTTATTTTTTTACAATTAGATGCAAAAAGTAGTTCTTCGAACTGAGTAACCGGGTTTTGGTATGACCAATATCATTGTTCGTGTAAAAAGGTAAGAAAACTAATGAACATAAATCCCATGGAAGAAGCTCGGGCCCAGTTGGTCGAAACTAAAAATTCTCGCTGGAAAGTCCAAAGCTTAGAAAAACAATAAAATGGGATAATGTGGAAAGTAGGAAAGTTGATTTTATTTCTTAAGGGAAAAATTTGAGAGATTAAAATATCGTAGTTGAATGTTCACAAAGACATGAAAGGTTGTCTAGATTGGGAGTAGTGAGTAGCGAAGTTATTTACTTCAAGTGGGGACCATTCATGACACAAAGCTCGAGATAGTTATTGTTCGGTAGTTAGTGGGAGTATTTGCATTCATATTATCTTGTGTGTTGTATCATAGCTTATTTGACTTGTGTGTGTGAACTCATGAGTGTGTGATTACAGAGAACTAAGATGTTTGTAGGTACCATCACTGAAAACCTTCATGAGACTTCACTCGTCCACTAGGGATAACCTAGGGGTTTAAAAGGCTTGTTACACGTGGTAAATGTAATCGTTAACCCTCATGAAAATAATGGGTTAGGTTAGAGTAGATAGGTTAGACAGAATAAGAATCATCACAAATAGTTTATTTGAATTTATTGTTAAGGGACTAGCAATATGTAAGTTTGGGGGTGTGATAAGTGCTCAATATTGGTCATTTTTCACCCCTATCTTGCGTTTGTTATGTCTTTACATTCCGTTACTTGGAATTTTTATCCCGTTTGTATGTGTAAGCATGTTTCAACAACTTAATAAAGAAACAGAGCTAATCTCGGTGAATTAACTGAGTTCATGTTCGTTTCTATCTCTAGAAAGGAATCAAGAGGTGTTTCAGTGCAAAGAAGAGATACCAGAGGGAAAAATGGTCATTTCCCGACATCGTTATCTCACCGAATGGCAAAAATGTCATTTTCAGACATTATTACTTCAACCAAAAATATCAGGAGTCAAAGGCGACCAGTCTAGCTCAAATATGAAAAAACGGGTTTTTATAGCAAAAATACATGATACCCTACGTTGGTAGAGGGAAAAAGAGGTAGAATGGACTACACCTACAGTTTGGTCTGGGAGCTAGAGGGGGGACCCTATGCCCTAGACCTACGCCCAAGCATAGATCCCAGGCATAGGTTCCACTTTGTAGTCACATGACTAATTTATGCGTAAGAATGGTTTTGGAGTGTTTTTGGATATTTCCAGTTTTGTCCCTGTGTCGAGATTTTAAGTGATCGATGAGTCTGGACCTCTACATACAGGCTTATACACGTATTTTCATCAGATTTTAGAGAAATTATTCATGTATTATGAAATTACAGAAAATGGCAACCATTACGGTTTCCCTCACTTGTCTATAAATATAAGAGGGTTAGGTTTAGTTGAGAGTTCTAATTTTTATGCATGTTCATTGAGTTGGTGGCTGAGTTCATTGCTTCCATAGAAGAGAATCATCATTGAAGACCTAAAGATCCGGAGAAGAAGATTATGGAGAACGTTTCTACACCGACAATGCAGTCTCTCTCCACTATGACCAACTAACTCGGTATCTAGGGTTTTCTCACAAAACCCTAGCCAAGTAATGTAGTTCTAGTTTATATTCAATTGTAGAGAGGGAAACTGTGACTATACTGTGATGATTGTGTTATATAAGAGACCGATTTTTATTCTTAATACAAGTTTATAAATTTGTTATGATTCTTATCTTATACTGAATAAATGTATTTATCTTACTCAATCATGGTTACTCAATATGGGCTGGAACTCGGATGCTTAACACATGATTTTCTACACAATGGTGGTCATAAAACTCGAAACCCTAGGTTGCCATGCCCTGACAAATTGATATAGACATGCTTTAGTTTATTTTCATGCTTTAATTTACTATTTTGTATTTACTTTTTGTTAGTAGTTGACATGCACTAATCAGTATAGTCTTGAGATGGGTTGTCACGATCCAGTTGAGACTAATCCTTTTTGGGGTCAAACTGCTGGTGTGGTGCGACCTAATTCACAGTCAATGAATCACCCACATGCAATTGATATATAATCTGAACTATATTGTGCGGTTAGTGGTGGAGTGAGGAAACACTAGTTTTTTCTCTCTCTGAATCACAACCATTATTTATTATTGCTTTCTTTTTTATTTTCGTTAGCATTAGATAATTCACAAAAGTAAACAATTTTTGGAAAAATATAATTCAGTGTTTTTAGACTATTTAAGTGAACAATCCTTGGTTCCGTGGGATCGATATTCCCCTACTCAAGCAAAACTGTCTACAACTTCTTTGTGCGCTTGCAGAAGGGTAAAACCTAGTGTTGTTAATGTGTTATTTTTAACCACATATTTTGCACACACCTGACGCCTATCACTCACTTGATACATATATGCTTATTAGCATAATAAAAGTAAACATCCCATACAACATTGCGCACCCCATGCTTCACATATGTACACAATCATAAATAATAATTTATAATAATATATAAAACCATTATATCCAATAATCAACAAATATCACCTTCCATAATATAATCATTTATAAACATTCTAATGAATATATTTAACACCATTTTAACCATCACATATTTTTTGATAAGGTTAATATATAATAGGATTCGAAATCACAATAATATTTATTTAAAGTTTAGGGATCCAAAATATATTTTTTTACCAAAGATATAGGGGTCAAAGTGTGATTACAGTGTAGTACGGGGATACCAATGTAACTTCATCAATGTTCGGGAACCAATCTGTAAATTTCGTAAAGTATAGGGTTCATACTGTAATTAGTATAAATGTAATGGGTTAAATCGTAATATAATTAGGTGTCAAACTATAATTATAGTAACGTTCAGGGGTAGATCCGTAATTATAGCAATATTTAAGGGTTTTAATATAATTTCAATGAAGTTCACATGCCTACGGTGTGTGCATTTGCACCGGATCATTTCTCATATAGGTGGATGATTCTGATTGGTCAAGTTTATGCTTATTGTGAGCACAACTACACCAAATTATACCCAATAAATATATTATATTTCAAGGGTAAGGATTAAACGTTCATCAAATCTTGTGGTTAGTAAAATGAGTATACCATAGTAAACTAAATCCATCCACACTAGATTATAGCATAGATATATTTAAATCAAACGGTTGGATTGAAAGTTAATATAATCCTATGGTTTAAAAAACAAGTGTACATAACAACCTACAATCAGCCACACTAGATTTCCAGATTTATATAATTTCTGAAAATTGCCACTAAAAATCCCTAAGAATTTCTAAATATTTCTAGAAAATTCAAGAAGCTTATTTAAATAATTATAAATATTATTAAAGTTTCCTAACTAGTATTTGTTGATATTTCCATAATCATAGATGTATTTTATAATAAAAATACAATTTAATGATAATATGAAATATATGATAATAATCATTTAAGATTCATCTATCCATATATATATGCATTTATATACATAATAACACTTCTATATTTATTTTTATAGAAAATTAACTGTGTATAAATAATATATATCTATTTATACATATTATTTCACAAAGGTCTTGGATTTATAAATCCAAAGGAGTAGAATAGAGTTGTAACTTATTTTAAATTATCCGGCTATGATTTGTTATCTTCAAGCCCAAAATTCATCCAAAATTATCACAACCTCTCCAAGAAGTCTCGAATTTTCTCTCCATTCTCTCTCAAAGTTTTTGAGAAAAATTGAAACCTTCGCAAGTCTTGAGAAAATGAAATGCAAGACTCATTTACACATCCTAAAAATTATTCCTACAAACATTTAGCCCTACAGTTTTTACTTTGTCGACATCTTTTCCACATTTCCTTCTCTTTCCACTTCGCATTCTACTTATCATTTCTATTTTAATATTTTCCTCTATTCTCCTTTTCTTTTTACATTATACAATCATCCACATTAACACACACCAACATATATATATATATATATATATATATATATATATATATATACACCTAACACACCCCAACATATATATATATATACTTATACATCCATTTACACACATTACAACTATTAAATCACACACCAAATTTACTAAATTACACATCACAATTACTACATTACACATCAAAATTATAACTTGTACATATACACACATCATAAATATCAAAACAATTGTGTGTACAAAAATTAGGGTTATTACAGGTTCGACACCCATCCGATCTCCAATCATCGTGAAACTTGGAGGTTAGCTGACCCGCGGGCTTCTGTTTGTCATACTCGAATTTGGGACAATTTCGTCAAATGGTTTGGTGTAGATTACGATTCTAAGTGGTGAGTTGACTTTTTTATTTTTGTTATTTTACGTGCCCTAATGTCTATAAATTTTAATCATATTTTACTATGTTATTCTAGGCATCGTGATGATTTTTTTGGCGCGTCGCGGGGTCCAATTGGATTAATGGTACGAAAAGATATTTTTTAGGGTTGTGGTTTGGGAACCGGTGTTGGTTAATCGTCGTGGTTGTGCACGCTTTTAGAGGTAGGGAAACCATTATTTTATTTACGATCTCACGCATTGTGGGGCGTGTGAAATTATAGTTGTGATGTTCGGAAGTTGTGATGGCGTAGAATTGCTTTCAACATGTTAAGTTGAAAATAATGAAATAAATAAATAAATTAAATTAATTGGGTAAATAAATAAAGTAAATTATTTGGAGAAAATAAATAAATAAATTAAATTACTATTATTGAAATTTTGACGTGTTTTCGTGCTTATGTGGTTATTATTATCATGTTGCGAATGTGTTGAATCGATTATATTTATCTCAGTGGTAAATATGTAAAAAGTTGTTTTTTTGGAAATTGATAGTAGAGTGACGTGTTACGTTCCTACGTGATATTACTCGAGCATGCTATGTGTGTATTAAATTAAATTGATTATGAAAATCATGCATGTATGCCTAGGGTGCTAGTGATAACATGATATTATTATTATAAGTCATATTCATCTCACGATCATGTAGTCTGTGGGAGACGGAAGGGCATGATTGCATTCAACACCGGACGTTGGGGTACGACCATCCTGGTGTAGGGATTCCGGGGTACGGAGATTCCGCTTATTCCTAGGCCTATGAGTTACGAACATTCTAGATGAGTCACGTACACAGTTGGTCATACAAGATGTGACGACAGTGTAGCAGAGAAAGCTATGCCAGGGATATGAGTCACGTACGTAGTTGGTCGTACAGGAGGTGACTGTAGGGTAGCAGAGAGAGCTATACCTGGGTTTTGGTTTTGGCGTTACGTTAGGCATTCCGGGGTACAGAATGCCCGTTTATTCCTAGGACTCCGGTTACGGATATCCTAAATGAGTCACGTACGCAATTAGTCGTACAGGATGACTACAAGGTAGCAGAAAGAGCTACACATGAAACTCGTGTCTGGAAATGTAGGTAGACATTGACATACATCACATTCTCATATCATTTCATGATATCAGTTAGTTGAGATGTTGTATATATATAAATTTACTCTACGATTCTCTTACTGTTGCTATAGTTGGACTAATGAGTATTCAGTGTGTATAGTTGTGGATCTCATGGGTATGTAGACCAAGATGAGATGTATGTTTTACCTTTGTTCCAGGATGGGATCTAGTTTTTGTTTTGGGAAGAACCAGTTAGTCTCGCCAGTTAGGGCAGAGATAGGGGGCGTTTCCCTGTTGAGCATTGTGAGCTCATTCCCATTGTGTTTATTATTTTCAGGTTATGTGACCGGACATGGTCGGATGTAGTTGTTGTGATGTTGTTGGTATGTTGGGACCTACTATTACATTTTATTATTCAGGTCATGTTAGGGCTAGTTTGCGTTTACCTTGCCATTTTGGATTAATGTATTATTCTTTTGGCACCTAAGGGTGTAATGATCTGTATCTATTGCCAGGTTGACACGTACTTCATTTGTGTTGGGTATTATCATATATATTTTAGACTGTGCGTATGTTGTGGGGCTTGAAAGGGTGGCGGATCTGTTGTGTCATCGATCCCTATCCCTTGTTATATTTTTGGGATGGTTTTTCTATTGTTTAGGATGTATATATTGCATTATAGGGTGTATGGAGTGGACCTCCTCCACCAGAGGGTTCTTGTACAGACGAAACTCTGCCTGATTTTTGTTCATTTTTCCAGGTGACGTTCCAGTGATCCTAGACTTCAGTACGGGAGGTCCTGTGGATTTTGGGGCATTACACTCAAGGAACTCATTAGTTCCTCCTCCACACCAGTTTGTCTAGGAAATGAATTTTGATTTTAAATTTGTGGCGGATTTTGGTTCGAAAATCAGAACAATTGGGTATTATTGGACTGAAAATCCTGAGTATTAAATGGTTTGTGACTTCTATGGAAACTTGGTTGAGGATTTTACGTGTTAGGAAAGTATAAATTGTCTCCATTGTATGTGATGTCCTCACAATTTTGAGGGGTTGCTTCGATTTTACTGAAAGATACTAAGAATTTATCTTCAGAAGATAATGACTCCGGACGGGGGTTTGCTCTGATTTCTCTCAAATGGGCTAAGAATTTATCTACAAAAGAAAATGGCCCTGGGCATGAATATACACTGGACTCTTCAAATTGGAATTAACTAGATGGTTGAGGATAATAATCTTGACTATACGGTCAATACCCTGATCTGTAATCGAAATATCGTGGATCCTCATTAAAGCTATGATATGAATTTCCTATACCTGATTGTTAGTATTAGAAATTGGATGATTACTCCAATCCGGGTTGTATGAATTATAATATACAACACTCGTCGAATTGGTGTAGCCATTATACTTTCTTTTTTTCTGAAAATAAAAAAATCATGGTTTTGATGTTCTAAATGATGCATTTCGGCCTAAAATAACCTGGGCTCACTGACTTATAGTGAGTTTTGTTCAATGGCCCTTTTCCACTCAAAACCCTCTCCTCTTTTGCAAAAATCGGACTTTCTAACAGTTTACATGAAAACTACAGAATTTTTTTTTTCTAAACTACTCTAACTATGGACAGAAAATAAAGCTAAGATTATGCGTAAAATTAAGCTACACTAGAACTCACAAGTGGTCCAATGACGCAATGCTCACTGTTCCGCTGGCTCCTTTTGTGCTTTCCAGTGTACCTCACAAAAATACACAATCCAACTTTAGATACAATACAAACAATTCAAGTATACAAAATTACTAAAATTTAGAATATCCATTAGTCCCCAGCAATGGTACCAAAAACTTGATGTCTGTCCAGGGGTGATAAAAATAGTGTTTAAGAATAGCCCCTTAATGACGACAAGATTTTACCTATCACAAGTGTACGAATCGTATTGTAGTACAGTTCACCTTGAGAAAGGTTATCAAACCCAAGAGACTAAGTCGTATTCTGAATTCTCACAAAGTAATACTCTTAAATTGCTATGAAAGTATGATTTGTGATTTGTGATTTATTAACTAATTAACTAGTAAAACAAATAAAAATAGATTAAGACAAGAATAGTAGAGATAAAAACTAGGGTTTCCTTACTCCACCACTAACCTCATAATATAGCTATCTACTTGCTAAATTGCAAGAGAGCGATCCATCACTATGAATCAGATCATACCGTAAATAGTCGAATACGTCCCAAAAAGGATACTATCCACCGAATTCGCTACAACCAATCTCCGGACAGAGTATGACTAGTACATGCCATATACATTACTTTAATCTACTCCTACAACATAAAATTAAACTAAAGCATGTCTATATCACCTCGCCGAGGCATGGCCTGTGTAAACCTAGGTTTCAAGTGTTAAGCACCATTGTGTAGAAAATCATGATATATTTAATATAACATGATTGGTTGAGATAATGCATTCATTCAATCTAAAACAAGAATTAGAATAAATATAAAAAATTTGTGTCACGAATAACTACGGTCACAGATCTACACAATTATCACAGTGTGGTCATAGTTTCCCCTCATTACAATTGAAACAAATAAATAAACTACATTACTTGGCTAGGGTATTTCTAGAAAACCCTAGATACTGATTTAGTTGCTTATAGTGTTGGGTGACTGCATCGTTGATGTAGAAATGACCTCCTTGATCGTCCTCTCCGGATCTCTAGGTCTTGAATGACACCTTCTCTTTGAATGATATAAATCTCCAGATATAATGCTCTAGAAATTATGTAATTAGAAACTCCTTAGATCTGGTCCAGACCTTGGTATTTATAGAAGTGATTGAGAAGAGTCCTGCTTGGATTAGACTTGCTCCGCTTAGAATAGGATTCCGCTTTGATGTGTTTCTCCTTAATTCGGAGCCGAACCCTTTAATCTGATGTATAATATGTCTAAAACATGTGCTTAAAGGTGGTGGGGTCAAACACAAAGTCATCCAAGTCAAAATGGATCAATTCAGGTCAAACTAGGATTTTTGCCCGAATATGAAATTTTTAGCTTTTTCTGCAGATACGTCTCACTCTTTTGATCATAACTGGAGCTAAACATATTAGATGGAGGCGTGCTATAGCGTTTTGGAAATCCGACTTCAAGATATTGATGTTAGGTTCAAGAATCACTCAATTTGGACATGTGTTGACCGAGATATGATCATCCGAAGTTGGCTGAAAATTTTGCACTGTAGCTACGCTTAAGTGTAGTTTTAAGTGTTTCAAACCACTTTTACCTACTGTAAGCGTCGGTTAAGCGTACTAAATTTCTTGGAAACCATTTTTCTTGATTATTGCTCCGTTTGAACCCCCTCAACTCCTTTGGTATGTTTCCTGAAGTTACGGCTTCGAAAAATGACATTTTTGCCCTCCGAGAGACACTTTTTGTTTAAAAACACCTCTTTTGCTCTCCTTTTGAATAGAAATAAGCATGTCCTTGATTAATTCGCCAAAGTTAGCTCGTTTTCTTCTTTAAGCTCCTGAAACACACTTAGACACACAAACCGCATAAAAATACCAAGTAATGGAATGATAAGACGTAAGGATAGCAAGTTAGGGGCCTAAAATTTACAACATTTGGCACCTATCAACCATCACAACAAAATCTACCAAAAACACGTGATGCATACAAGTCACCCTGTGAAGAAACGTTTAGCTACAAAAAATAAGGATGTTAAAGATGTTATAGACCACCTAAATAACCCCAAAAAAATAAGCCTTGTCTACTAAAATATGCTTATATTGGTCATTCAGGTGGTGGTGGTGGTAGTGGTGCTGATTGGTGTTGTTGAGAAGCCTAGAACCATGCCAGCGGCTACTAGTACTCCAACCATGGTGTTAGGCATTGATACCTCTGCTGTGAATTTGATGGAGGTTCTTGACAGAGCTGAAGAAACAACGCTAGAGGTTCATTCTGGTTTGCAAGCAACATCTCCTGCACTTTGGAGATTTTTTCCATTTCCTCCCGCACTTGTGTTACTTCCTCCACCATGTTTCTTGAATTTTCCTCCGCTATTTCTGCTCTCTTTCGACACAGTTCTTCATATGATGATGATGCCCGTGGATGACTTGGAACAACATAACCATGTCCAAGCCCACGGGGGTATCCTTTCCTAACTCCCATATGCCCAAGCACAATATCAATATCATATCCACCATGATTAGGACAATCATAATTTTGAGAAGCCTGTTTTGCTAACTCCATCATTTCATCCTACCAAAAAAAGGACAAAAAAAATGTTAATTGTTCTATCTATTTCGAGAACATCCAAGGTTTTGAGAAATTCTGTGATATCTATTTCAACCACATCAATGCCATTTAAAAGCACACTAGTTGAAAGCAATTAATTTCAACCACATCCAAGGTTTTTAATTTTACGATACTATCACAAACAAAACTCCCTTCCCCAAGACTCCTTCATTTCCTTCCTAAAAAAAAAAAAAACAAATCTGCAAAAAAGACTAATTCATCCCCATTATTATCATCAATATTACCTTGATCATTTATGAATGGTCTGGCCAACATGACTTTTCCCTTTTCAAATTTTTTTATGTATCTATCTATATAATACCGTATTAGATCAATGATGAGACCAGAAAATTCGATATTTTTGGCCTTAAATAAACCTTTGCTAGTCCCTTTATTTTATTAATAAGATATTTTTATCCGAATTGTGTTTAAGTGTGTTTCAGGACCTTAACGCCCATTTGAGTTAATTTCGGGTTTTTAGCAAATATGCCTAATCCGGAATGACACTTCGAAGATGAATGCACTCAATTTAGAGCAAGGTACAAGGTAGTGAAGCAAAGTACAAGTGGCTGAAGCAGAAATTCGCATAATAGATAAATATCAAAATTTAGGAACCACCAATCGATCGGTAGCAGCCGATATTGGAATCTGTGCGAACTTATATTGTAGAATTCTGACTTTGTGTACAAGTATGTCAAGGGGAAGAATCATCCATTCACTGCTAATACTTGGTCCCCGCACCAAGTCCTCTTGGAGTGTAAGAAAAGACATGACATATCTACACTAACTTTTGTCTCTAAATATGTGAAGACTTCATGAAGAATGAATAATCTGGAATATATCTTGGACATATTCATATACAAAGTGTTTCTCTTTAGAGAGAGGCTCCTCTCAAGAATTCAAGAACCAACTATCAATCATGAAAATGGTTGCTACATCAGTGATGCATTCTTCTCCCTCCATGAGCAGCTAGTCGGTATCTAGGGTTTTCAATGAAACCCTAGTTGAGTAATGTAGAACTTTAATTTATTTTATTGCAAAGAGCGAAAAATAAAGAGAACTTATATGATGATTATGTAGTGAGAGACCGAACGAATTGCCTAAATAATTTTCTTGTTAATTCTCTTCTTAAGCTGAGATTGAATTAATAATTTATCTTGAACAACTGTGTTTTCTCATTAGGAACAGGAACCTCCGAAGATTTAATAATGGTTTATACATAATGGTTATTAATTGGTATGATAAAGTCTTAGGTTTACACAGTCCATGCTAAGAGAAGATGATATAGACATGTTTTTAATTTCATATTTTAGGAGTAGATGCATGCACTAGTCATACTTTCTTCGAAGATGGATTGTAGAGAATCAGACCGATTACATATCTTTGGGGATTAGGCAACTTCTCGTAGCGTTACTAATCCAGGTTGGCTTAATCATCCTAATTTTTCTTATAAAACTCAGAATAAAACATTCAACCAAAATCCTAATCAATAATCCAACTAATTCCGACCATTTAACTAAAATCCGAATCAACAATCAAATCAATTTCGTTCCTTTAATCAAAATCCTAATCAGCCACCTTTTAGAAACCCCAATAATACACCACCTATGAGACCACCTGGTTTTGAACAAGAAATAAGGAGTGTATTGAACGAGTTTCAAAATGCTACACAATTCCTATATACACATTCCCAATCTATCTTTAAACTTGAAACCCAAATCAGGCAGATAGCGAATTCCATGAATATAAGAGAATAAGGGATATTACCAAGCCAGCCAATAATCAACCCTAAGGGTCAACATATGATAGACCATATAGTTCCTATAGGAGAACCAGCCATAGAAACTATTCAAGCAATAACCACACTTTGAAGTGGTAAAATCATAGATACTAAGGCTGGAGAACAATTTGAGGAAAGGAAGAAAAAACAAGAGGATAAATAAGAAATAAATCTAAAGAATAAAGAAGAAATAAGTCTAGAGATAGAAAAAGAATTAGTTCCTGAAAAGAAATAAGAGCATGTTACAGAAAAACAAAAATCTACACCACCAAGAGAAATAGGATAAACAAGCTACAAACCATAAACACCATTCCCACAACGCTTACAAAATCCTATTCCTTACGGAAAGCAAGATGAAAAGATTCAACAGAGGTTTGAGACTTTCCAACAAGTAAAGATTAATCTTCTTCTCCTTACAACGATTAAACAAATTCCTGATTATTCCAAGTTCTTAAAAGATTTATGTATGCATAAAAGGAAAAATTAAACTCATAATGTTAACCAATCACATGAGTTCTAAAATAGCAAGCACTACGCCTCCCAAATATAAGGATCCTAGAGCTATAAATATTTCCTGTATAATAAAAGATCAAGAAATTGAAATACCTCTACTTGATTTAGGGGCTAGTGTAAATTTACTATCGTACTTAGTTTATTAGCAGTTAGGATTAGGGGACTTATTTCCAACATCGGTTATTTTACAACTTGTTGATAGATCCACTAAACAACCACGAGGCATAATAGAGGACGTTATTGTTAAAATTGATCAATTCTACTTTTCAGTTGATTTTGTTGTTTTAGACACGAAACCTTTCTATAATCCTACTAGGCAAATATCGGTATTCCTAGGCTGACCATTTCTACTAATTGTTATTGCATGTATAAACTGTAGAACCGTGGCTATGTATTTATCATTTGGAAATATGAAGGTTCGAAAAAATATCTTTGAATCCAGTTACCATTCAGCTGGTAATGAAGAATGTTTCTTAATAAATGCTCTTGATAAACCAGTATCAAGATTAGTACCTCAACCGGTAGATAAACCAGCTGACAATTTGCTAGAAGTGGATGATTTTTCCGTATTTGGAACTACTTTTGATGAGTATCTTGAACATTTGGCATTAGTGTTAAAACGATGTAAGGAAACCAATCTCATACTGATTTAGGAAAAGAGTCATTTTATGGTCCAGGAAGGCATAGTTTTGGGGCATATTATTTCAAAAAGAGGGATTGAGGTAGGCAAGGCCAAGATAAAACTAATACCTAATTTACCCCCTCCTACTACTGTGCGACAAATACTGTCATTTTTAGGTCATGTAGGTTTTAACGGCGTCTTATTAAAGACTTTAGCAGGATAGCAAGACCGCTATATAGTCTATTAGCAAAAGATGCCCCATTTGTATTTGATAATGAGTGTCATAAAGCTTTTGTGTTACTTAGAAACCTCTTGTCCACTGCACCAATCATGAAACCTCCTGATTGGTCAAGACCATTTGAGCTAATATGTGATGTATCGGATTACGCTATAGGGGCAGTATTGGGATAAAGGAAAAATAAAATACCTCATGCAGTCTATTATGCCAGTAAAACACTTACGAAGGCTCAAATGATTGACACTACCACAGAAAAAGAATTATTAGTTGTTGTCTATGCCTTAGATAAGTTTAGATCATATTTGCTAGGAACAAAGGTTGTAGTGTATTCTAACCACTCAACACTCAAGTACCTATTATCGAAGAAAAATTATAAACCCCGATTAATTAGATGGATCCTTTTTTTACAAGATTTTGATTTGGAAATAAGGGACAAGAAGGGTACGGAAAATGTGATACGGATCATTTATCAAGATTAATAGTAGAATCAACCAATGAAGATACTCCTGTGAAAGATTCCTTCTCGGATGAACAACTATTCCATATAAGTGTAGAAATACCTTGGTACACAGATATAGTTAATTACTTAGCCACAGGTAGGATTCCCAAGGGATTGACTAAACAAGAAAGGGATCGTTTATTTTCGCAAGTTAAACATTATATTTGGGAAGACCCACTTTTATTTAAGTATTGTCATGACCAGATGATTTGGAGATGTGTTCCTCAAAGGGAAGTAGTGAGGATTCTTAAGTTTTATCATACTTTTGAATGTGGACATTTTGGAGCTAAGAAAACAACAATGAAACAGTTACAAAACGAATTTAATTGGCCTTCATTATTTAAGGATGCGTATGAATATTGTAACACGTGTGATAGGTGTCAACGTTTAGGTTCTATCTTAAGACGAAATCAGATGCCCCAAACCCCGATTCTTATAATTGAATTATTTGATGTATGGGCAATAGATTTTATGGGACAATTCCTGAAGTCACAAGAGTATGAATATATATTAGTATCAGTCGATTATGTGTCTAAATAGGTTGAAACTATCCCAACTAAGAAAGCTAATCATCAAGTTGTGATTAAATTCTTACAATCTAACATCTTGACAAGATTTGGTACACCGAGAGCTATCATTAGTGATGGAGGGAAATATTTTTGTAATAAATACCTTGGAAATTTATGTGAAAAATATTCGGTGACACACAAAGTAGGTACAACCTATCATCCTCAGACAAGTGAGCAAGCTGAGATTTCAAATAGGGAAATTAAGCAAATTCTTGAGAAAACAGTCTGTCTTGATAGAAAGGATTGGGCAAATAGACTAAAGGACGTGTTATAGGCGTATAGGACTGCTTACAAAACACCAATTGGGACTACGCCTTATAAATTAGTTTATGGGAAATCATGTCATCTGCATGTTAAACTAGAGCACAAAGCATATTGGGCAATTAAACAATTAAATTTTGATTTAAAGAAAGCCAATGCATATAGAAAAATACAATTGAATGAGTTAGATGAAATACGTAATGACGCATATGAAAATGGTAAAATTTATAAAGCTAAAACAAAAGCATTCCATGACAAACATATCTGTAGAAAAACTTTTGAAACTGGTCAGAAGTCTGGTTATTTAATTCTAAATTAAGACTTTTTCCTAGAAAGCTTCGGTCCCGATGGGATGGACCGTATACGGTTTTAAATGCATATTCACACAGAGTTATAGAATTAGAAGATCCTAAAAATGGGAATTATTTCAAAATAAATGGCCAGCGGCTTAAACAATGTTACGAACATGGTAGTAATTTAGTTATAGTGGAATCTATTGATTTGATAAATCCTATATATGACTCTGAGTAAAAGACAATAAAAAATCGTCAGACCAATGACGTTAAAATTTGGTCAGTAGTGTAATTTGCTCTTTATTTACTTTCAAAAATGTAATGCCCCGTGTTTTCCTTTCTCTTTTCTGGAATTCTTTTCCAAGAGTTAACGTTATATGACATCACTTATTCATGATGTCTTGTGTATTTTTGGTACGTGTAAATTTTTCGCGTTTACGTTTTGGAATTAGCGGGACGACTTCATAGTATTTCATTTCTGACTTCGTGGATTTGAGTGTCACCAACGACTACGAGGGTTCGTTGTGACACTTTCTTGTTGATGCTTCGACCATCGTGTTTTGTGCTCGAACGTGTTACTTAATTTATTGTAGACATTCCGGGGCAACACTTATGTGATTATGTGTTTATTTATATTTTTGGAACTTTTGGGAGTGAGGGGTATTCTTAGTAGTTCACTTGTGTGGGATTTGTTGAGGAAGTATGAGAGTCTCCCTATGTGTTTTGAAGTGTTTGGATGTGTCCCGGATTGTTTCAAAATTTTCCGGTGTCATCTTGGGGCCTTGGAGCCTTTTCTTGGAATTATAGTTTTAGGGTTACCAAGTACTCGGTAACTGTTCATACCAAGTACTCGACTACTGTTCATACCGAGTACTCGAGGTACAACTCGACAGATTTCATAGATTGCCGATATAAGGAAGTCTTGACCTAAAACATTCCAACTTTTCTCATTTCTTCTCTAAACTCAGCGTACTCTCTCCCATTTGGTTTTTCTCTCTATCTTTGCCTATATCATCTATTTAGGCTTGGAGTTTTGTCATGGTTTCAACACGGAAATTGGTTATGGTAGTCTTGCCTTTGGTTTGAGTCGTGGATTGGTAAGTGGTTTTATCCTTTGTGAGTTATTTTTCCAAACCCAAGTTTTGGGTTTTCTTGTCAAACCATGTGTTGATTCATGTTTTCTTTGTGGTTTGAGTCTCAATTCATCCTTAGGAGGCTATGGCAAATCTTTTCACCGATTGGTTTCGTCGGTTTCGATTTTGGGTGAAGGCTAGGGTTTCATAGACCTTGTTTGGAGATTGACTTGTTCTTCATTTGAGGTAGGGAAAAACATCCCTAATCTCTCGTTTTTTGATTCATGAGTGTACGATTTCATTTCCGGACTTTATAACCCTAGATATAATTTTTGATAAGTGTATACTTAAGAAATGTGAAATTAGGGTTGTATGTGTTTATGTGCTATAATCCATGTTTATGTCATACTTGAAATAGGTATATGATGTATGCTAGATGGGTTATGAGTTGTGGACATTTTATGTTGAAATATATTTGTATACATATATCTGTGAATATGAGTATTGAGGTTTATATGTATAAGTGTAAGTATACATATAGGATTTCGGGTGTTAGTAGTGTAGCCGTGATAGCGTAAGTAGGCTAGCTACCTTGGTTAGTGAATTGAGATGTGGAACTTAGTGTGTTATTCTAGTTTCCCCATTCTTGTGAATTTTGAGGGTTTTATATTGAACATTAAACTTATGCATGAAAATAAGTTAATGTGTTGATTAAATGGTTTAATTGAGATAAAAACATGTTAAATGAATGATAATGTTATCTTTAAGAAATAAAGAATGACTTGATGTTTTGGAACATTACTTATGCATAATAATGTATCATTGTGAGATAAATGTTTTAATTGGGATAGAAGCATGTTTAGTGAATAAAAAAGTTACCGTTGTGTATAAAAGAATAACTTGATGATTTGGGAATGTTGGTTATAAATATGATGTGATACATATTTATGTTGATGCATGGATTATTGAGGACATAGTGCATGGGTACACCTTTTGTATTGAGAACACAATTGGTGTTAGGCTATGCCCGGTTGTGTAACAATGGGTTAGTAGTTTTGTGTCGAATTATCGCAACAACTGGCCAACAGGTGTCCCCCACCTATGGAACTAAAAACCGAAAATTGATGATATAGGTTTGGGTCATCCCAACCTCAAAGTTGCAGGTCGTCTTGTGCATTTGGTATACGAATGTTTTTGTCACAGGTTGTCTCGTGCAACTGCATTCCTTGTTGAAAGTGAGAAGTGTCAAAATCACTTGGGAAGAATCGGTGCGGTACTCTTTTCTCATTATGAATGGGTAGAGTGTGTATTCGTTAACCTGTGTTGGGCAAAGTGTGTGTCATGAGGTGTGTGGTCATGTTTGTACCATGAGGTGTGTGAGTCACATTGCATTGAGTTGCTGTTATGTGATTTATGTTGGCATGTGGAACATGTTTAAATGAGGATTTTGCGATATATAGTTCACATGTTATTTAAATGCTAAAATGAAATGGAAGGATGTGATAATATAATTTGTTTGCCTTGTTAAAGTATAATGTGCAATGAATATTTATACTTGTTGTTATGTGCTTATATGCCCTTAGGTGGGATCATGAGTTGGTTTTCTACGGCTTTATTGTGATAAGTAAAGTCGATAGTGTTTTAGGAGGTCGATTGTGAAATGTGACCTTTGAGAATAGGGTGATAGCTTTGTGACCCTTTGTTGGTAGTGGGGTATTCACCACTTGATGTTTTTGCACCTTTGAGGGGTGTATGATCCTTGAGAGTTTGGGGATCTTTGTTGGTTAAGTAGTGATGGTAATTTGATACTTCTTTTTCATTTGAGGCAGATATCGTTGATTATACTTTGAAGTTTCGAGTTGATTAGGCGAAGTGAGGATTGATCCTAGTCACTTGTGTGGTAACGGTTCTTGATTCCATTAGAATTCTAAGAGAGAAGATATTACATGGGAATCGAGGTTTGAATGGATTGGAGGTGGTTTTGGTTGAACCAAGTTAGTTTCCGAGTTGTGGCTACTAGAGTTTTCTTTTTTTTTTACATCCTAAGAATAGGAGTGTTCTTGATGTGGTTTTCTTAACCACTTGGGGTGGTTGAGATGAGTTATTGATTTGAGAGTTGGATTGAGTTCCCGGTTGAGAATAAGGTTATGGGATTGTTCTTTCCCGGTTTTCATTGAAGTGTTGTCATTTTTGGACTTCATTCTTCATTCTTCGTTCTTCGTGGTTCATGTCAAATTTTGAGTCACTCCGCATGGTATTTTCAATGTTTCGGTGTGTTTGGTTTGGCCCGGAGTCGTCCGGTTTAATTTCGGAGCTTTTCAGGTTCATTCCTTGACTTTGCATTCTGGGGGCCACCGAGTACTCGGTGATGATTCTACCGAGTACTCGGTGAGTGCATAAGTCCACGCACTTGTGCGAGAGGCCATAAATTCACCCAAGAGTTTTGGAAGTTTTGGGCATAAAATGTCTATCGAGTACTCGGTGAAAACTGATTTTGTGTACTCTTTTTAGCTTCTTTTTGTTCTCTCCCTTGTGATTCACAACATCTCCTACTATGCTTGAGGCATTGAGTAGTGGTCTTTAGGGATGAGTTTTATTAGGTTGAAGGATCGACTTAGATCCACCTTTCTTGAGTGTTGGTCGCGGCGTGATGCCGAGCCACTCCTTTTTGTGTCATCATTTGATCCATGTGGTTGGAAACGGACGTTGGGTTCCGTAGTTCCAGTGCGTTACTTATTCCTTCTTCGCCCTCGTGGGACGTCATAGGAATCCTAGAGTAGGGATTGTTGGGTTGACTTGCGAGTGTTTTTCTCTCGGTATGTGTATCTCATACTTTCTTTCATTCCGAGTTTCGGTTATGATGTGTGTGTCTTAGTGCACATATATATTGGTGATTTTCCTCATCACGGGTGGATGTCTCTCCATGTTGACGAGATGTTCCGGTTATTCTTTTGGTTAGCATTGGAGTTTCATCCCTTGCTTGATGTCATGGTCTTGTGTGGCCATTCTTGAGGGTAGTGTTTCCGTACCCTTCGTGGTTGAGTAGTTATCCTTCCTTTTCCATAATGAGAATGTTAGTGATGAAATCGATCTCCTTGAGGATAGTATCATGAGATTGATGTAGTGGCATGTGTAGTGCTATTGAGGTGAGTGTGGCTCGCCTTTGTGAAGAGATTTGAGGTGTCGTATATGAATTGTGTATATATACATTGACGATGGTTATGTGAGTATGTAAGGACTTGAGAGTTTCCTTAGTACTGGTTATGTATGTTTATGGATATCGTGGTGATCTTAGTTCATTTGGTTCCTATGGTTTTTGTTGTGGCCACTAGAGTGATTGACTATGTTACTCTAGGGTATTGTGTATGGTTATATGAGTAAATGTAGACTACTAGTGTTGGATTGGGGGTACGAGTTTTAGTGTTCTCCTATGAGGTTAGAACTACATGACTTGTACTTATTTGTGGTATCTTTGTATATATATATACGTATAGATATATATATATATATAGGTGTGTGTTTGCCATATGATGTGATATTATGGATTCCTTATATGCTAGTTGCCTTGATGATGCATGGTAGGGGACTAGAGGGATTTGTTTTAGGGGTCTCATATTGGTGTGACTACGATGTGGGACGATTGACCGGCCTAGAGTAGATGCATGTACACGGGTTGGTTCACACTAGGTTTGGACGATCGGAGGATGTGATGATTTCGATTTCCTTTCTCCTACGGGGCTCAATGAGCTCACCCCGACGTTGGTTTGCCCTGGTGGTTTACACCAGTTTGCAGGTGATGTTTCGGATAGCTATCAGGTTTTCTGCAGGATGGCTCGTGGCATGGATGTTGTTGCGGGTTTTGGGACGTTTGTACGTAGTTTTGTTCCAGTTAGTTTCCTTTGTTTGTCCCCTGTATTGGGACCATTGTTGTATTTCTTGGGAGCCAGTCTGTTGGCATATCCCTTCCTTGTATTTGGTATTGTTGCATCTTTATAGAGATATATTCTTTCGGCGCCTCGATATGCCTTGTGTATCATTTGGTTTAGCTTCCGCTTGGTTTTGTATAGAATTATTGTTATTAATAATATTCCATTCATTTTATTGGTATTGATATTCTTAGATTGTCGCTCATTTTATGGATCACGACGCCGGAATCCTAAGATGTCACAGTTCCGGAGTCTTTGGAAATTCGGGACGTGACATAAAATATATATATATTTATAAAAATATATTTACATATTTATTTACAATAAATAATTAAAATAATATAATTATGTTTTAATTTTTAAATTTTCAAAAAATTTCCGATTGATCGAGAGAAGTTTGTTTTTAGTCCAGAATAGTAAGTACAAAATTTTAGGTCAAAACATTTTAGCCGTCAGTATAAAAATATCAAGTTAGATTGATATAGTAAAATATATATTATTGTGAGTAGTATTTTCATAATAGAGTATTATATCAATTTGATTCATTTCTCCCTACCCAAATAAAAATATGACTTAATTAAGCCTATTGATATTTTATAAATATACCCTTTAGCTTTTCATTTTCTTCACCATTACAAAAGACAGTTTGACTACCCCAATGGCTAAAATTATTATTATATCTTCTTCTTCTTCTTCTTCACGCTCTTCCTCTGTTTCCTCGAACACCTCCATTGATGATAATTGGGTTAAGCATGTTCTGGTTATTGACAAGGCTACTCCAGAAATAGAAGAACCTCATTATATTCCGTTGGATAACCCTATCGTTGATGTTCTTAACCTTCATGCTTTACGATATGAGGTTACGTTTATGGCAAATAAGTTAGATCATCCATCTTTTGATCCTGCTTTTCTTTTACTCCAAAATCATGGGTTGTTCCCTCTTTTAATTGCTAGCTCTAATGTTGTCTTCCTGGAGGTAGTCCGTCAGTTTTACCATAATATGACCATAGTTGAAACCAATCATGGGATTGCTTTCTCTATTTGGACATGTAACACCCCGTCCAAATTTTTTTTTTCCTAAAATTGTTTTTGATTTTTTTTCAGTTGTGACGTCACTTGTTCATAATGTCCTATTTATTCTTGGTATTTCGTGCATAAATGTTTTGCGTTTACGTGTAACATCGGCTGGATGACTTTACAATTTCTCCTTGAAGATTTCATGGAATCTATTGTTAACGATTACGCGGGTTCGTCTCGACGATTGTGTTTAGTACTTCGATTGGGTGGCGACACATTTTGTTTGTTGAACGTTTAAGGCTCTGACGATTGGGTTTTATACCCCGAGCTATTTATATCAGTTTATATTGTCTATTGGGCGTCCCATTTATTTTTCGGGCTCGCGTGATTTTATTTAGAGGTAGATCTGGTATTTTTCGTGATGTATTGAATGTATATATAATTATATATATGCCGATATAAAAAGAGAAAAGGTTAGCCACTTCTTCTTTCTCTTCGCGCAACGCAACCCATGGCTCCATCTTCTTCCTCCACTGCGACTTCTCCTCTTCTTCGATTAACAGACCTAGTTTCTACTTCCTCACAGTGCAGGTCGTCGATCATGGGAGAGAGAGAGAGAGGTCGCACGTCTGGTGGTGTTGGGTTACCGACTTAGGGTGACGGCAAAGGCAACAGAGGACGACGACGGTGGTGCTGGGTGATGCAAGCGGCACAAGGGTGGTCATTCGGTGGCAGGAGGTGGTCGCGACAAACGAAGCATAACCAATTTTGGCCGGACTTCGCGGCATCGGTTCGACGGATTCCGAACTCCGTTTGGGATGATTTTCGAAAGATAGCTTTGTCTCAGTGTCCTGTACGACATACTAAAAATTGGGCTTTATTTTTTTAGTAGTTCGCCAGGAAATCGCGATTATAGGTATGAACTTTCGTTTGGGTTATGTTAGATTTGTCAAAATTCGTTGACCTATCGTTAATGGGCTTCGTATATATTGTATAGGTTGTCGAGACGGACGTTTTCGTATATTCATAATTTTAATCGGACTACTTTGGTTGGCGGGCCCCATATTCGGGCGCCGATAGAGCTGGAAAAATATGACACGACATGACACGTTTGACAAGATTATATTTATTGTGTTATTTATTTGCAGATTTTTTCTGGGTTTGGCACATGGGTTTGGGTTCATATTTTTGGCGTTGGGGTGGAAAATGTAACCCAATCTATGTTTGGTTGGTTGGTTTTGGTTCCAAAATGTTGCTCCATAGTGTACCAAATGGGCTTTTTTTCACACAATCTCAATAAATGGTTTACATAGTGTGGTTACTATTTGCTCAAACAAAAACCATCTTGGTGTACCATTTTAAAGCCCAAACCAATCCTTGGTGTACCATTTTGAAAAACAAATTTTTTTGGAATTATAAGCCATGTTTAAATTCGAATTGTTTTTTATAAAGATCAAAAAAAAAATATAAATTCGAAAACAACATTTAAATTTTGAAAATAATATATACAATTAGAAAATATATATATACCTTTCGAAACAAATACATAAAATTCCAAAAAAATATATAAAATTCGACAAAAATACAAAATTAGAAAATATATATATAAATTTTGAAACAAATATATAAAATTAGAAAAGAATATATAAAATTTGAAAACAATATATAAACAATATTTTTATTTTGAATTTTATATATTTGTTTTGAATTATATATATATATATATTTGAAATTTATATTTTTTTCAAAACAAATGTTATAAATCTTTCAAAATATATAATTTTTTCGGATTTTATATATTTTTTCTAATTTTATATATATATATATTTCAAATTATAAATATATTTTTAAAATTTATATTTTTTTTGAATTTTATATATTTTTTGAATTTTATATATTTTTGAAATTTAATATATTGTTTTTGAATTATATATATTTGAAATTTATATATCTTTTCGAATTTTTCATATATTTTTTCGAAATTTATATTTTTTCGAATGTTATATATTTTTTTGAATTATATATATGTATTTTTGAATTTATATTTTTTTGAATTTCATATATTTTTTAAATTTTATATATTATTGTTTGAATTATATATCTTTTTTCAAAATTTAATACTATATATTTGTCGAATTATATATATATATTCGAAATTGATATATATTTTTGGATTATATATATATATTTTGAAATATTTTAGGGGGTGTAAGTGGGATAAGGGCTAATTTGAGGGGTGTAATTGGGATTTACTGTTAAAATTTAATAAAATAAGAATGAGTATAAAAGTCATTTAATTATATGTTTTATTTTTTAAAACATATATATTTGCAAAATATTATTATAGATAAATAAAATGTCAAACCATTACAAGTTACCAAACTTGGTTTGCTTTCAGAATTTCAGCCCATACCAACTCTACCAAACATAGTTTGGTTTTTCAGCTTTACTTTTTCGCACACCAAAACCATATGCACCAAACATGGTTTCAGTTCAGAATAAAATCACACCAAACCCAACCAACCTAACCCAAAATAAAAAACCAACAGTGCACCGGTTGCCAAACAGGCACTAATTGATCATCGATTGAAATATATCAATAAATTATTACTGGATCATGTCAAATTCAAATTTATTTATTTTTTAATTTGTTTTCGTGTTGGATTATGTCAAATTTAAATTATTTATTTTTTTGTGTTAGATTGTGTCAGATTACATGTTCGACTCGTGGGACGACACGCCGACACGAATTGCCAGCCCTAAGCATCGACACTATTCACGGTGGGCCCCATTTTAGGCAAAAGTGTTTTGAGGCATATTTGAATGTGCGTCTTGGGCGACGTGTCGATATATCCGACTTAGTCGTGGGCATGATAGTTAGTCCGTAGACAGGGGTCGAGAGGTAGGGAAAATCACTATCACTACAGATGACTCTAGACTAATATGTGATATTTTGATCTGAGCATGTTCGTTATATAAAATGAATTAGTATATGTATATATATATATGTTGGTGTGTTACGTGTATATATATATATATGTTGGTGTGTGTTAATGTGGATGATTGTGTAATGTAAAAAGAAAAGGAAAAGAGAGGAAATTATTAAAATAGAAATAATGAGTAGGATGTGAAGTGGAAAGAGAAGGAAAGGTGGAAAAGGTGGCGACAAAGTCAAAAATGTAGGGCCAAATGTTTATAGGAATAATTATTCGGATGTGTAAATGAATCTTGCATTTCATTTTTTCAAGACTTACGAAGGTTTCAATTTTTCTCAAAAACTTTGAGAGAGAATGGAGAGAAAATGAGAGAGTTCTTGGAGAGGATGTGATAATCTTGGATGAATTTTGGGCTTGAAGATCTCAAATCAAAGTCGGATAATTTAAGGCAAGTTACAACTCTATTCTACCTCTTACGATTTATAAATCCAAGACATTTGTGAAATAATATGTATAAATAGATATATATTATTTAAACATAGTTAATTTTTTTAAAAATAAATATAGAAGTGTTATTATGTATATAAATGCATATATATATGGATAGATGAATGTTAAATGATTATTATCATATATTTCATATTATCATTAATTTTAATTATAAAATACATCTATGATTATGGAAATATCAACAAATACTAGTTAGGAAGCTTTAATAATATTTTTAATTATTTAAATAAGTTTCTTGAATTTTCTAGAAATATTTAGAAGTGTAAATTACAGTTTCATCCCTCTAGATATGACATATTACAACTTGACCCCCTCTAGATTGGATAATTACACCTGTACCCCCTCTAGATTGGTTTTTTGTAACAGTTTCCCCGTTCCCTCATTATTCTGGCAAGGTCAACGTCGGTCAATCCAATTTTTGCATGGGAAATTACTATCTTAGCCTTGACTAAGTGAGATTTCAGTTTTGCCCCCTCTAGTTTGTTTGTGAATTGACACAATTGCCCTTTATGTCTTAAACTATATATATGCACACAAATGGGTCTTCTATTTCAGTTTCTTCTTCCTCCTGGAGTTGCTTCATCTATTTCGTGTTCTTCTTCCTAGAGTTGTGCTGAAGTTGTGATGGAGTTGTGGTGGGGCTTTGTTGGTGCCTTGGTGGACTTGTTTATTAGAGAGCTTCTTCTATTTCGTGGTGTTCTTCTATTTCAACCATTGTCATGTCTTCAATATTAGTAAGCTTAATCATTTTTGGAGCTTTTTTTGTCATGTAGGGTTTAGTTTATTACATTTTAGGGTTTGTATGAAATTAGGGTTTTGAAAGCCCTAAATTTTAGATATTCTATTGATTAAATTTAGGGCTTTTAAGAATTTAGGGCTTTTTAAATTCACACAATTACACTTTTGCAGGTTAGTTCTTCAAACAATGACACTACATATTTAAGATTCACTAGTAAGCTTTGTTATTACGAGCTTAATGTTGCAATTAGAGTTACTGAAAATGAGAGGAATAAAGGAAAGCTATATTATGTGTGTCCAAAAGAAACTAATCCATATCGCTTTTGGGATTGGTGTAAACCTAGATCAAGTTCAAGTGTTGATGGATTAAAGGAGAAAATTTCAAGATTGGAGCAAGATGTTGAAGAACTCAAATTTTCTCATGCAGAGGTTCTTTTAAATATAAAAATACTTAATGCAAGTTATGGTGTAGTGAAGATGTTGGTAATTGTGACTTTAATTCTGAGTGTGTTTTCCTTTGTAGTATTGATTACCTGTTTAGGGAAGTGAGTGACTATAATTTATGTTCAATTTGTGACTTCAGTTTGTAGTATTATGGCTTTATTTTGGACAGTTTGGCAAGAGAATGCAATGTAGTATTCTGACTTTCATTTTGGACAATTTGCCAACACACTGGAATGTAGTATTGTGAGTTTCATTTAGGACAGTTTGGCAAGTATTGTGACTTCATTTACTGCATTCTTCTATTGTTACTTGTTTTAGTGCATTTGGCAGTTGTGACTTGTTTTTTGGACAGTTTGTGGATTCTTCTATTGTTATTGGCAATTGCTCATTTATTGCATTTTGCTATTGTATATACAAAACAGTACCAAATCAATCATTCCATAGAAATGTCACAAAAAATTGAACCTTGAATATAAGATGTCATCAAAACCATGCTTGAATAATGTCATTACAACCATTATAATTGAACTCTGAATATCACAAAATCAGAGCCTTACATGATATTAATGAAATTACAAGCATTAGTTGTCACAAAAAATGCCTTCATAATCACATACCCATATACCCATTGTCAATTGTCCAAAAATGTCACTTGTGTTAGTTACCATATACCCATCCCATTGGTATACCCTTTACAAAAAGAAATGAAGCCCTATGCAAGATGTCAATACACACAAGATTCACAAAAAGTACCACCATGTGTTTGTTCGCAAGATTCACAACAACAAAAAAAAAATCACCATTCTTACTCCAAAACCACCACCAATCCTTTATTGCACCCTTCCACTTCCTCTTTGAATTGGTAGTTTAATAACCTTAATATTCCTTCTAACATTTCTTGGGTCTCCTCTTCCAGTTGGTTGACTGCACCCTTCTCTTCCATTTGAGCCATTACTGCCATTCTTTTCCTTTGAAGACATTACAAACATAAAACATATATTAATTCACATTTCAACCTCAAATAGAGCCTTTCATACCTGTTGTTGAGAAGATGTAGCCTGACTTGTAGTCCCTGAACCACTCCCATTATGTGGGGCATTGTTTTTCTTTAAAACAAAAACATGTATTAAAAAACATTTTAATTCACATTTAAACCTCAAATATTCAATTCATACCTTTTGTTGTGAAGATTTCGGCTGATTTGTAGTCCCTGAACCACTCCCATTATGTGGGGCATTGTTTTTCTTTTAAAAAAAACATGTATTAAATAACATTTTAATTCACATTTAAACCTCAAATATTCAATTCATACTTGTTGTTGTGAAGATGTAGGTTGATTTACAGTCCCTGAACCACTCCCATTATGTGGGGCATTATTTTTCTTAAAAAATACACATGTATTAAATACCATTTTAATTCACATTTAAACCTCAAATATTCAATTCATACTTGTTGTTGTGAAGATATAGGCTGATTTGCAGTCCCTGAACCACTCCCATTATGTGGGGCAATGTTTTTCTTAAAAAAAAAGCATGTATTAAATAACATTTTAATTCACATTTAAACCTCAAATATTCAATTCATACCTATTTTTGTAAAGATGTAAGTTGATTTGCAGTCCCTGAACGACTCCCATTATGTGGGGCATTATTTTTCTTTTTAAAAAAATGTATTAAATAACATTTTAATTCACATTTAAACCTCAAATATTCAATTCATACCAGTTGTTGTGAAGATGTAGGCTGATTTGTAGTCCCTGAACCACTCCCATTATGTGGGGCATTAGTTTTCTTTTAAAAAAAGCATGTATTAAATAACATTTTAATTCACATTTCAACTTTAACCCAAAAACAAAGAAAGTTTATTCACTTGTTTTTTTTTTTTGGCTTCTTCCTTCCTTTGTTGAATTCCTCTTTCACAAGACCTCTTATTATGCCTTGGCATCCTACATTTTGTGCATTTCACTGACAATGCTCTTCTAACTTTGCTTGTTCCAACTGTTGCCTCATTCTCTTCCCTTGCTATGTTCTTCTTAGGCCTGTCAGGTAACCTTTTTCGCTGTGTGGTATATATTTTCTCAGTTTATGGCTCCGACAATGACTGATCGGGAATTGGATGAATCATGCCATTGTGGAACTTCATGTAAATCTGATTTATGTAAAACCCATCACAAAACCTCGCCAAATTGGCCCTGTTATTGCTGATAGCTGCAGCTACATGACTGCATGGAATCCCTGATATTTTCCAAGCCTTGCAAGCACAAGTCCTCATACCTAAGTGAACTGTAAACCTCAGCACATTACAAATATAACATCACATCTTCTAGAGTCTTTCATAATTTCATTTAACCTCTTCTTGGTGTTAGGAGTCACCATTCCAGTCCATCCAGCACCCTTTGAATATCTTTCTTGAATCCTCTCCATTATTTCGAGCCTAATTCCCTCCAACAGTGAAAGTATTGGCTTATCCCTAAGCAAACCAACCCAATGGTTAAAGCTTTCTATCATATTATTTGTAACATGGTCAGATTTAATTATTGGGTTAAACCCATGCTTGAATCACTACTTTGTTGGTGCATTGTTCATAAGCCAAGTGTGGGCATCATTGCTTATCTCCCTAATACCCTGCATAGCCATTGTAAACTCTGCTAAAGTGTATGCCCTTACAGCTCTCCAGAACAGGTTTTTCAACAATAATCCAGGGTGTTTCTTTCTGAAGTTGTTGTAAATATGCCTACAACACTTCCTATGCATTGCCCCAGGGAATATGTCTACCATAGCCCTCTCCAGCCCCTTTTGTTTGTGTGACATAAAGGTCAAAGGCCTCTCAGCACACTCTCCACCAATGACAGTGTGTAGGTGTTCAAGAAAGAAACCCCAGCTTTCACCACATTCAATCTCAACAACTCTATAAGCAATGCGGAACAACCTATTATTTGCATCAAGCCCTATTGTTGCCAACAATATGCCACCATGAGACCCCTTCAAATGGAAACCATCTAAGCCTATGAAGGGCCTACAACCATTCCTAAACCCACTCATCATTGCTTTAAATGAAATAAATATCCTATGAAAAGTTCGCAAGTGATCTGGTTTGGGAAAAGTACATTTGAAGTCAACAACACTGCCTATATTAAAATTTCTGATTTCATTTTGGTATGCAGGGATATAGCTGTAAGATTGTCCATGGTTCCCCTCAATGCTCTGTAAAGCCTTTCTTTTTGCTCTCAACAGTTGCATCCTAGAAGCTTCAACTCCTAAATCCTCATGAACTAGTGAATGCAAACCAGAAATACTTATATCTGAGGTCTGTCTCAACCTATTTTGAATTTTTTTAGAGATCTGGGATGAGGTAGCCTCTCTGTTGTGTTTAATTCTTACACAAGTGTGTGGTTCTGTAAGTGACTTAATCTGGAATGTGATTTTATTTGACAACTGTGAAGCATGCACCCTCTAGCGACAACCCTCAGCTATACACAAAGTTATGACTCTAGTTCTCTCATTCTTGTCTCTTTTCAATCTAATCCCTTCCTCGACAACATAGTCTTTCAAGACCTTCCTGAATTTATCAACATTTTGAAACAACTGACCTGTTTCGAGTACCACCATTCCTGTTGGCTCTGGTTTGTACACTACCCCAAATTTGGTATGTTTTTGTCTTTTTAACTGGGCCAGCTTAGCTTTTGTTTCATTGTTCATATAACTAGGGTGACCCCTAAACTCCTCATTCCCACTGTCAGATTCATCATTAGACTTATAATCACTTAACCCGTCATCTTTGTTGTAGTTTCCTAACACTTCCTCCCTAATACTATAATCAGAATCATAATCTGAATCTGAGGACTCTTTGTCTCCTTCATCATCCTTCTAGTCCTCATCTTCAGACTGGAATCCATATATACCATCATCTGAATCCACCTCATTGTCTTCATTCCTATAATCCTCACTCTCTTATCAACCACCTCCTCATTACTCATTTGCCCTCCAGAACCTAAATTTTTAGACCCCATTTAGACTCCAGAACCTACATATTCAGACCTTATTTTCTCCCCAAAACCTAAGCTTTCAGACCCCATTTGCTCACCAAACCCCATATTATTAGTTCTGACTTCTTCCCTAATTTCTTCCATTACTTCTCTACTAGACAAGATGTCATCCTGTAATGTATTGGACACATCACCAACACTACATAAAGGCCCATCAAGAAACTTAGTATCCACATAAATGTGTATTTTCTTAGAACCCTCGTTGAATTCAAACATATCTAACACATCTTTGTCATTGTATATTTCAATATTTAAAGTACTATTGGGTACCCCATGACATATATGGATCCCTACCCCTACATTTGATGGTATGTGAGATAACAAATGAGCATTCACATCATGTGTTAAATCTATATAGGAGTACCTATCTGGATCAACTTGTTTCAACATACTCTGTGTAGTACCATAATGCATTATAAAATCATGGTATATGTCCATTTTGACTGTAAACAAACATATAAGGCAGTATAAGTTTGGGCCCTAAATTAATATAATACAATAATTTCAACAACACTAATTTAACAAGCAAAACAATAATTCAGATACGTTTCAAGATTGAAATATACAATGACAAAAATGTGTTAGATATGTTAGATATGTTTAACAAGCAAACCAATAATTTAAACAACATTTATCTAATATACATTAATTTAATTTTAGACTATTAACCCTAATTGAACATGCAACCAAGTTAATTGAAAACCCTCAAATTTAATTTATACCCATTAAAACCCTAAATGGTAAATTTGAAACCCTAATCTATCTAACATACAATCGAACAATAAAGAAGTCTAATTTAACATGCAACCAAGTTAATTGAAAAGTCCTAAATTCAATTCATACCCAGTCAAACCCTAAAAATGCAAATTTTTTAAACCTTCATCTATCTAACATGCAATCGAATAATAAATCAATTATCTACCTATTTATTGTGCTAAATAGTGTCAGATCTATAAGCCTAAAAAATTAAAAAGGATTGCATTAAAACCTGATTTCTAGATTGAACGAAACCCTTTTGAGAAGAAGACTACCGAAGAATATGGAGAAGAAGACCGAAGCAAATTGTATATGGAGAAAAAGCCCAAATGAAACCGTTTGAGAAGAAGACCACCGAACCAAACTCTTCTTTCAAGAACGAATATGTCAGATCTAGTAGTATAGAGTTGATTTTCTTAATTCTTGAGAACAAAATAATGAGAGAAGGAATCCAACACAGAAGAAATCAAGAGAGAATGAATATCTCTCTCTTTGTGTGCCACCCTCTCTTAACGTAAGTCTAGGGTTGAATGAGAAAGACTTGGTTAATTTTAGGGTTATGATTGTAGGGTATAAGGGTCATTTCATATTTCTAGATTTAAATTATTAAAGTTACATTTTTTTAATCATTAAAAATGAATAAAATGGCATGGGAAATTATGTAATTTACTATTCTCGGTGACCGCAAATGGGTTTGAGGGGGTGCGGGTGTAATTATCCAATCTAGAGGGGGTTAAGTTGTAATATGTCCTATCTAGTGGGGTGAAACTGTAATTTACCCTATTTAGAAATTCTTAGGGATTTTTAATGGCAATTTATGGAAATTATATAAATCTGAAAATCTAGTGTGGCTGATTGTAGGTTGTTATGGTACACTTGTTTTTCTAACCATAGGATTATATTAACTTTCAATACAAGCCTTTGATTTAAATATACATGTATGCTGAAATCTAGTGTGGGCGGATTTAGTTTACTATGGTACACTCATTTTACTAACCATAGGATTTGGTGAACCTTTAATCCTTACCCTTGAAATATAATATAGTTATTGGGTATAATCTGGTATAGGCATGCTAACATTAAGCATAAAATTGACCAATCAGAATAATCCACCTATATGAGAAATGATCCGGTGTAAATGCACACACCGTAGGCATGTGAACTTCACTAAAATTATATTAAAACCCCTTAATATTGTTATAACTACGGATCTACCCCTGAACATTACTATAATTACAGTTTGACCCCTAATTATATTATGGTTTGACCCATTACGTTTATACTAATTACAGTATAAACCCTATACTTTACGGAAATTACAGATTGAACATTGGTAAAGTTACATTGGTATCCCCGTACTGCACTATAATCTTTGTTAAAAATAAATAAATTTTGGATCCCTAAACTTTAAATAAATATTATTGTGATTTCGGATCCTATTATATATTACCCTATCATAAAATATGTGAAGGTTAAAATGGTGTTAAATATATTCATTACAATGTTTATCAATGATTATATTATGAAATTTGATATTTCTTGATTATTGGATATAATGGTTTAATATGTTCTTATAAATCATTATTTATGATTGTGTACATATGTGAAGCACGGGGTGCGCAGAAATGTATGAGATGTTTACTTTTGTTATGCTAATAAGCATATATGTATGAAGTGAGGTATAAAATACTCACTTATTATATGTTCAGTGATGCATATGATGCACTTTTAAATCATAATATTTAATTTAAATAATTATGGAATGAGGATTCCTATGGAACCACAAGGAGGCTGACTAATAAACGCAGTCTCATGAGTACCATGGGACATGATTGAGTTGTCACGACATGGTTGAATTGTTGGGTACGTGGTTAAAATAGAATTGATAAATTCATAAACCTTATTATTTAATTAAATAATTTTGGTTGAGGTTTTTAAAGAAACTACAGGGAGGCTGACTATTAACGCAGTCTCCTGAGTACCACGGGACATAATTGAGTTGTCACGACATGATTGAATTATCGGGTACGTAGTTAAAATATGGTTTGGAAGAATTGTCTATTGAAATAAAGAAATGATAATGAATATTAATAAATTCATTTATATGTTATTGATGATGCTTAGGATGCCTTGATTATTTATTTTAAAGATATAATTATATATCTTTTATTTGATTATGTGCTACATATTATAAAATGTATCGATCATCTGTTGGTAATGTATAAGAGACATTGGTAATTTATTCTAAAAATGTATATTTATATATCTCTTATTTGATTATGAAAAGAAAAAGGAATGTTCTAAAGATTTTATGGAAAGTGAAAGATAAATCTTATTACATAGAGTCTATATATCCATGTTGTTTTGTTAAGAGATGTTGGCTTTATCGGTCATCTGTTGGGTTGTAGTAGTAGTGGACTTGCTCATGGGTTTAACCCACCTTGTTGTTGATATTTTAGGTCTGGGACAGTTTCAACCACCGGGTTAAGGATTTAAGTCATGTCATTTTGTTCGTGATTGTCTACTCCATTCCTACTTTGGGTTTATAGTGTATATTAGTTATACAACTGTTGTTATTTAGGCACGGTTATTAAAAATGTAATTTTTATTTAGGGGTCCTTCTTTAACAGGATTCACAAGTTGTATCTTAAAGTATTTTGTAAGATTTCACGTTAGTGTTGCTTCCGCAATGATTTTTTTTATTTCACAAATTTCTATTGTATTCTGTGTTTTTGTATATCAATTGCATGGTATTTTCTGATGTTCGTGTGTAAGCCTGACCAACTCACGTGCGGAAATTGGGGGTATCACACCATCTAGTTAATTGGAATTAGTAGCGCTAGACGTAGTTTAGTGTATACATATAGGCGCGGTTGTGTACGGTTTCATTTTATTTGATTAGTTGGACTGTATATGTGATTTGGTGATTTATGTGACGTGAAATCTATGAACTTAGAACATTATTCTAGTTCCCCTTATGATTTGTGGATTATTACTTTGATTGAATTAAAACGCATGTTTAAAAGAATGAAATTGCATTCTTGTGATTTAAATGTTTTAATTGAGATAAAAGCATGTTAAATGAATGAAAATGTTATCCTTGTGAATTAAATGACAACTTGATAAGTTGAAACATGAATGGTGCATGAGAAAACATCCTTGTTAATTATTGCTTTAATGAGATTTAAAAACATGTTGAATGATTAATGGCATTCGTGTTGTCATTTTGGGGAATGTTGTTCATAAATATGATGCGATACATATTTGCGTTGGTGCATGGGTCTTTTGAGACATAGTGCATATGGTGTTAACCTTTTATATTGAGAATTCAATTGGTGTTGGGCTACGCCCGGTCGTGTAACTAGGGGTGAGTAGTCTTGTGTCGGATCATCGCAACAACTAGCCAAGGGGTGTTCCCAACCTACGAAACTAGTGTGTTTGAGAATCGGGTATAGGGTCTCAAAGTCGTGGGTCGTCTCATGCATCCGATCTTCGGATATTTAGTCACAGGTCGTCTCATGCATTTGATATATAAATATTTAGTCACGGGTCTTCTCGTACAACCGCTCTTCCTTGTTGAAAGTGATAAGTGTCAAAATCACTTGGGAAGAATCAGTGCGGAACTCTTTCTCATTATAAATGGGTGGAGTGGGTATCTGTTAACCTGTATTGGGCAAAATGTGTACCATGAGATGTGTTGAGACTCTTTCTTTGTCACGGGTCATCTTGTGAATGGTTAAAGTGTGTGTGTTGAGATTTTATCCTTGTCACGGGTCGTCTAGTGAATGGTTAGAGAATGATCCTGTTGACCCTTAACGTAAGGTGTGTGGTTGTGTGTTTACCATGAGGTGGTGTTGAGTCACATTGTATTCATGTTGCATTTATGTGATTCCATTATACATGTAGATCATGATATTATTATATATGATTTTGGAGCATGTTTAATGTGGATTTTGAGATTTAATTCATATGTTATTAAAATGCTCAGCTGAAAGTGGATAATGGGAATAATATGATTTACATGTCTTATTTTAAAGTATAATGTGTGGTGAATGTTTATACTTGTTGATATGTACTTATATGCCCCTTATGTGGTGATATAGGTTAGTTTAGGCCCTGTTTTGTAAACAGGTTTGGTGCCAAAAATGTGGTTTTGGTACCAAAAAATGGTACCAAACCATGTTTGGTAAAATGGTGCCAAAAAATGGTACCGTTACTGTAGCAAACCATGGTGTCAAATTTGTGAAGGATTTTGGAACCATCTTTTTTATGCTTTTGGATGGTGCGGGTACTGTAGCAAACCACTGTTGCACCTCACTGTAGAAACCTGAATCACTGTAGCACCGAATATAATATTTATATTTTAATATTATAAATTTTAATATTAATATATATATTAATATTAAAATTTATATTAAAATTAATATTAAAATAATATTATTATAAATTTTAATATTGAAATATTAATATTAAAATTTATAAATTTTAATATTAATATTAATATTAATATTAATATTAAAATTAAAATATATTAATATTAATATATTAATATTAAAATATTAATATAATAAAAATATATTAATATATTTTAATATAATAAAAATATAATTTATTTTAATATAATAAAAATATATTAATATATTTTAATATTATAAATTAATATATATATATATATATATTAATATTAAAATTTATATTAATATTAATATTAAAATAATATTATTATAAATTTTAATATTAAAATTTATAAATTTTAATATTAATATTAATATTAATATTAATATTAATATTAAAATTAAAATATATTAATATTAATATTAAAATTAAATTAATATTAATATAATAAAAATATATTAATATATTTTAATATTATAAATATTAATATTAATATATTAGTATATTAATATATTTAAATTTTAATATTAATATTAATATATTTTAACCCATACCAACTTTACCAAACATGGTTTGGTTTTTCAGCATCACTTTTTCTCACACCAAAACCATCTGCACCAAACATGATTTGGAACCAAAATAAAACCACACCAAACCAAATCCAACCCAACCCAATCCAAGACCAAAAACTAACACCGCACCAAACCGTTACCAAACGCAACCTTAAACGGCTTTCTTTTGAGGAGTCAAAGTCAGTAGAGATCTATAGGGTTTATTGTGAGTTGAGGCATTTGAGAAGGTGGGTGATAGTCTTGTGGTCTTGGTTGGTTATGTAGTACTGACCAAATAGATGTTTCTTTCACACTTAGATGAATGTATCATTTATCGTACTTTTGAGGTTTTGAGTTTGGTTAGATGATGTTATGATTGAACTTGTCTGGTTGAGTGAAAATGGTCTCTTGATTATGTTAGTGATCTAGAAAGTTGGTATCAAATGTGAATTAGAGGTTTGAATAAATTGAAAGAGGTAGTGATTGAAACTAGTTAGTTTCTTGGTAGCGGTCACTAGTTTCCTCTTTTCATGATCTTAAAGGATCGAAGCATTTTTACTAAGTACTTAAGGTACTGTTGGTGGGCGTCAGGTGTGTGCAAAATATGTGGTTAAAAACGATACCTTAATGACACTTTAGTTTTACCATTCTGCAAACGCACAAATCAATTGTGTATAGGTTTGCTTGAGTATGGGAATATCGATCCCACGGAGACAAGGATTGTTCACTTTCATAATCTAAAAACACTGAATTATAGTTTTCCAAAAAGAGTTGATTTTTTTAAATTATCTAATATTACTTAAATTAATATAAACAACAAAGTAAATTTGTTTGTGATTCAGAGGGAAAGAAAACTAGGGTTTCCTCACTCCATCACTAACCGCATAACATACTTCGAATTCTAATTTCAATTGCATGAGGGCAATCCATTGACTGTGAATCAAGTCGCACCGCGCCAACAGTTTCACCCTAGAAAGGATTACTCTCAACCGGATTGCGACAACCCATCTCAAGACTAAACTGATTAGTCCATGGCGACTACTAACAGAAAAGTAAATTAAAGTAGTAAATTCAAGCATGAAAATAAACTAACGCATGTCTATATCAGTTTGTCAAGGCATGGCCTGTGTCAACCTAGGGTTTCGAGTTTTATGACCATCATTGTGTAGAAAATCACATATTAAGCATCCGAGTTCTAGACCATAGTGAATAATTGTGATTGTGTAAGATAAATATATTCGAAAAGTCTAAGACAAGAATCAAATCAAATATATAACTTGTATTATGAATAAAAATGGTCTCTCATCTAACACAATCATCACAGTATAGTCACCGCTTCCCCTCTCTACAATTGAAAACAAAATAAGAACTACATTACTTGGCTAGGGTTTTACGAGAAAACCCTAGATACCGAATTAGTTGATCATGGCTGAGGGAGTCTGCATTGTTGGTGTAGAAACGTTCTTCATGGTCTTCTTCTCTGGATCTCTAGGTCTTTAATGGTGGTTCTCTTCAATGGAAGAAAACTCTATGAATGAACATGTATCTCCAAAACATAACTAAAAATAACCCTAAAAGCATATATTTTTAACCCTAATCCTCTCATATTTATAAACAAGTGAGGGAAACCCTAATGGTTGCCCTTTTCTGTAATTTCATAATACATCAATAATCTCATAAAATCATATGTAAATATGTGTATAAGCTTGTACGTATAGGTCTAGAATCACCGATCACTTGAAATATTGAAGTATAGACAAAACTGGAAAATTCTGAAACAACTCCGAAACAACTTTAGCATGTCAAAGGATTACGTGACGATCATGTGGGACCTACGCTCTTGACCTATGCTTGGGCGTAGGTCTAGAGCGTAGGGTCCAAAACCACGGCGTTGTTTAGGAGCGTAAGTTGAGTCCAATTTGCCCATTTTATTCTCTAGTGATGTAAGTATCATGCACTTTTGGTGTAAAAACCCGTCTTTTTCGTATTTGAGCTAAATTGGTCGCCTTTGACTCACGATGCTTTTCGGTGAAGTAATAATATTTGAAAATGATATTTTTTTCCCTTCCGGTGAGATAATGATGTCGTGAATGTCCATTTTCCCCTCCGGTAGCTCTTCTTTGCTCTGGCGCATCTCTTAATTCGTTTCTTGAGATAGAAACGAACACAAACTCTGTTAATTCACCGAGATTAGCTTTGTTTTTTCATTAAGCTCCTGAAACATTCTTACACATACAAACGAGAGAAAAATATCAAGTAATTGAATGCAAAGACATAACAAACGCAAGATAGGGGCGAAAAATGACCAATATTGAGCACCTATCACACCCCCAAACTTACATATTGCTAGTCCCTTAGCAATAAACTCAGAGAAAATTATTTGTGATGATTTTTATTCTATCTAACCTAATCTACTTTAACCTAATCCCTTGTTTTCGTGAGGGTCGACTATTACACTTAGCACGTGTAACAAGCCTTTTAAACCCCTAGTGGACGAGTGAAGTCTCATGAAGGTTTCCAGTGATGGTACCTACAAAATTCTCAATTCTTTTGTAATTACGCATTCATGACTTCACACAAGATAATATGAATGCAAATATTCCCACTCACTACCAAACAACAATTATATCAAGCTTCGTGTTATGAATGGTTCCCACTTAAGTGAATGATATTGGTACTTTCTACTTAAAATCCAGACAGCCTTCCATGATTTTGTGAACATTCAACTACAATATTTCAGCTTCCTTTCTCCTACTTCATTGATCAAACTTTGCCATTTTTAGTAAAAACATACTCTTTTCATCTTTCCACTTTTCATCCATTTTTGTCTTTTTAAGTCTCTGGACTTTCCAGCGAGGATTTTTAGTCCCGACCAACTAGGCCCGAGCTTCTTCCATGGGATTTATGTTCATCAGTCTTCTCCCCATTAAACACGAACAGTGATATTGGTGATACAAAAGCTCGATTACTTATATCAAAGAACTGTTTTTTGCATTTTATTTTTTCAAAAAAAAATTAATTTTCTCTATTTCAACCAAAACAACTCCCCTTCTCCCCTTTAATTGTAGCAAAATTATTTTTTCAACTTCGTAGTAAAAAATCAACCTATTTCTCATAGTGAATTTATGCTTATGTTCATAGGTCAAAGTCGTCTTTCTTAATTTCAATTTCATTCATTCACTCACCCATGTAAACCACATCACTTTACTAACTTGATCTAATCATTATTCTCATGAGCCAGAACATCACATCACATACTACTCAAACATCATATTTACAAACTTAATCAACTTTATATGCCAAACATTTATGCATAAAAACAAAGAATTGTTTCAAAAAAATTTATTTTATTCAAAAATCTTTATTCCTTACAATACTATACCCTTACCCCCAAACTTAAATTAGACCATGTCCCCATGGTCAAAAATAAAATAAGAGAACAGATACAGTTACCCTTGATGCTCAATTCTAGATTCCAAAGCAAAGCACAAATCTTCTCCCCCAAACTTGAATTGGATCACCTGGAGATATCATTAACAAAGCGCACACACCCATTCATAGCAATGGAAAAGAATTTGCATCATAAATATCCAGAAATTGACACATGTTGTCAAAGAATCATAGACTTTTTATTTATTTATTTATTTATTTTTATTGATGACAAAAATAATAACAATAAAAAAACTAATTTTGCCTTAAGGGCCTACAATCCTAAAATAATAAATATAACAATAAAAGAAACAAAGACGTGGCCTTAAGGGTCTACCGTCTCTACAAATAGAATAACCTAAAAATCCTAACCCTAATTCATAGTCCGCATCTTCTTCTTCATCACTCAACACGGAACTCTTCAACCATATCCGGCAATCTGCAGTATTTTTCAACTTCTCTAAATCTTCCTCCGGATATATTTTCATGAATGTCCACCGCATCTCATCCAATTCCTTCATTTTATCACTCAACTGCTCGGTAATGATTTTTGATTGTAAAAATGGGTATGGAAGATAATAGTCACATTTATCAGCACCCGCTTATTCTCGACTCACAATTGCTCGAGCATACAACATATCAGCCATAATCAAAGTTGGAACACACACTTCATACCCATGAGTTAGGGCATACAAAGTTCGAAGCATAGTGTGATCTCCTACACTTATTCGATTATTAGGCCGAAGTTGAGTCGCAATAACACAATCCAAATAAAGTAGATCCGACTTCAACCACCAATTTTCACACATTTTATCCCCCGGATCTGAAACCGCACACAATTCCCTCACCATATCTTCATCCTTATGTGGTCATACTACTGAAAGCTCCTTCAAAATTCCATGTAAGTTTGCCGAAGTACTGATTGGTATATTCCATGCATCGGCAATAGTTCTTCTTCCACTCACAACAGGAGCACTCCACTGAGTCACCTTAGCCCTTATCACTTCAAATCTTGGCGGTTCTGAAACTATCATATTTTCATAGAATGTTTGGACCAAGCCCGGATATACCTTTTCGCCCACCGATTTTTCTAGACTCTTCAATCCTCGTTCTCTAAGGATTTTTCATCCGGGTGCAACTAAAACTCGATTCATCCTCTTCGGACGAAATATCTCCTCAAATTGCAACCGACACTGCAAAAATGATTTTGGTATGGTTCGACTTCCCTTTCGACTCGTAGCTTCGTTATTCGTGCTCTTCATAACCACATATGGTTACGTCTCCTCTATGAACTTTTCCGGGTCAGAATAATATTTATTAGCATTATCCATACTAACCCTCCTTAAAGTAGAAAGAATAAAAGAATAATACCCAATCTAATGCTCACTCATTGAGAATTGTGAATTATGAATTGTGTCAACCCTATGGATATATTTATAGATGAATGGAGTATAATTAGAAGAGAAAAAGGATTCAAAACCCTTAATTGACTAGGAAAGGAGAAGCAATAACTAATCAATCTTCTATTCGGAGTTTCCTTGTCATATTAGGATTACTCTAAAAATTCTACACAAATTTCTAAAAATAACTTAAACAAATCTAAATACAAGTATAAGTACAAATTAGACCAAATCATCCCAAAAAGGGTCTAATTTTTCAAATTTTCAGGCCCAACCATGAACTACCTTACGCTTGGGCGTAGGGTACCCTACGCTTGGGCATAGGGTAGGGCAAACAAATTATTATTATTTTTTTTCTTAAACAAGTCATGACACGCTTCCTAATAACCAACGGAACCCTAAACTTAAATGCACACATATCCTCATAGTGTGAAAATAAAATCACACATACTCAACGTAATAAACATAGTAAGGCACGCATATCAGTAAAAGCAATCAAAACTGTCATTTTATATAAAAGCAAAAATATCACAAACAGTTAAGAGATGATCATTAAAGCGGTCACAAAAGATCGAACATAACTCTGCGCTCTACAATTAATCTCTACTGTGAACAACTAAAACAAGAAAATCCTAAAAACAAAATAAAATAACCAAAACTAAACTACAACTACTAAGCATCATCATATGGAATGGTCACTCCCATATATCTCATCATAATATCCATCAACTGAAGGTGCTCACGCCGTCGGACCTGCCTCTCCTTTGTAAATGAGCACTTTAATCCCTCAATACGACCAATCAACTAGTCGTACTGAGTTTGAGTCATCATAATAGCCCCCCCAGCTGGGGCCTGTGGAACATCATCGCTTATAACAGCCTCATCAGCCTCTGGCACTTCCACCTCAGGTATCTCATCCTCAGCCTGTGGCATCTCCACATCATCCTCCTGTGCACACGGCAATAAAACTCCTCCAAACCTGCGCTGACAAGCAAATGTCACTAGACCCTTCTTGAGCCACACCTTGTTCCACGCTCCCTTGCCATACGCAACAAACGGTGCAAACATTTCCTCGTCATCTATCTGCAATCCCTGATCAAATATCAACTTCATCACAATGCAGGGAAAAATCATCTAAAACTTGGCAGTCCCGACCTTGTTCTCCTGACGCAAGTGAATATAATACCGGAATAAAGTCTGCCAAAGAGCGAGTGGAATAGAGTATCAGTGACCAAACTCGAAAGCATAGTGCAATGCCGAAAATGGCGGGTAACACATGGTCTGATGGCTATGTGGTAATACATTGGACCGGACTATCACATCCCAAAGCCACAATATCGGATGATAGTTGGACTTTTTGGTCCCATTACGCCTATTGTCGGCCCACTGCCCCTTAGTCTGTAATCTCACCATATCATCAAGTGATGGAAGTGGGTCTGGCATTGATGGGAACCGCTCCTCTAGCTCCGCAGGGCACTCGTACGGAATACCCCATGCAGCAACAATACTCTTGGGAGTAATCTCAAACTCCCGCCCCTACACCACTATCACTAGCCGAGTCCCTCTGGTGTAATGCCTCATATGAAGCCAGAACTAGCTAATAATGTCAGCCCAAATATGTGGTGTAGCTGGGTCTAGGATCAGTAATAATCTGCGCTCCCTCAGTATGCCTATAGTCCAATGTGGAACTGGCTCTATCCGCTCAAGTGGCGCAATAGCAAAAGTGCGCTCCTGTCGGAACCGCTTCTTCAACGCCTGAGTCATCAGCTCTCCTTGGAGACTGTTGAATGCTTCCATCTGTACGAAACAAGATAACCCTCGACACCATCAACTTCCAGCTCAGGAAATTGCACCTCGCCACGCTCAGCATCCTCTAACTCTGCCTCCCCATCCTCACTATCACTACAATCAAAAGTCTGCTCATCGGATGACTCCGACTCATGTAGTAATGTTGATGGCTCAGGGAGTAGAGCCTATGCTCGGGGTCGTGATGGTGCCCTCGGTGCAGTAGGTGGAACTATCATCTGGCCAAATCTCAAATTAACTCAATGCCCTCCGTCGGTGCAATCGGCCTCTCAAATTCCTCATCTGACGAATCTGGCGTAACATACACCGGTCTTGGCACCCGAGTATTACGGCATACAGGCCGAGTACTCTCCAGGGGCGGTGACCGTGATCTATCTCTCTACACTGCCGTCCCCGATGTAGATGTTCCCTCAGCCTCCTTCCTCGCTCCTTTGACAAGAGCCATTCTTACAGAATTTGGATTTTTATGAAAAATGAGTGAAAAACTATCTGGATACCGAATCAAACTCAAAACTATATCTAAAGTATACTAATACTACGGTTAAACAAGACCTCATCTCAAAAATTCGATATTCAACCCGTATCTGAAGCAGAAAGCCCAACTTTTTGAAAACGGATTAAAACATGATTTTGATCAGTCTCGTTTGTCAATACGAGTTTAGAATAGTTATATTAAGTAATTAAAACCAAAATAATGGATCAAATCGGGAGAAACGGAAAATTCCCCAAAATTGGATTTTATAGACTTTTCGATTTCTTCACGCCGCTCACTAATTTGATGATCCGCCGCCTGGGAATGATAGGAAATATCGATATGTAGCTTTAGGAACAAACGGGAGTCAATTCGGTGGAGAAGAGAGGGAGAAAAGAAAAATTTGAAAATGAAAATCCACGGGACTGTGACCTACGCTTAGGCATAGGTGCCAAAGATGGATTTTTGGCTTCGGCCACTTTGTTGCTCGTTCTCAATTCTCGAACACTCAAACCTTCCCTATACACACCTATTGACATGAGTGACCTCAATTTGTCAAAATTTAGCGCTTCATGGACGAAAATACCCCTCCAAATGATGACGACTATCTCGGACCCGATCTTAAAAATTTTCAAAAACCAAATTAAAGTATTATTTTACAACTACAAACTAAGATTAAAAGCTACTCTTTATCATTTAGTACCAATGTTTAACGTCGTTGGCTCGACGTTGCCGCCTCTCAGTATTCAGGATTAAAATCATCTGACTCTGGTATCGGTTTTGTTAAATCAATTGTTTCAATGACACTCTCTATCGGCACAACTTCTATATAATACTTTAAATGCTGACCATTCACCACAAATTGTTTTCTGTTGTTAGGGTTGTCAAGTTCCACCACTCCATGGGGCTAAACCTTAGTAATTTTGTACGGCCCGTCCCATCTTGAATGGAGCTTACTGGGAAACAATTTGAGTCTTGAATTGAACAACCATAATTTTTGGCCAACCTCAAAGTTTTTCCTTCTGATATGTCTATCATGGAAGGCTTTGGTTCGGGCTTTATATATTCTAGAATTCTCATATGCGTTGTTCCTCAACTCCTCAAGTTCTGCAAGTTAGAGTTTCCTCTAAGCACCCGATCTTTTGATATCAAAATTCAATCTTCTGATCGCCCAATATGCTCTGTGCTAGAGTTCCACAGGGAGATGACATGCCTTACCATAGACCAATCTATATGGTGACATACCAATTGGTGTCTTGTAAGCGGTCATGTATCCCCACGATGCATCATTTAGCCTTCTCGGCCAATTCTTCAAATCAGGATCCAATGTCTTTTCAATAATATTCTTGATCTCCTTGTTCGAAACCTCCACTTGACCACTCATCTGTTGGTGATATGGCGTTCCAATTCTATGAGTAACACCAAACTTCTTGCACAAGGCCGGAAGAAACTAGTTGTCGAAGTGGCTGCCGCCGTCACTGATAAACACTCATGGCATACAAAATCTAGAAAAGATATTGGATTTAACAAATTCCTCAACCACAATGTGAATCGCATGCGATGTGGCAACAGCCTTTACCCATTTAGAAACGTATTCAACTCCCACTAATATGTACTGCTTATCGCCGGCTTTTTGAAACAGTCCAATGAAGTCAATGCCCCAGACGTCAAATAACTCAACCACCAAAATAGGATTTAGTGGCATCATGTCTCGTCGAGATATGGATCCCAACTTTTGACATCTTAGACAAGATTTGCAAAATTCGAACGCATCCTTGAATATGGTGGGCCAATAAAAACCGCTCTGAAGGACTTAGTGAGCTGTTTTCTGAGGACCCAAAATGCCCTCCACACTCTAACATATGACAGAATGTCAGTATGCCTTGAACTTCACTTTCTGGAACACATTTAGGAATTATCTGATCCAAGCAAAATTTGTACAATCGCGGATTGTCCCAGATATAAAATTTTATTTGGCTAAAATTTTATTTGAACTTTACTTTCTTGGTTAGTAAATGCCTTAGCGCGACATGATCTGAGTATATGACCACCTTGGTTCCTAACAAATACGACCTGAATTTGTCCAAGGCGAACACCACTGCTAGCAACTCCTTCTCAGTAGTTGTGTAATTCATCCGAGCTTCGTTCAGAGTTCTACTGGCATAGTAAATCACATATGGCAACTTGTCCTTTCTCTGCCCTAGCATAGCTCCGATTGCATAATCTGAAGCGTCACACATCAGCTCAAACGGTAGAGACCAGTCCGGTGGACAGATAATTGGGGCAGATGAGAGTTTAGTACGCAATTCCTCAAAGGCATGAAGACATTCTTTGTCAAAGACAAAGACTACATCTTTAGCCAGTAAATTGCATAATGGTAGGGCGATTTTCCTAAAATCGTTTATAAACCTTCTATAAAACCCAGCATGGCCCAGAAAATAGCGTATCTATTTCACAGATGTGGGAGGAAGTAATTTTTAAATTAGCTCGACTTTTGCTTTATCGACCTCAATCCCCTGCTTAGATATAATGTGGCCAAGTACTATTCCCTCTTGAACCATAAAATGGCTCTTCTCCCAACTAAGAATTAAATTGGTCTCTTTACACCTTTCAAGTACTAGTGTTAAATGCCTCAAATAGTCTTCAAAGGTTGCCCCAAAGACTGAGAAGTCATCCATGAACACTTCCAGAAACATTTTTACCATATCAGAGAAGATAGACATCATACACTTCTGAAATATTACTGGCGCAATACATAACCCAAAAGGCATCCGTCTATAAGCGAATGTGCCATATGGAGAAGTGAAAGTGGTTTTCTCCTAATCCGCAGGATCAATTGCCACTTTATTATAGCCGGAATAACCATCCAAAAAACAGTAGTATCTTTGTTTTGCTATTCTTTCCGGGATTTGATTGATGAATGGTAATGGAAAATGATCCTTCCTGGTGTTAGAGTTGAGCTTTTTTTAGTCGATATACACACACCACCCCGTGGTCGTGCATTGAGGAATTAGCTCACCCTTTTCATTGGGCACCACTGTGATTCCCAACTTCTTCGGGACCACTTGAGTTGGGCTTACCCACTTACTATCAGAGATAGGGAAAATGATTCCTGCATCCAGAAACTTCACTACTTCCTTTCTTACTACCTCCATCATATTTGGATTCAATCTTCACTGCATCTCCCTTGACGGTTTCGCCTCATTTTCCAAATAAATCCGATGCATGCAAATTGATGGACCAATCCCTTTCAAATCAACCACACTCCACCCAATTGCTTCTTTATTCTTGGTCAAGACCTCAATCAGACTCGATTCATGTTTTGTTGTCAACTTTGATGAAATAATTATAGGTAGAGTTTCGTCGGGTCCCAAGAGAACATACTTCAACATTTCTGGTAACTCCTTAAGTTCTAAAATAGGCGGAGTTGTAAGTGATGGAACTAGGGGAGTACTTGAAACTATTGGGAGTAGTTCCACTAGCTCTTGCTTCCAAGGTTGTTCATATAACGCAATCTCAATTTTATCCAATTCCTTGTTTTGCCATTCCACATATGCATCCCAATTTTCGATTTCTTCATTCGGCACTTCATTCGCTAGATATTCTTCAAGCTCGTCTTTTTCCAGAATTTGCGTCGCAAAATCATGTATAATATCATCTAGCTCATCGCACTCATCTATCTGGAAACAGTCCATCGACTCAGGTAATTGAAGGCTTCCCTCAAACACATTCATCCTAACTTTCATGTTCCCGAAGGTTAAATCCATGGCTCCGGTTCGACAATTTATGCATGCATTTGTCGTGACCAGAAATGGTTTGCTTAAGATCACTGGGATGTGTCTTTTCAAGTCTGGGACAGGTTCCGTCTCTAGGATTACAAAATCAAATAGAAAGTAAAACTTGCCCACTTGAATTATAACGTCTTCCAAAATACCTTTCGCCTGCTTGACAGATCTATCGAGAAACTACAGTACAACCTTTGTGGGAGTGAGCTCTCCCGACCCTAGATGTTTATAGACTGAAGAAGGAAGCAAGTTAATATTTGCACCTAGATCAAGAAGGGCTCTACCTATTTCCTGGTCACCAATAACACAAGAAATAGTGAGAGCACCAGGATCTTTCCTCTTCGGTGGAGTATTTCTTAACAACAGTGAACTCACTTGCTCAGTCAAGAGTATTTTCTTTGGATTCTTTGTTCTGTTTTTCCTCTTCTGTGTATAGAGATCCTTGAAAAATTTAGCATAAGGTGGAATTTAGGCAGTTACGTCTAAGAGCGGCACATTAATCTTGACTTGTCGGAATGTATCCAACATATCAGATTCTTTCATCTTCCCATACTTAGCCAGTTCTCTAAGACATTGAGGAAATGGTGGTGCCTCCTCGTAGTTCACCCTATCTGGCTCATCAAGCAATGTCTCGTCCACACTCTTATGTACTGGCAGTTTATCTTAAAGAACTTCAGCATCTCCGCTCTCAACCTCTTTCTTTTGTGTTTCTTCCACTTCCTTCCTTTGAGCTTGTTCAGCTTCTTTTCTTCTACGCAGCTTCTCCTCATGTTCTTCCTCTACTCTGCTCTCCACTACCCTTCAACTTCTCAGAGTCGTAATTGCTTGAACAGACTCGAGATTAGCATTGGTAAATGATCCAAGCTCTTGCACTTGCTAGATCTTTGGGTTAGCGATAGGCTGACTGGGCAACTGACCTGGCTCTCTAGTATTTCTCTGATTTTCCATTTATCCTAACTACATGGTGATTTGGGCCAGTGTTTGAGTATGTACCCCCATCTAATTTTGGAGGTCCACCAAGGTCTGCTCTATCATGTTATTTTGAAAACCGGGTGGTGGAGCTTGGTTTCTTTTAGGCTATGGTTGGATAGCCTAGTTGTTATTGAATGGCTCAAGAGCCAGAGAATTATTAGATGGATGTCTGGGTTGGTAATTTAATAGAGAATTTTGAGTCATTATTCTTGGCTGAGATTCGAATGATTACTGACTCTGTTGGAACCTTGGCTGCGAGGTAAATTGCTGCCTTGGTTGAAAATTGGATTGAGAATTGGACCACTGTCCTTGTTGAACTTTTTCTGGAGGATTCTCCACATTTGTGGACTTATAGGACAGGAATGGATGATTTCTATTATTTGGAGAGTATGAGTTGGAGAACGGGGCATTATTGGAGTAATTCCATATGACATTGACATCAGCGGCTATTATGTCCTCACACTCATTTTGAGAATAATCTGGTTCAACCTCAAAAACTTCTCTTTTAGGGCAATGACTTCTTTGGGTAATAAGTTTTTCAAACCGCTCTAACCTCTCCTCTATCAGTGCTACTGGATTTTTCATATCATGATTAACCTCACATGCTTTTTTCTGATCCCCTATCCAATCCACCTTTAGACCTCAGATCAAATTCATATTGAAGGGCTTTTTCACTGACGTTATCAAACATCTCTAAAAGCTCTCTTGCGGGTTTCAAGGTAAACTGGCCATGTGTAGAGGCATCTATCAGATTTTTGTGCTTTTCACCTAGACCCATGTAAAAATTTCTAGCAACATCTTGATAAAAAAAACCTATGGTGGGGACATTTATACAAAATCTCATTGTACCTCTCCCACACATCAGGAAATTACTCTCCGTGAAATTGCCTGAATCGCTTAATCGCATCTTGGGCTTCTGAAGTCTTTCCTATGGGAAAATGTTTCTCTAAGAATTCTTGCTTAAGTGTTTCCCACTCAAGTTTAGTTGTTTGAGTCAATTTAATGTACCATCTTTTTGCTTTGTCTTTTAAAGACCATGGAAATAAACGCAATCTTAGATCATTTTTAGTTAAACCATCATACCTAACGGTTGATGCAACCTCTAAGAATTCATTGACATACTAGTATGGATCTTCTATCCTGAGACCAGAGAACTTTGGGAGCATGTTGATCACACTCGTCTTGATCTCGAAATGCTTTGCACCTTCTTCTTCTGGAAATTCAGCATACGATTCATACGCGTCTAGTGCGTAGAAATCCTTCAACAAGGTGTCTGGTCCTCTCCATGGATTGACTCTCTCGTCACCCATCTCGACCTCTTATGTTTGACAATGCTCTTCAATAAATGTTCGGACACGCCTTAGAGTTCTTTTGATCTCCGGGTCGTATACTACTAACGCAGAATTTGAATTTGAAAGCATCGATCTATAAGACATATACTAAAAAATAAAAATAAAAATTTCAAATTTTATTATTTTATTATTTTTTAAATAACGAAAAAAAATTAACTAAACTACTTCTAAACTTATCTAAACTATGAACAAAAAGCAAAGCTAAAAATTAAATGCCAAGAAGAAAAATTGAAACTCACAAAGGGTCCAGACGCAACTTCAGCAGCTTTGTCTTTTTCTTTCATTGCTCTTCAATTGTACCTGAAAATCACACAAAAATTTCAACATTAGCTTTAATCTATAATAACGCAATGCAAATAAACTACTAAAGCTATTGAACAATGCCAAGTCCCCGACAACGGCGCCAAAAACTTGGTGGGCGTCAGCTGTGAGCAAAATATGTGGTTAAAAATGACACCTTAACGACACTTTAGGTTTTACCCTTCTGCAAGAGCACATAACAATTGTGTATAGTTTTCTTGTGTAGGGGAATATCAATCTCATAGAGACGAGGATTGTTCACTTTAATAATCTAAAAATACTGAATTATAGTTTTCCAAAAAGAGTTGATTTTTGTAAATTATCTAATATTACTTAAATTAATATAAATAGCAAACTAAATTGGTTTGTGATTCAGAGGGAGAGAAAACTACGATTTCCTCACTCCACCACTAATCGCATAACATAGTTCGAATTCTAATTTCAATTGCATGAGGGCGATCCATTGACTGACAATTAGGTCACACCGCGCCAGCAGTTTGACCCTAGAAAGGATTACTCTTAACCGGATCGCGACAACCCATCTCAAGACTAAACTGATTAGTGCATGCCGACTACTAACAGAAAAGTAAATTAAAGCGTGAAAAAAAACTAAGGCGTGTCTATATCACTTTGCCAGGGCATGGCCTGTGTCAACCTAGGGTTTCGAGTTTTATGACCACCATTGTGTAGAAAATCACAGATTAAGCATCCGAGTTCTAGTCCATATTAAATCATTGTGATTGTGTAAGATAAATATATTTGAAAAGTCTAAGGCAAGAATCAATTCAAATATATAAACTTGTATCACGAATAAAAATGGTCTCTCATCTAACACAATCATCATAGTATAGTCACAGCTTCCCCTCTCTACAATTGAAAACAAAATTAGAACTACATTACTTGGCTAGAGTTTTACGAGAAAGCTTTAGATACCAAATTAGTTGATCATGGCTGAGGGAGTCTGAATTGTTGGTGTAGAAACGCTCTCCATGGCCTTTTTCTCCGGATCTCTAGGTCTTTAATGGTGGTTCTCTTCAATGGAAGATAACTCTATGAATGAACATGCATCTCCAAAATAGAACTAAAAATAACTCTAAAAGCATATATTCTATACCCTAATCCTCTCAAATTTATAGACAAGTGAGGGAAACCCTAATGGTTGCCCTTTTCTGTAATTTCATAATACATCAATAATCTAATAAAACAAGATGTAAATATATATATAAGCTTGTACGTATAGGTCTGGAATCACCGATCACTTGAAATATCGAAGTAGGGACAAAACTGGAAAATTCTGAAACAACCCCGAAACAACTTCAACATGTCGAGGGATCACGTGACCATCATGTAGGACCTATGCTCCTGACCTACACTTGGGCGTAGGTCTAGAGCGTAGGGTCCAAAACCACAGCGTATCTTAGGAACATAGGTTGAGTCCAATTTGCCTATTTTTCTCTCTAGTGACGTAGGTATCATGCACTTTTAATGTAAAAACCCGTCTTTTCGTCTTTGAGCTAAACTAGTCGCCTTTGAATCCCGATGCTTTTCGGTGAAATAATAATGTTTGAAAATGACATTTTTGCCCTTCCAGTGAAATAATGATATCTTGAAATGTCCATTTTGCCCTTCGGTAGCTCTTTTTTGCTCTGACGCACCTCTTGATTCCTTTCTCGAGATAGAAACAAACACGAACTCAGTTAATTCACCGAGATTAGCTTTGTTTCTTCATTAAGCTCCTGAAACATGTTTACACACACAAACGAAATAAAAATGCCAAGTAATGGAATGCAAGACATAATAATCTCAAGATAGGGGCAAAAAATGACCAATATTGAGCACCTATCAACTGCAACTTTACACTTTGTCTTTTCTTTTTGCTTAGCTCATCCTCCTAAACATTTCTTTCACTCTCCTTTGTATACGAGTATATGTTTTTAACTTATATGTCACTCCTTGAGCTGTTGGTTATGGCAGGGTATCGAATCTTTTCCTTGTATTGTCATTTGATTTCATGGGGTTAGAAACAAATGGTTGTGTTCCATGGATCCAATGCATTGTTTTTCCTTTATTGTCCTCTTAGACATTATAGGAATCTTGGAGTTGTTGATTAGGTTGGTTTGAGAGTTCGTTCTCTCGGTATGATTATTTCATACATTCTTTCATTTTGAGTTTCGGGTATGAGGCTTGTGGTTGAGTGCACACACGTAGTGTTGCCTTTCCTCTTCTTTTGGTTTCTTTATCCGGGTGTTTTCCCTAAACACTTGTTGTGTTCTTAACCTTGACATTGTTGTCTTGGTTATCCATTGGTTAGCATTGGGATCTCTTTTCCCTTGCTTTGTTTCTTGACCCTTATGTGGTTGTTCATGTGAGTAGCTTTCATGTACTCTTCGTGATTTGATCGGTTAGCTTTCCTTATTCATAGTAAGAGTGTTGGTGATTTATTAATCATATTGGATATAGTATTATGAGATTCATATGGTGATATGATTGAGGTGATTTAGTCCTTGAGATTATTAATCTAAGAATGGGATGATGGTTCTTATATATATAAATATATATTATACATATATATATTGATGATGATTATGTTAGTACGTAAGGACTTGAGTGTTTTCCCTCCTGTGTTCATGGGGAGTGGGTTATGCGCCTTCCTTGGTATTATTTATGGATTCTTTTTCTTGTGGATATTAGAGGTGAGTGTGATTCTCCCTGTTTGAATCCTCTTGTTAGCGTTGTAAGCTCTCGGTGATTTGTTAGTTTGGATTTAGGTGTCGTGTACTTAACATACTTTTGTGAGAGTGGTGTAGACTACCGGTGTTGGTACATAGAGTATGAGTCTTGGTTATACCTTGTGAGGCTGATTGTGTAATTATAGATATATATATATGTACGCATATGTCGGGATATGATTACTTACCATTAGGGTATTTATATATGCATATATATATACTCGACGATGTTTTGTATATGGGTACGTGATAGTGATTTATCGTTAGCATTGTATTCTATGCTTCGTGCCTTATCGTGTTTCCCTGATACATGATTGGGTTATTTGTGGGGTTATTTGGTGTCTTGCAGTGGCTTGAGTTTCATGTGAGATGACGGACTGACCTAGGGTAGATGCATGTACACGGGTTGGTTAGTACTACTTGGACAGACATAGGATGTGACGGTTATGATATTATTTTCCTATGGGGCTTTGATGAGCTCACCCCGACGTTATTTTTCCCTGGTGTCCCATGCCAGTTTGCAGGAAATATTTTGGCTACGTACAGTATGCGGTGCAATGACACATTTTCTTTGTTTTCCTCATTACAGGTTTTGGAGTTGCGCAGGGTGATGCGGTTACGGTTGCAGTGCGATTGGATTGGGGACGATAATTAGCTACTGTCTTCTTTATCATTTAGTTCTTTACCCATATTGTATGGGATTGCTATCTATTTCTCTTGGGGGCCATTCTGTATGTATATCCCCTTCGATGTATCATTTATTTCCAGTATTTATTATTTAGGGGTGCCATTCTGTATGCATATCCCCTTCGATGTATCATTTATTTCCAGTATTTATTATTTTGGGGTGCCATTGTATCTCTTCGGCACTACCATATGAGTTTATGTATTCTTATTCGAGCATTGTGGATCGTAGATTATGGAGGGTTGTGTAGAGGTAGCGGTTATTTTCATTCCACTACCTTGGTCTTAGTAGATCTATCGAATGTTGGGTTGTGTACCATTGTGGTTATAGTACTTGTTATTGGTAGGTTTTTTGTTGAGTTGTGTTTCCGGGATGTTCCATTTACAAACGGAACTCTGCCGGATTTTCATTGGATTCCGCTGTGTATTTCTATCATTCAATTGGAATATGACACTTTATTCATTATTCCATACGTTTTAATCGTTATTGTTATTCTTAGTTGGTCGCTCATTTTATGGATCACACCCCGCAGTCCTCAGATGTCCCGGTTCAGGAGTCTTAGGATTTTAGGGGCGTGACAGGACAGAATATAATTTCCACTCTATTCTAATTGATGTTAATATGATTGCTGAGGAGTGGAAAATTCTACGAGAGGTCCCTGATGATTTACGAGATCATTTTCCTCTACCACCAAACCCTTTACCTTCATTTGTTGAGAATGTGGGAGAAATTTGCAATGGTTATGAAATTATTATAGGGGTAGAGTTAATGGATAAGCATGATCTAGATATAAATTATTGGGCTTTAGATTCCATCCTTATGAACCAAATTTATCCTAACCAAGATGGACTTCTACGTTACCGAAATATGGTCGAACTAATTTATAAGTTTCACATGGGATATTGGGTATCCATTCCAGATTTGATAATTGAGAATATTCGTATGCATATGGAGATGATATTAGAGAATGAGAACCCATTTATAAATGATTGGAAGTTTCCTTATCCTTTCCTCATTAGTATAATTCTTGAGAGTGAGTTGAGAGAGGACATGTATTCCAAGGAGGATGAATGTGAAGCATTTACTAAATATTATGGTTCAAGGTCCTTTGAGGCTGAGTTGGATGAAGGGATGCGACATCAGTGGCATGAGGAGTAAAAGTTGAGGGATAATTTTATTATTAGGGGTGGAATAAGTTTGAGTTTTGTTTTTGCAATTTTGAAGTTCTAGAACTAGGTTATTTTTATTTTATTAGCCATGTTATCTTTTATTTTCTATCAATAAAATTCCATTCCTTTATATTAATTGTCTCTATTCAATGATTATACTATAATCTTAGTTTTAGTCTTGGTTAGAATACAGATTATGGAACAGACCAAGTTTGGGGGAGATTTCGACTACAATCAGAAATCTTGCTCTAGCAACTGGTAATATTGTTCTATCCCTATGTTATGATGTTTATTAGAACCATGAGGACATGGTTTGTTTCAAGTTTGGGGGGATGGGATAATGGAGACATATAATATAAAGGAATGAAAAATTTTAGTTTTTGAAGAAAAGGAAAAATAAATGCAGTTTAGCTACTGTTTGCTACTGTTAAAAACATAGAGAGCAATGGGTGATCGATCGACTGACTTACAAAAAAAATGTCTTTAATATATATATATATATATATATATATAATATTTATGTAATACATGAGTTTATATATATAAATAATACATGTATAGCTAACTCTTAATACTTATATAAAATAAATAAATACTTAATATTCTAAATACTATATTTTTATTTATCTTTATTTAAAAATATTTCTGATTAAACTTGTGAGTTAATTAGGAAAATGAGACTAGTATGTAAAGTAAATGTAGGTGTTATTTTCTGCTTATTTGAATAATGATTAAATTAGAAAGGTGAAAAGATGTGATTCTCCATAGGTGAGTGAACTAGTGAAATTGAAACTGGAAAAGACAATCTTGCCCTATAAACACATGCACGTGATCTCTATAGTTTCATTTCTGATCATAAAAGGTATTATCTCTAAATATATATATATATTGAGAAAACAAAGAAAATATATACGTAAACATTCTCCCTCTATACAATAAACACTCGCATATAAAAGAGTGGAGAATGGCGTATCAAAATAATGAGTGGAAAAAGAAAATAGGAGAAGAAAACCTTCTCCAAGAAAATAAAGGTATATAAAAAATATATATTATGAGTGGAAAAAGCAAAAACAAAAACAAAGGAAAGCCCTCTCCAAGAAAAAGAAAAAAAATACATATGAGATATACTATAAATGAGAGTAAATGTGCTAGAGAGAAAATTCACAAAAACAGGGAGGATTGTTGGCTCTGGAAGTAGAAATTAGCTAAGTTTAAACACTAGTGGAGACCATTCATGACGCTAATTTGAGATAATTATTGTTTTATATAAGTAGGATTTATTTGTTTGCATTTATTCTACAGATTATATCATCTCCTGATTAATGAATGAAATATTCATGAATATGTGCAAATAAAGACCATAAAAAAGTTGTGGGTAGTCTATTTAACCCTCATGAGACTTCACTCATCCACTAGGATTTTTCCCTAGGGGTTTAAAAAGCTTTTTACATATGCTAAGTGTAATCGTTTTACCCTCACGAAAGGAAGAGATTAGGTTTACAGTTACTTAATGAATTTAGATTTATTTTTCATGTTGTTTTCTTTTATTTTATTGGTAAGTGACTAGCAATACTTAAGTTTGGGGGCTTGATGAGACCAGAATATTTGATATTCTGGGCGTTAAATAAAACTTTGTTAGTCTCTTTATTTTATTAATAAAATATTTTTATTCGAGTTGTGTGTTTCGGATTTTTAGCAAATATGTCTAATCTAGAATGACACTTGGAAGAAGAATGCACTCAATTCAGAGCAAGGTACAAGTCAGTGAAACAGAGTGATAGGTGTCGAATGTGACCATTTTAGGTCCCTATCTTGCTATTGTTACGTCTTTACATTTCACTATTTGGTATTTTTATCCAGTTTGCATGTCTAAGTGTGTTTCAGGAGTTTAACGAAGAAAACAAGTTAACTTTGGTGAATAAACCAAGGTTGTGTTTATTACCACTTAAAAAGATAACAGAAACGGAATTTTGATCCAAGAGACGTATTTCGAATGACAAATAGGACATTAAACATGTCTTATACATCGATGTACATGCCTTAGGAAAAAATGGCGTCCAAAAATATGAAGAATTGCAAAAAGTCGGATTTTGATATTTCGGGCCGAAGTTGGGCGCATACAGTAGGCCAAATTTTCAGTCAACTTTGGACGAATATATCTCGGTGAAAACAGGTCGAAATGGAATGATTCTTGAGTCTAACATCCAGAGCTTGCAGTCAGCTTTCCAACAAGATATTACATGGCTCCATCCAATATGTGTAGCTCCAGTTATGATCAAACGAGTGAGACGTGTGTGCAGAAAAAACTGAACATTTCAGATTCGGGCAAAAATCCAATTTTGACCCGACTTGATTTGTTTTGACCCGGAGGACTTTGTGTTTGACCCCAACACCTATATGCACATGTTTAGACATATTATACATTAGATTGAAGGATTTGGCTCAGTTGGGAAAGAAATCATACCAAAGGGGAATCCTACTTTCAATAGGAGAAGTCTAATGCAAATTAGGATTTTCTTCAGCTTTGACTATAAATACCAAGGTCTAGAGTGGACCTAAGGGACTTCTATTCACATAATTTCAAAGCTTTCAATTCCATAATTTTCTGAGCACTATCTCTGAAGATTTACATCTTTCAAAGAAGGGGGTCATTCAAGACCTAGAGATCCGGAGAAGACGACCATGAAGGGCGATTCTACATCAAGGATGCAGTCTCCCACCGCCATAATCAACTAATTTGGTATCTAGGGTTTTCTAGCAAAACCCTAGCCAAGTAATGTAGTTCTTAATTTGTTTTCAATTGTAACGAGGGGAAGTTGTGACCATACTGTGATAATTGTTGTAGATGAGTGACCGTTTTTATTCTCGACACAAGATCTTATATTTTTTCTAAATTCTTGTCTTAGATTAAATGAATATATTATCTTAATCAATCATGATTATTCACTATGAGCTAGAACTCGGATGCTTAATTCAAGATTTTCTACACAATGGTGTTTAACACTTGAAACCCTAGGTTTACATGGGCTATGCCTCAGCGAGGTGATATAGACATGCTTTAGTTTAATTTCATGTTATAGGAATAGATTAGAGTAAAGTAGATGTCATGTACTAGTAACACTCTGTCCGGAGATGGGTTGTAGCAAATCCGGTGGATAGTATCTTTTTTAGGGACGTATTCGACTATTTGCGGTATGATCTGATTCACAGTTACAGATCGTCATCTTGCAATTGAGCAAGTAGAGAATTATATTATGTGGTTAGTGGTGGAGTATAGAAACCCTAGATTTTATTTCTATTGTTCTTGTCTTAATCTATCTTTACTTGCTTTATTAGTTAACTAGTTCAGAAATCAAAACAAAAAAACTATACTTTTATCGCAATTTAAGAGTTTTTTTTTAGGAGAATTCAGAATAAGACTTAGTCTCTGTGGGATCGATAACCTTTCTCAAGCTGAACTATACTACAATACGATTTGTGCACTTGCGATAGGTAAAACCTAAGCTGTCATAAGGGGGTCATTCTTAATCATTTATTTTATCACCCCTGGGCGGACATCACACAGTACAAGTGGTTAAAGCATAAATTCGCATAATAGATAAATATAAAAATTCAAGAACCATCGATCGATTGGTGGAACCTGTGATCGATCGGTAGCAGCCGACATTGGAATATGTGCGAACTTATATTACAGAATTATGACTTTGTGTACAAGTATATCGAGGAGCAAAATCGTCCATTCATTGCTAATACGTGGTCCCCACACCAAGTCCTCTTTGAGTGTAAGAAAAGACATGTCATATTTGTACCAACTTTTGTCTATAAATATGTGAAGACTTCATCAAGAATGAATAATCTGGAATATATTCTCGAACATATCTTGGAATATCTTGGACATATTCATATACAAAGTCTCTCTCTTTAGAGAGAAGCTCCGCTCAAGAACTCAAGAACCAACTACCAATCAGGAATATGGTTGCTCCATCAGTGATGCAGTCTTCTCCCTCTATGAGAGACTAATCGGTATCTAGGGTTTCCAACGAAACTCTAGTCGAGTAATGTAGAACTTTAATTTATTTTATTGCAAAGAGGGGAAGCTAAAGAATAATTATATGATGATTATGTAACGAGAGACTTTGTTTTATCATTAGGAGCAAGAACCTCCGAAGATTTAAAAATGGTTTCTACATAATGGTTCTTAATTGGCATGATAAAGTCTTAGGTTTACAGAATTCATGCTAAGAGAATATGATATAGACATGCGTTTAATTTCATGTTTTAGGAGTAGTTGTAGTATAGATGTATGCACTAGTCATACTTTAATTGAAGAATGATTGTAGCGAATCGGACCGATTGCATCTCTTTGGGGATTAGGCAACTGTTTGTAGCGTTACTAATCTGATTCGTATAAGATGTATCTTCCTCTTGCAATATTAAGATTAAAGGACTATATCACAAGACTTGTGGTAGAGTTGAATCAAAACCCTAGACTTGTTTATATTGAGTGAAAACCAAAAACAATTATCTTTTTATTTTATTTTATGTTTAGTAGTTTTATCAAACAAACCAATCAAACAACTTTTATAAATATAATTCAATTTGCTATTTTATAATTATTTGAAATACAACTTTGATCTCTGTGGTTCGATACCTCTCTATCCAACTATACTATATACTACTCACGTACTTGCGATTGAGAGGTTAAAACTAGATAGTGTTAATTCCTTATTTTAAACATTTTTATTTTCACACGACTGGAACCGATCAATCATAAACTAATTAAGAGTAGAACATCATATGTCAAGATAAATATCCAATTATTTTCCAATATGTTATAGTGGCATACCATCTATTTTACTGGACATAACTCAAAGAATAGCATGTTAAATCCCATTATAGCTTAAGAAAATGTTTTAGAATGAAGAAAACCTAAAAAGTCACAATTCAAAAAACACACCTACAATAGAAAAAAAAAGAAGAAGTTTGTAGACAGAAGCAGTCTACTAAAAAAAGCTTCTCAACATGTTTAGGGTGATAGAGAAACTAGAAAGTAAATCAAACTCAATATTTCATCACTTAGGTAAATTTTCGTCAAGTTTATAATTTCCCACCACCCCAGATTCTGTGACTTAGCCGCCAAATTCCAACACAACACTAGCTTATACAGAAGCAGCTTTAATACATGTAATATTGAGGGCACCCACCATAACCCAATTCTGGAGAATAATTTACCCCAAACATTTGGGTCACTTGGCCTATTAGTAGTTGTAAACCACCTCAAAGCATTTAATTGCATACTAAAGTAATTTCAATAGGTAAAACAATGACTAAAGAAGAAAAAAATACAACCTACAAGTGAAAAGAAATAACTTTTGCATTCAATCCAATCAAAATCAAATTTTCCTTCAAAAGTTACTTTACTAAAATGCTTATAAATACTGCAATATGATACAAATTTTAAAGGGGGAAATACACCATTATCAAATATCAACAAGAGGGCAGATTTGTTTAAATATTTAAAGAGTCAGTTCATACTAAGGGCACATGAAACATTTTATGCATATTATAAAATTGATATAGGAAAAACAAAATACAAGAAGAAATGATTACGAAGTTTCGCTTAGTTTTTTCATGTATCCATCCAGTATCTTTCCTAAAGTGTGTCTCTTTGTACATGGATAGTGCAGGACCAGACTTTTCAATTTCAGCATCATCATCTACTTGATTCTTTTGTTTTTTGAGCTACAATAAATATTGTTTCTTCATATTACATACGGTTTGACAAATAAATATAATATATATAATGAACATGGAATAAAAAAACAAAATATCCATACAGCATCGGGAAACTTTATTTTGAAATAATAAAATGTATTAATGCACTTTAATGATAGTTCTTTGAATGTAGTTATTAAAGTCTTTATTAGATTAAATTTTATTTTTAAATTTTTTTAATCGAATAAATGTATAGAAATATTTTAGAGGCCTTGCACTTTTATAATAATATATATAATTATAGGTATGTCTATTATCTTATATTCACTATGCTGATGAATGCATGAAACTAATAGAAAGACTTCCATTTTTTTTTTCTCTGAAAATTGCAATACTGATGAATGTTTTAAAATAATATAAAGCCCTTACATGGAAAAAAAAAAGTTCAATTTTGTCTATGAATTGCTTTTTGTAAGATAATAATAAAAGTATAAAAATATTAGAGGGCCCTTACTTTTAAATTCGTGATATTCTGTATTTATAATGTATAAAAATATTAGAAATGGCTTACACTTTTATAATAGTATGGATAGATATAGATAATTATTTAGTATAAAGTAAGATATTATGATTTAGTTCAAAATAGAATATTATTGATATAAGATATTACAATTTAGTTTAAAATAATATATTATGTAATATATTGTTAATATTATTTATTTATAAAATAAAATATATATGAACAGTACCGGACTGGACCGGATTTACCGAATTATTAAAAATCAAATCCAGAACTGATCCGTAAAATATCGGATTCGGTGTTTTTCGATTCATGCCCAATCCAATCCATAATGAAAATGATCCAATATGTCCGGGTTGGATTCAACGGATTGGATTTTCGGATTCGCCGGATTTTTTAACACCCCTAATCTGCATAGCTTAGAAGTTGTTCACCCTCATAATGTTGCAACTAGTTTTTCAAAAGAATAATCTTGTGGTCCATGAAATGGTTTGGATAAAATTTCTCTGCAAGCTTGCAGATGTTATCGATTTTAAAGAACTTGTAACCATCTCTAGGATCCAAAGTTGAACTAAGAATAATAAGTTTCACTGCCTTTTCACTAAATCGGTTGCTCAGCTCTTGCAACTGTGAAGCAATTGCATCATAGAATATATGAATTCTATAGTGATACTCAAGTGTGATATTATCTTCTTGGTGACGTGGTTGACCCTTTATCTTTTTGGTATATGGAGTATTCATATGAGGCACATCAATGTTGTGACGCTAACAAATTTTTTTTAATATTCCCAAATAAGTTACTCTAACCTTCTTCTCTCAACTTTAGAAGTAGATTTTTAATAGTCGAAACCAAATGCATTTACTATGTCTTGAGATTTTTGTTGCGAAACTTGACAAAGGCTGTTAGTTATTCCCATAATGTCTTTCATGAAATGCAAAATAAACAAAATAAGTAGAGTTGTAAACGAACTAAGCGCTCGACAAGGAACTCAAGCTCGACTCGATAATAACTCAGCTCGTGTTTGTTTATTCAATAAGTGATGAACCAAACTTAAACAAAAATTTCAAGCTCGTTTCGTAAATGAACCAAGCTCAAACAACTATGAGCTTAGCTCGAAAATGTTTGCGAACAAAGCTCGTTAATGTATTCGTGAACAAAGCTCTAAAACAAGACATATATGTATACATCTATTATTAAATCATATAATAGTATAAATATATGGCAAAATTCCATAATACCCCCATGTGCTTTAGTTCAGTTGCAAAATACCCCCCTGTGCTATTTTTTGCCTTAAATCACTTACTCTGTATTTTTCAAAAATTGCAACATACCCCCCTATACTTTGCTTAGCTCCAAATCACTACCATATGCTTTTCAAAAGTTGCAAAACACTCCCCTTGGTTATGTTTTACACAAAAATAATGACCATTTTGCACCCCTTGTCTTGTAATAATCCATTTTTAGTATTTATTTACTTTTTTCTCTTATAAAATATTATAATTAATAATTTAAAACTTCACACGCATATATTTATTTATAGGGGTGTTCAAAACTGGTTCGGTTCCTTAAAAATAAGAATCAAAACCGAACCGGACCAAACTGAACTAGAACCAGGAACCAGAATTTTGGTTCCGGTTCCGATTCGTAATATATTTTTTTTAAAAAAAATTAAAAAACACCAAATATCAAAAGATAATATAATTTTATATATGTTAATATTTTGGTTTGTAGACAGAATGAGGAAAAAATGAGAGAAAGAAAAGAGGAGGAGAGTTAAGATTTAGTGAAATCCGTAATTCAATATAATATTACTTATAATTTAATAAATTTATATATATATATATATATTTGGTAGCTATTCACGAAATTGTTTTGGTAGCTCTTTTACTTATATTTTTGGTAACTTTTTTATGTAGCTTTAAATAGCTTTTCACGAATTATATATTTTTTTAACGAATTAAATATATAAACATATATAGAATTATATTATCTTTTGATATTTTGTGTTTTTCACTTTTTTTTATTCCGGTCCGGTTCAGTTCGGTTCTGATTCATATTTTTAGGTAACCGAACCGATTTTGAATACCCCTATAAATAAATGTGTGTTTGAAGTTTTGCATTATTAATTATATTATTGAAAAAGAGAAAAAAAGTAAACAAAATAGTAAAAATGGATTTTTACAAGACAAGGGGGGAGGGGAAAAATGATCAATATTTTTGTGTAAAACATAATCATGGGGGGTATTTTGCAACTTTTGAAAAGCATAGGGTATTGATTTGGGGTAAAAAATAGCACAGGAGAGTATTTTGAAACTGAACCAAAGCATAGGGGGTATTATGTACTTTTGCCTAAATATAATTTTAATACATTTAATGTCCAATTTATTTATTAGTTCAATGTATATCAATGTCCAAACTCAAAATTCAAATATCTAACACAAGTTAGCTCAATTAGAAAATAAAAATTCTATTTTATTGAAAACTAAATAAAAGAAGCCCATTACACCCTAAAGCCCAAAGAAATTTAAACCCATGAATTGTCTTTTTCCCCACCTTATGAAACCCTAGCCCTATCAACAAACAAAAATGATATGTATCTAGCAATTCCAAAATCCAACAACTACCGAGGCCAACAGTTTTTTATCAAGAAGATCTCCCAAACCATGCTCTCTTCATTATTCATCTCTCCTCTCCCTTAAATTCAAGGTATATGAATATATATATATATATATATTCATATATGTCATGTATATCTATGTATTTATCTATAATATAGATATGTACGCAAATCTATATTCATCTCTCCTCCTTCTCTCCATGATATGTATATAGTATATACATATATATTCGTATATATATTCCACTACAGTACATTCAAACAAGCTGCAAGCCACTGAAAGATTGGGAAAAAAAACTTGTCAAGCCGATAGGGCTCGATCGAGCCGAGTTTAAACTCGGCTTCTGACGGCTGGATCGAGATTGAGCACTCCTGTGAAGAAGTTGAGCCAAGCCCGAACACTTCAAAGCTCAACTTGGCTCGGCTCGATTTGACTCATTTACAGCCGTAGATGTAAGACTATCATGAGCAGCATCAACATTTCCTCGTAGAGAAAAATTAGATGATCTATCTTCAACTTTGTTTTCAAGAACTGAACATGTTGGACCAAACAACCTTATCACACTACAAACTAAATCAAAATGAGAGATCCAACGAGTATCTCCTGATTGTTGCAAAGTACCTATTTGATTACCTCTTCTACCAGTCACGAGTTCATCAAGAGCTATCAGTGTGCAATTTCAATCGCTTAAGCATATTGCAATTCATTGTTTCGTTTGCAAGAAGCTCCAATGATATTAATAATGAAATTCATCTTTGAAAAGAATTGGTGGATGGTAATCACTTCTCTAGATGCGATGACTAATGCTAACTATAGTCGGAGAGCTAAACAATGCACATAACATACATAAGGACAATCAATGAGAAATAATGCTTGCAAACTATTCCATTGACCACGCATATTGCTAGCACTGTTATATCCTTGACCTCAGAGATTGTGCACACTAAGATTATACTGCAAAGAACCGTTGAAAGTTCTTTTTTTAAAGTTAATGATGTAGTATCTTTAACATGCACAAGATCAAAAAAACATTCTTCTAGAAAAGTATCTTTATCAACGTATCTCAAAACAAGAGTCATTTACTCTTTTTGGATTCATCACGCACTGCATCAACAAGAACAAATAACTTGGCATCTCCAATGTCTTCACGAATCTTACTTCTAACTTTTTCAGAAATAATATGCAAGATATCCTTCTGAATTTCAGGTGAGGTATACTTGGCATTGTTTGGAGCAATTTCAAGAACAAATTTAGCGACCTCATCGATATATGTGGCTGAAATCTTTATCATTTCAATGAAATTGCCTATATTACTGTCATACCCCAAATTTCCTAGGACTTCGGAACATGAGCCAAAGAGTTAATGGAGTGATGCGGAGATGAAAAGAAACAAACATAATATAACATATAGTCATCAAACATCCATACAAGGGTAAACCAGTCATTTAAGATCTCATGATACCAAGTTGTCACGCCCCATATTTCCGAGGACTCCGAATCCTGAGCCTAAGAGCTTAGGGAGTGAATGCAGAAGTGAAAAGAAATAAAATAAAATCTCATTAAGTTGTAAAATACCCATACAAGGGTAAAACAGTCATTTCCATGTCTAAAAGATGTGAAAAATATCACTAGAGATCGAAAAGGAAGTGAAACGACTCAAACGACACTCTAAACGGATCATTCCAACGGCCCATGTTTACCCAAGGGTAAAATGGTTATTTCAGGGGTAAAATAATAATTTCCAAGTACAGCTACAAACATTAAACCTAGCACAAGCCGTAAGAACAAACGGGACCTAATTCGGAGGTACGAGGTGAGAGAAATGAAATTTTGAAACTTAGATGTCGCTAAGGAAAAAAATCCTATCAAAGTTGAGGCTGGCGACATGTTGCATGTGGCAAGATGTCTCCAAGGTACCTTCGACTTTAAAAATGATGAGGCTGGCGACATCTCGCCACGGCCCAGGTACTTTCGCATTTCAATAGTAAATTCACCAAGAAAAATGCAGTTTGCCCCCATTATTGACACCACCAGTCCCGAAAATTCACAAATATTTAAAAAGTGAGTTTTTCATTCGCGGATTTTGAAAATAATCACCAAAACCTCAAGAAACATGAAAAATGCAAACTTTGAATAAAAGTGATTCTTTAAAATCTCGTAAAACCATTTATCTTCCCCCCGGTCTCCGTTTTAACTACTGCCTGTTTCTAAAAGCCAAAAGTTTTATAAATATGAGTTTAAAACCATTTCTAAAACAATATAATTTGTCGGGGCTACGGGGGTGGGCAAAAACAGGTTTTTCCATTCAAAACGAAAGAGTTTGTTTGAAAACTTAGAAAAACTCCGTTTTCGGCCAATTTCTTAATAACCACATTCAATAACTATAATCCACTTCATAACTCAAAATTAAAGGATTCGAAGTCTACATTAAAGCGCACTAAGGCTAAACATGTCATAGTATTATCAAAATCCAGAGTTTTACATTTCCAGCACAATAGTGCACCAATAAAATAACATCCATGCGCATAGCGCTCTGAGGGACGTACATAAAATGTAAACTATCCGGCTAACATGCTAACCGGCAAAAGAAAGTTTTTAAACGTTTGATTACAAATTCACAAAAAAAAGCATGTGTATACATGTATATTACACTAATGCTCTACAAAAGTAATACGGTCCACCACCCATACTCAAAAAGGGCAGAAAAAGTGTCACACATCCACGGAGAGACTATGGAACTCTCCCAACGAAATCCTCACCTAAAAAATATATAAAGTCGTGGGGTGAGCTCACTAGCTAGTAGAGGTAGCCTCATCGCCTCAATCTCGGTAGTCCGAGTGGTACAACCCACCCAAGGCACATCCTACTAATCCTAGGTTGGTCTCTTGTCCCACATGACTCTCACGCCAATCTGGGACCCCATTGAACCCAACAAACAATTTTCCCAACATGCTCACATTATAGTCATTCAAGAATGTAGCATACATCAACATAATTATCACAATCACATCTATCACAATTTAAATGCAATGTGACTCAACACACCTCGTGGTACACATGCACAACCACACACCCTAACTCTAAGGGTCAACGGATACACACTCTAACCGTTCACTCAGAGGATATAGGGCTCATGAAGTGATGTAGAGTCTGCAACGATCATTCACTTAAGAGATAGACGCAGACTCAACAAGGAATATCGAAAACAAACATGAAACACGGTCCGTGAAAACGAAGTTTGGACAAATTCCTCCCTCATTTCTCTATTTCTCGAAGACTAATTCCATTAGAAGTGAGAAGCACCACCTCGCCAGTTAATTGCGACGATCCAACATAAGTTAACTCACACATGGCTACATAACCTGCATAGACCAACACCTATGAATTTGACACTACACAATGTATTTAATATACATGAAGGGTTTCAAAAACAACCATGATCCATCACAATACATGCTTATATCACTATGAAATATATTGTACCCAAATTAACATCATGCTCATAGTTTCACACTTAAAAGCAATAAATCCACGACAAGCATTAATATCACACAATCATGTTTTTCAAGGGCCTACTTCATCGTCTAAGTTGTCAAGACTCAACTCACATATATATATATATACTGCATATATACACATAGACACACACACCCTCCTATAAAATCTAAAACAACTTATTTTTCCCCTACCTCAATCCAAGCAAGCTAACACAAGGATGCCAAAAGAGGTCCAAGCCAAGCTACCAATTCAAGTGTGCTTTCCAAAAGTGAATTCGGTTACACATTCCACCACAATTCTAATCAATACACCATTTAATGAAAACAAGATTACAACGGTGCTCAAAACAAGTTCTAATCATCAAGAGTGGCTCCAACCACTTGAATTAAACCAACCCTACTAATAGCTAAATTAGGGTTTCTTGAAAAATGAACTCAAGAGAATGAAGTTGTGAACTCACCAATGATTTCTTCACAAGATGACTTTAGAAGCTACCACAAGCGAACCTACTTGATGGTTGGAAACTAGGTTCAACCTTCCAGAAGAATGCACAATGGAAGAGAATAACCATTAAAAGTATAAGAAACTTATGAACATGAAATTTAGGGTTCTTGCAACAAAACCCTAGAATGGAAGAGAAGACTTACCAAAAGTAGTAAGAACAATACACCAAGAGACCACCACAAAAACTTATCACCCATCAAGCATGAAGAGAAAGGAGAGAGCAAGAAGTTGTGTTCAAAAGATGACAGTCTTGCAAATGAGAGAAAATATACAACACACCAAATCCAAATCCAAGGGTTGTGAATAAAGCAAAGAAAATGAGAGAATGATCCAAGGGTGAAAATTAAGTCTTGCACATGTAAGACCAAGAATAATGCATTCATGCATTTGTGTGTCATCTAAACAAGGCCCTATGATCCAAGGGTTAAGAATAGATATGGAAGAAGACTTGAAATCAATGGTAGAGAATTAGACAACACACCAAAGTGTGAAAAGAAAAATCCCTCTCAACTTAGGATTAATTACAATAGTACCATCATGACTCTCAATTACCCTTTTCTCCCATGTTTTCCTCTCTATTTACCATCATACCACTCATACACCAACACTTAGCTAAATCTCTACAATTTCCACTGAGTCTTCAAAATATGAAATTGTTAGTCACTAAAATACCCTAGAGGGGGGGTGAATAGGGTTTTAAAAATAATTTCTAACTTCTTTTTATTCTTACTAGAACATGCAACAAGGTTCAATATTAATTTACAAGGTAAAATATACAATGAATGATTTCACTTAAATTCAACAAGCTATTTACCACAATATAAATTAAGCATGCATGAACATAAAGTAAAGAGATAGAGATAGAGATATTGACATCGTGATTTTTACGAGGTTCGGTAACTCCTACTCCTCGGCTCAAAGAATCCCCTTCCTTGAGACTTTCCCAATCCTCACACTATGGCTCTTCCTTCAATAGGTGGAATAGCAAAACCTTTACAAAAGAGCTAACTAGCTCTTCACACAATCAAGAGAACAATCCTCCCTTGATACAATGGGCTTCACTCACCCAAGATCACAAATTTGTGTATGTAATCAATATATCACTCAAGAAACAAAAACACTCAAAACCCTAAGGTTTTTATGGATGATAGATCAATATAAGCTCAAGTGTTTTTAGGTGATATTTCAAGAACTCAAGATATATATATTCTCACAATATATTTTCAATAAGAGAATAGGCTCAAGGCTTGAGTTTAAATCTTCAAAATGATAAGAGTGAAAAGCGAGATTTTGCTATCAAAAGATTTTTCAGAAGATGCTTGAGAGAAAATTAGAGATGAACAATATTTGGAAAATTTCTCACACAAGAACCTTAGCATTTTTAATCCATATCTCTTTCTTTATATAGTGAACACTAGGGTTTGGAGAGTGTGTCTCACCCTAGACAATATGGAGAGTAGGACCTGAAAATCTGCAAGCAAAATCATTTCTTTTTGGGCAAAAATATTGTTTAGAAATACTTTTCCTTAAAATCCTGAAGCACCCAGTCGACTGCCTCCATGCTTAGATTTAAAATATTTTTCCCAACGGCTAGGGTCAATCGACTGCCTCAAGAAGGCCAGTCGACTGCCTCATGAGTCAGTCGACTGCCTTGGACAGGCCAGTCGACTGCCTCAGGCAATCAAAAATGTTTGAAACTCTCTGGTCCAATCAGTCGGCTGGGTCCTTAACTGCCAGTCGACTGCCTTGGACAGGCCAGTCGACTGCCTCATGCAGTTAGAATGTTTTATAACTCACTGGTTCATCCAGTCGGCTGGGTCCTTAAGGGTCAGTCGACTGGGTCACAGTCAATCGGCTGCCATTTCATGGCCAGTCGACTGGGTGACTCCAAAAATTGTTTTCAAGGTCCGTTTTTGATCCGTTTGAGTTCTTTTGATTAATTACTTGAGCTTATAAGATCAATCAACGCATAAGATACCTTGTTACAATATTCTCACCCCGACCTATCTACCCCAGGTCTTGAGTCCAGCTTTTGTTCTTTCTTTGATCTTTTTGTCCTTCTTCAAGTTTGCTCTTGAGTTTCCTTATCGCTTGTTGCTTTAGCGATCTTCCCGAAACATTTACCTGTACTTGCTGAAACACTTAGCTCAAAGCCATATTAGTACCAAACACGGTTTTGAATGTTTTGTTAATATCAAAATAAGATTTATTGCTTGAAATGGAATTTCAAAGCCAACAGAAAATACCAATTTACTCATTGGTCATTTATTTCCCAAATTCATTTTCAACACTTTTCATTATTCTCAAAATGAAAATACAACATGCAACTTACAAATTTAATCTAAAATAAATCATGCAAGTCATGCTAAGCACATAATCACATAAGCACTTAATTGTTTACAAATATTTTAATTAGGACGTAAAAATACCGGACGCTACAACCTCCATACCTTAGGATATTTCGTCCTCGAAATCAAACGTAACTGTAAGAACATTTGTAGTATTATTTATGTTTGGCGTGTTCTAGACAATAACAATGTTGAGTAAATGTTCATGTTGAGAGTTTTGTATATTTGAAATCGAGTTGTTAGTATGTTCGTTTCTATCTCGAAAAAGAATTCAAGGAGTGTGTCAAAGCAAAGAAAGCTACCAGAGGGAAAATTCGTCATTTCCAAACATCGTCACTTCACCGGAGGGAAAAAATTTCATTTCCAGACATTATGAATTTAACCAAAAGTATCGGGAGTTCGAGATGACCAGTCTAGCTCAAATATGAAAAAACTACAGAAGATGCAACATACTTACATTGTCAGAGGCTGAAGTAGGACAAATTGGGTCTGACCTACGCTGTGGTTTTAGAGCTAGGAGGGGACCCTATGCCCTA